>CP144695.1:12526611-13126611 GCA_036885675.1 Vigna mungo
AATAATAATAATAATAATAATAATAATAATAATAATAATAATAATAATATACATAATAATACATTAATAATTAATAAGATAATAATAATAATATATAATAATAATATAATATATAATAATATAATAATAATAATATATAAGAATAATAATAATAATAATAATAATAATAATATAATAATAATAAGAATAATAATAATAATAATAATAATAATAATAATAATAATAATCATAATAATAATAGAAATAATAATAATAATAATATAATAATAATAAGTAATAATAATAATAATAATAATAATAATAATAATAATAATAATAATAATATAATAATAATAATAATATAATAATAATAATAATAATAATAATAATAATAATAATAATAATAATAATAATAATAATATAATAATAATAATATAATCAATAATAATAATATAATAAGAATAATAATAATAATATAATAATAATAATAATAATAATAATAATAATAATAATAATAATAATAATAATAATAATAATAATAATAATAATAATAATAATAATAATAATAATAATAATAATAATAATAATAATAATAATAATATAATAATAATAATAATAATAATAATAATAATAATAATAATAATAATAATAATAATAATAATAATAATAATAATAATAATATAATAATAAAATAATAATAATAATAATAATAATAATAATAATAATAATAATAATAATAATAATAATAATAATAATAATAATAATAATAATAAATACTAATAATAATAATAATAAGTATAATAATAATAATAATAATATAATAATAATAATAATATAATAAGAATAATAACTAATAATAATAATAATAATAATAATAATAATAATATAATAATAATAATAATAATAATAATAATAATAATATAATAATAATAATAATAATACTAATAATAATAATAATAATAATAATAATAATACTAATAATAATAATAATAATAATAATAATAATAATAATAATAATAAATAATAATAATAATAATAAGAATAATAATAATAATAATAATAATAATAATAATAATAATAATAATAATAATAATAATAATAATAATAATATAATAATAATATAATAATAATAATAATAATAATAATAATAATAATAATAATAATAATAATAATAATAATAATAATAATAATAATAATAATAATAATAATAATAATAATAATAATAATAATAATAATAATAATAATAATATAATAATATAATAATATAATAATAATAATAATAATAATAATAATAATAATAATAATAATAAATAATAATAATATAATAATAATAATAATAATAATAATAATAATAATAATAATAATAATAATAATAATAATAATAATAATACTAATAATAATAATAATAATAATAATAATAATAATAATAATAATAATAATAATAATAATAATAATAATAATAATAATAATAATAATAATAATAATAATTAATAATAATAATAATAATAATAATAATAATATAATAATAATAATAATAATAATAATAATAATAATAATAATATAATAATATTAATAATAATAATAATAATATATAATAATAATAATAATAATAATAATAATAATAATAATATAATAATAATAATAATAATAATAATAATAATAATAATAATAATAATAATAATACTATAATAATAATAATAATAATAATAATAATAATAATAATAATAATAATAATAATAATAATAATAATAATAATAATAATAATAATAATAATAATAATAATAATAATAATAATAATAATAATAATAATAATAATAATATATAATAATAATATATAATAATAATAATAATAATAATAATAATAATAATAATAATAATAATAATAATAATAATAATAATAATAATAATAATAATAATAATAATAATAATAATAATAATAATAATAATAATAATAATAATAATAATAATAATAATAATAATAATAATAATAATAATAATAATATAATAATAATAATAATAATAATAATAATAATAATAATAATAATAATAATAATAATAATAATAATAATAATAATAATAATAATAATAATAATAATAATAATAATAATAATAATAATAATAATAATAATAATAATAATATAATAATAATAATAATAATAATAATAATAATAATAATAATATAATAATAATAATAATAATAATATAATAATAATAATAATAATAATAATAATAATAATAATAATAATATAATAATAATAATAATAATAATAATAATAATAATAATAATAATAATAATAATAATATAATAATAATAATAATAATAATAATAATAATATAATAATAATAATAATAATAATAATAATAATAATAATAATAATAATAATAATAATACTAATAATAATAATAATAATAATAATAATAATAATAATAATAATAATATAATAATAATATAATAATAATAATAATAATAATAATAATATAAGAATAATAATAATAATAATAATAATAATAATAATAATAATAATAATAATAATAATAATAATAATAATAATAATAATAATAATAATAATAATAATAATAATAATAATAATAATAATATAATAATAATAATAATAATAATAATAATAATAATAATAATAATAATAATAATAATAATAATTAATAATAATAATAATATAATAATAATAATAATAATAATAATAATAATAATAATAATAATAATAATAATAATAATAATAATAATAATAATAATAATATAATAATAATAATAATAATAATAATAATAATAATAATAATATATAATATATAATAATAATAATAATAATAATAATAATAATAATAATAATAATAATAATAATAATAATAATAATAATAATAATAATAATAATAATAAATAATAATAATAATAATAATAATAATAATAATAATAATAATAATAATAATAATACTAATAATAATAATAATAATAATAATAATAATAATAATAATAATAATAATAATAATAATAATAATAATAATAATAATAATAATAATAATAATAATAATAATAATAATAATAATAATAATAATAATAATAATAATAATAATAATAATAATAATAATAATAATAATAATAATAATAATAATAATAATAATAATAATAATAATAATAATAATAATAATAATAATAATAATAATAATAATAATAATAATAATAATAATAATAATAATAATAATAATAATAATAATAATAATAATAATAATAATAATAATAATATAATAATAATAATAATAATAATAATAATAATAATAATAATAATAATAATAATAATAATAATAATAATAATAATAATAATAATAATAATAATAATAATAATAATAATAATAATAATAATAATAATAATAATAATAATAATAATAATAATAATAATAATAATAATAATAATAATAATAATAATAATAATAATAATAATAATAATAATAATAATAATAATAATAATAATAATAATAATAATAATAATAATAATAATAATAATAATAATAATAATAATAATAATAATAATAATAATAATAATAATAATAATAATAATAATAATAATAATAATAATAATAATAATAATAATAATAATAATAATAATAATAATAATAATAATAATAATAATAATAATAATAATAATAATAATAATAATAATAATAATAATAATAATAATAATAATAATAATAATAATAATAATAATAATAATAATAATAATAATAATAATAATAATAATAATAATAATAATAATAATAATAATAATATTTAGCGCATATAAAACTTTTATATTTAATACTTTTCTTTACTATTTTTTTTTCTGAAAAAAAATTACAAAAATAAATTTATAACAATTTTACTCTTGTATTATATGATAAATAAATGTAAAATGATTCTATTAATACTTTTTATATTATATAAATCTTAATTTTTTTCATCAAACACTTGTGTTTAATTTATAAGATTGAATTTCAACAACATAGAACCTGATTAATAAGTTTTCAGCATATTCAAACTTTAGTTTGAAAAGCACAGCATTTTCAGATTGAAAACTGTCGAAATAATCTTAAACGAATTTTAAGATTGCATTATAATTTTGAAAACAGATAAATGTTTTATAGCTCTAATTTAAAGTTTCATGAGTTTTTTTATTTTTATTTTTACCTTTTGTCTAATTATTTTTACCTTTTATTTATCTTTTGCTAAAATGACAAAATAGATTGGATCAACTAAGTAAATACAATGTAAAATTTGAGCACAAAGTAAAATTGAACATTTTCTTAGTCCAACCATGCCCTGATATGCACCTAATCCACAAAACCAATATTAACTAACTTTATTTTAGAAGTTTGAAACGAATCTAGGAAGTTTTTATTTGACTCATGATAGCTTCAACTTGAATTTTTTGTAAAAAAAAAAAAAAAACTGATTGAAACATTAATCTGATTTATGCCTAACCTACTAAAAAATCATGCCAAGTATAGGTTTCTAAACTTAGACTCGTTTTAGAAGTTCGATGAATTAAATATGATTTTTTTTACCTAAGCCACTATAGCCTTCAAATAGGTTTGAGCTTTGTATTTTAAACACAAATTATTAAATTATGATCATTTTATGCTAAATTTGGGCTTAGACATATAATTAAATCAAATTTATTTATTGAGCCTTCTGATCAATCTGAACGCATTCCATCTTTTTCTTGACTACACATCAATAGATAAAAGATTTCGATATTTTAACTTTTTTTAATAATTTTTTTATAATAGATCATGCGTTATTATTTTATTGATACGTTTGAATTTAATTTTTAAAAAATATTTAAAACGAACCAATTATAAACTATAACGTATGTATTGTAAAAAAGGTTTTTAAAAAAACATTTTTCATAGAGAAATTACGTGGTAACATAGAAATTCAATTTTTTCACCTATATATTATAAAGCATGACACTAATAATTTAATTGTTTATTTTTTATTAATGATAATGACTAAATATATAAATTTTAAAAATTTTAATTTGGTTTTCCAAAATTATCGGTGAAGATGTCTGACTACCTCAAATGAAATAGGATACTTAATGTTTTGGTGGTAAAATTGCTTAAAATATTCATAAAAAGAAGCATATATAATCCTCACATTAATTTAAGTATTTGAAGTAAGATTGCTTAAAAAAATTCATAGAAAGAACCATATATTTAATTATAGAATAATAATTTGTATAATTAAATCAAATTTGGTTTAATTTAATCAGTCTATAAGTATTATAACAATAATAATAATAAGGATATCCTTCGTTCTAAAATTTTAGGGATATATATATTAATACAAACATTCCATTTGTTATGTAACAAAGATAGAACATTTGACTAGGGTTAAATATGTTTGAAGCAAAGGTCCCACCCAATTTAAACGTATTCCAAAATTGTGTATTTGCATAAGATTTTAAAAGAAAATGTTAGAAGAAGAAAAATCAGGGACAAAGAATGGTGGAAAATGGTGGAGAATACAGACAGTTTTTACGGGGAGAAAGAATGGCAGAACACAGATGGTGGCTAAGGGAGAAGGGGGGACTCTTTGCTTTACTTATTCAGATAACTCTAATATAGGACAAGACCAAATTTTCAGATTCACACGATCAAAGGAGAGATAGATACAGAGAAAAATAAAATAAAACAATTATATATATATATATATATATATATATATATATATATATATATATATATATATATATATATATAAAATATAAGATAGTTTGATAAAATATCTTGTTAGATAAATTTACATAAGATAAAAATAAGAGATAAACATGAATTTATATACGTATGATAAGAGATCATTTAAAATGATATTAAAAAAAAATTATAAAAACATTATTCAAAACAGACGATATCAACGTAGACAATATCTTATTCGTGTAAAAATTTATCTACATGAATGATGGAACACATGGGAATTTTGCATCAAATATTGATTTTTTTTAAGATAAGATTGTGACTTGATTGCATAGATACATGTATATACATTATCACTACCTACTTCAACCTATACTTTTCAATTTCTCACTACAATTTGCAATGAAAACTATAACTTTCATTTTCAGAAAAAAAAAAGATGCCATCTTACTATCCTCTAAGCAATTGAAATTAAAAAAAATGGCATTTAAAATAAGAAGATAAAAAGAAATTTAATTGAAGATTTTTGTTGTGAGAGAGAAGTCACACTATATTCCACATAGATTTGCCTCCATATCTTTATGAGAATCTTCCATATATAGTCAACCTCCTTTTTGCTTTTTCATTTGTCTTTGTAACAAAGCTTGTTTTTTTCACTTGACAAAATATTTCATATTTTATCATATTTTTATAATTTCCTCAAAGTTATTATAAATCATTAAAGTGTTTTTATGTGACGATATTTTTAATTACTCTAATTATTGGTATTCATTTAATGGCTAAACACACATAATGCATTGATCTTGGTGTGTGAGATGGCACGTGGAAACAAGAACACAGCACATGACTCGGTATAAGGGACATTGTTGTTTGAGAATGGAAAGTCTGTTATGGACACTCTACTTTACATATTTAAATTTCTCATAAATAACTTATATCTTTTTGTTACTGTCCCTATATAATTTTTATTAAATTTTAATTATAGTTTGTTAAAAGCTATCTTAATTTGAGTTTTTGCTTAAATGTTGGGTAGCCCAAGTTTTTGCTTAAATGTTGGGTAGCCCAATATCTAGTGATGGGTTAGAGAGGAATAGGCCCAAAAACTATGGGACTTCTTCCTGCATCCCAATGTTTTCTTCCTGTACCCCAAGAGTTTTCATAATACCCATTTAATCCTCAAAGAAAAGTCAAAAACCTAAAATTCTAAATTGAACATCTTCTTCTCTGCAATTTGGAAACTAGCTGCTGCACCCCACCTTCATTGGCGCCATTCTTGTGCAGAAAGCGCCACTTTTAAAATGCTTAAAATCGGATTTGAAAATTGCAAAGCGTGGGCTTCTTCAAAACGTGAGCTTCCTCACCCAATCACCATGGAAGTTTCTTTCAGGGACAAATAAAAGTTGCAAGCAAAAATAATCCAGGTTTTGGGTTTTGGGTTTTCGGCATGCGTCGGTCTAAGAAGGTTCAGTGTTTTCCCCATTTCTTCTCTTCTTCTCCCTTCACATTTTTTTCTTCTCTCTTTCGAAACCCTAGGGCCGTGAGTGAGGATTGCAACGTGAGGGAGAGGGAGAACATTCAATGCTTGAGGGGGTAACGGAAAGAGTAGTGAAGGACGTGGTACGCGAAGTGAATCGAGAGTTGTTCTTGGTAGCCAGAGAATGAATGCGAGAGTTGGGAACGTGGTACGCGAAGTGAATCGAGAGTTGTCGGAGAAGGGAAATCGAACCAGGTATGGGGAGCTAATCCTCTTTGCTTCATGTTTATGATTCGATTGTGTGCTATATCAGTGGTTATGATTATCTGTTAGTGATATTGGATTGTAGTAAGTGTGAGAAACTATGATACGGTGTTTAGTAATTGGGGGGTGATGCATTGGACGTGCATTATTGTTTTAACCAATCTTTCTGATTCGGGTAATGCAGAATGTGGGGGTATGTAGTCAGGCTAAACAATTGTTCAAGTGAGTATTTTTCTCTAATGGTTATAATGGTTTAATCTGTTGATGAATTATTGCTATGTTACCTGTTTTACGTATCTGTTTTCCTTCAATGGTGTGTGAATATTGACCTGGGTTGTAGAATAGCTAATTGATTGTGAATTTAAAGTGAATTAAATCTGGTTAGAATGGGTACAGGGGCAGTACGTTAAATGTGAAATATACTTATGTTAATTCTGATTTGTATCCTTTATGAGGTCATAATGATGGCTATTTTTTCTGTAAAATATCTTGTCCCGGTGGTTAATAAAACTGAAAGTAACTATGTTTTATATATATCAGTGTCTTAATTTTGGTCTGGATTAGTTAGATTGCTTGACTGGTTTTTATGATGTGTGTGTGTATGTGTGTGTGTGTGTGTATATATATATATATATATATATATATATATATATATATATATATATATATATATATATATATATATATATATATATATATATATATATATATATATATGTATGTATGTATGTATGTATATATGAATATACGTGGATTGGTTAAGAATAGATGTGAATTGTCATATACTAGTTTATATAGGAGTAATTGTTACAGTTATTGGGTAATGCTGCTGGACTGGAAATGTACGTATGAAAGTGGTCTTTCACTTTAAATGTGGAATGTGCTATGTTTGGATGTTGGGGGTTGCGGTTCTGTTCATGATAAAGACTTTGGCAGATTTGTTATACTCTGTTCGAGTGTTCCAGTTTATATGTATGCATGAAACTAATTTTGGGCAGTTCAAACCTGTTTGGCATTGTTTTTTTTGGCTGTTAAGTTATTGGTTGATGATACCTAGAAAGAATGGGAGTTGGTTAACGAGATTAATTAACACTGAAATTAACTTGGTATGAATTAGATAATAGTCATATAAGGGAGTGTCAACTTCTTCCGCTCTAGTTTGTGAACACTTGCTTGTTTCAATTACTGACATAGTAGAAGTGATGTCACATTCCATTTACATTGATAATCAGGACATGATTGATAGAAGTTATCGCTGAATATTATGCACGTTTGCAATCTGCTTTAAGTTATGGACCACAATGAATTGGTTATGCTTGACAATGAATTGTAGAACTTGTGATATCTTGAAATTGGATGAAAGGAAAAATTATATTTAGGAACAAGTATTAAGATACTATGGTGTGGTAGTATTGTCCATTGTGAATATAATTATAGGAAGATACGATAAATGTCCAAACAATATAGAAAAGGGTGTTCTTTAGATCTGAACTGTAATAAAATTGACTTGCTGAAGAACATTATTTCAACCAAAACTGAAGAAAAGGAAAGATACAATTCACTATTATTGATGCATGGAAATTCACGATGTTGTGGATGGATCTATATATAGTACAGTATACGGAGTTTCCCCTAGGGAGTATTTATCTTAGTTTGTGTTTTTCTTTTCGTATTTTTTCTTTTTCCTTGGCCCTCTTTTTTTACTCCATCACCTATAGTATGTCTTATCTCAACATATGTCGTTAGAATGCAATAGCATCAAAATCAGAGATCTGCCACATAACACAAAGCATAGTAGTGTTCGGTTGAACTGGCTTACACTGATTTTTGAACATACAATATTGTTGGATTAGAACAATATTTGACATAGTTCTTGCTCTTATTTTAGTGCTCCTGATTTTTTAATACCAAATTGTGTTCATACTTTGCAGAGATTGCTTATTCTGGTTATGCTGTCTTGTTGAACATGCTCCAACTATTGTGTCATCCCCTACCAAGACTTCATATTTCAGGTCCTTTAAACCTCACAATCACGAGTGCATGCATCAAAGAACTTACAGAACACTGAGGAATCTTTCCGGAGTTCCCTCGTCTTCTTGGTCAGGTCTTCTTTTAACGCAGCAACCAAATATCTTTGGAAGGCAAGGTATTCTGGGAAGCTGGCTACCTGTCAGGTACATAAGTAATGAATCAGTTGAGCTGAAGACTGACAATGATGTTGTGCGGTTCTCTCTGGACAAGTCCGATGATATTAATTCTACAAAAAAGAGCAAGAAGAACAAAAAAGTTAAAATGTCTAAAAAAGCTAAAGTGAATGAGCTCAGGTTCTACCGTTTGAAGGCTAAGAAAAAGATGAATTCCCCAAATCCAGAGATTAGAATTAGATATAAGCTTGAAAAGGTTGGCTTTCATTGCAACTTTAAGTTCTAGTTTAAAGCTTTATCCTCTATGTTTTTGGACATGCTCCAGTTTTCTAGCAGGTAACAATGGTATGAGCATTATTCTGGTATTCACTAAATTAATGTGTTTCTTTTCTTTGTTGTATGGGTGTTGAAATAGTAAATATTGCTGCTTATGGAGCTGTATGCAAATTCCTCCATGGAATTGTATTTTGTATTTGGGAAAGTTTGTGAAGCTATATTTTTCATTAAGACATGATTACTTTGAATATGAAATAGTACAGACATGATTTAGTGACTCAGATAGGCTGGAACGATGCTTTGTTCTTTTCATCCTTAATTTTTATTTTGTAATGTGGGGGTCTTTTGCTTTAACTTATAATTCTACAGGCCAAGCGGAAGGAAGCTTGGTTGATTGAGAAGCTGAGAAAATATGATGTACCAAAACCCCCTCCAGAAACATTTGATCCTGAAATTTTAACTGAGGAAGAAAGGCATTACCTGAAGCGCACAGGTGACAAAAAGAAACATTATGTTCCAGTCGGGAGACGGGGAGTATTTGGTGGGGTAGTTCTTAATATGCATCTTCACTGGAAAAATCATGAAACCGTAAAGGTTACCTGCAAGCCTTGCAAACCAGGGCAAGTGCATGAATATGCTGAAGAGCTTGCTCGACTGAGCAAAGGCATTGTAATTGACATCAAGCCAAATAATACCATCATCTTTTACCGTGGAAAGAACTACGCACAACCGGAAGTAATGTCTCCTCCAAATACATTATCAAAAGCAAAGGTAATTTACATTGCAATTGTTATTCATTGGCTAAATGTGTTTGGTGATAAATATATTACGTTATTTTTATTGAAATTATAGGGTACTCATATTATTATGACATTTGTATTATGATGTGATAAGAGAAACTAACCCAATAGTTGTATTTTCTTGTGAAAAATTTCCAGGCCTTGGAGAAATATAGGTTTGGGCAATCCCTTGAGCATACTAGCCATTTCATTGAAAGGTTGGAGAAAGAGCTTGAAGAGTATCATCAGCACCGTGCAAAGTTTGGAAAAGGGAAAGAGGATACCACCACTAAAAATGTTAGTTTTGGCATATTACTACAATAATGTTTTTGCCTATATGATGCTTGATTTAGACAGAAATGTTTTAAGCAGATTCGTTTTCTTGCCTTTCTGTTCTTTATGGAAAAACACGCGTTGATGGGCTTATGAAACAGCTCGATTGCACTAGTAATTATAATGTAAAAGAAATAGGATGAGAAAAAGAAGAATGACTATAAGTTCTTACAATTTTAAAACAGCATATTGGTCCAATGGCCCATTTAATAGAACACACTGTAAAGTGTAGTTATTTTGTCAGGGATTGGAGAAGCAGGACTCTAATTTTGCTGGACGCCAAATGTCACTTAAATGAGGCTCAGACAACCTGATCGTGTTGGCTTTGGAGGAAATGTAAGATTTGTAACCTTCATCATTTTCAAGTGGTTTAAGGTCAGCATAACTTTTGCATGATATATGAAGTGTCCATTTTAGGATTGAATCCTGATGTCACAAAGGAAAAAGTTACTGATTCCTCATAACAATACACGTTACATGATAATATGTCGTTTTAAATTAATGAGTGTTATTTAGCATGTGATACCATTGGTTTATTTCCTCATATTTCCTTCATGTCTGACTCACCAGAATGACTGATTTGCATTTATTTTTTCAAATACACAGAATTATTTGTTAAGTAACATTCAATAACACCATATATCTCACAATTTATTCTATGTAATTAAATTCAGATTTTCTATTTTCATTTTAGAATTTTATTTTAATTATGAAATCAGTACATTAATAATAGTTCTGGTGTGACATTCTTCTCTGTCCCTCCCATCCAGTCTTACACTGTGGGAACACCTAATAAAAGAAGAGGTGAAGCCCATAATTTATTTGGACTTATATGATTTTTCACTGATAATAAAGAGTATATATATACTAATAAAATATATCAAAGTGTGTAATAAATATATGTTAAAATAATTATATGCACGAGGACAAAGACTATCAGAAGGTGCGCAAATTTGTAGATACAGGACCTGTTAGTCATTATGAGCTTGTTTTAGATTTTTGAGTCAATTTTCTTAAAAAGCTAAAATTGTAGTAAGAATATTACATTACAGAAATAACTTAATTACACTCCCATTTCTAATAAATGCAAATATTCAGCGTCTCCCATTGTATGTTTCATTCAAATACAAAACAATTCACTTTATAAAAGAAAGAAAATTACAATCAAAATACTAAAATTTAAATATTATCATAAAACATTATATTTTCTGACGTAATGCTAATATATACAATATATTTATACACAAATTATTGAAGCTGATTCTTATACCAAATGTTTCTATCCTTAGAAAACAAAGCACGAAAAAAATGGTTAAATAATTTTGTTTAACTGTTATTTATTTTTTAGTTTTGCACTCTTTTTTTTATCAGATCCCGTGACTTTGCTACAACCCAATCATGTTGAGTTACTTTTATAAAATCTATATAAAATTTATAGAATTTCATTGTTTCAAAAATAAAAAATCTTTGTCAAAATTAATATACCACAAACCATGATTCAAAGAACATAATCCTAAGAAGTAGCAAATTATTGAAAATTGATCCTATGTAGTTAATGGCATTTCCAACATAACATAACTACTGGAATCTAGAATGAAAAAAAATAGATGAAGAGAAGACACACAAACAGAGCATTACCTAGAAAAATAAAATAACAAACATTTCTTTTCTGTTCTTCCAAATTTTGGTAGTCAACATACGAAATGTTGAATACAACATTATCTTAATATATATTTCCATAGCACCTGCACATGCATTGGTAACGGTGTAAAAAGAGTGATTGATATAAAAGAAAGAGATCATGCGAGAAAAAATAGGGTCAAACATCGTGAGGTAATAGTATAATGATATCAAAGTATGAGATTTTGCAGAACATTTGAAGCAAATGCAGAGTTCAGTCAACCAATGGATTCGGCCAGCTATTGCTGTGCTGTGATGCCACCATTTTCGTAATCATCATGCATTCATGCTTCTACTTTGGCGTTGACTTTTATCCTTGTCAAACGAGAACTAGCTACACTACACGTTCACGTTCACAATTATTGATATTATAAAAAGTTCTAATGATTCACGCACCAGATTTATTAATTTGCAGGAATATGTTTGTTTTTTTGGGTGTACACTCAGAAGAAGAAGAAGCTGTGAGATATGGCGGATTCCTCACCCTCAAGTACCACAGTTTCAAGAACTGCCCTTCTCCTTTTGAGGGTCTTAACCTTTATCTTTCTTTTCATTGCACTCATTCTCATTGCTGTAGCCAAACAAACTGATGATAACACTGGGGAAAAAATCAAGTTCAGTGATTTCTATACCTATAGGTAAGTATTCATTGCATGGTTTATATATACGTATATCAACCTTTCTCTTCATTGTAAAATTTACTAAGAAATGTAAAAGTGAAATTTCGTAATTGCAGATATATGATCTCGACTATAATCATTGGATTTGTGTATAATCTGTTGCAAATGGGGTTCTCAATCTTCACTGTGGTATCAGGAAATCGTGTGTTAAGTGGTGATGGTGGTTATCTGTTTGATTTCTTTGGTGACAAGGTAAGTATTTCATGTCATAACAAGTTTTATATATATATATATATATATATATATATATATATATATATATATATATATATATATTCATCAATTTTTCCTGTAAAATCTGATAAGATTTTAAACAAGTTTGCATTGTGAATTTGCATGAACAGATCATATCGTACTTTCTGATTTCTGGTTCATCTGCTGGATTTGGTTTGACAGTGGAGTTGAGAAGAGGTGCTCCCTCCAACTCATTTACTGACAAGGCACACGCTTCAGCCAGTCTTCTTCTGATTGGATTTCTGTTCACTGCCATGGCATCAACTTTCACTTCCTTTGCTTTGTCAAAGAAAACTAATAGTTAGTTAGCTTAATGAAGAAAAAAATAGTGATGTTCATGGATTATAAACTGAAAATTCTTTCTTATTCCATCCATGGTTAATCTATGGTTCAATTTCTTTTGTTGGTCACTCAATTGTGGATTTCTTTTTACCTTGTCTATATATCTTTTTGACTGTATTTCTCTTTCTGAATATATGAAAACAACTCTGTTCTTCTACTTTTGAACATAGTGAATTTTTCTCGTTTCACTCTTTGCTTTGCTTCTATTCTCATCTACTCGTTATTAAATTAAATTATGCTTACTATAATCCCCGTTTTAACTTTCGAAACAACACCACAGTTTTATATCATTTCTCAAACTGACAAATTTTAAATAAATATTTGAAAATGTTATCTATCAGTTGTAGGAAATTTGCCAAAATGGACCAATTTTTCTTTTTAAATTTAGTAAAATGGGTAAATTTTAAAAACTATCACTTATATCATTGTGGGAAAACATTATTTTATAAGGAAATAGTATCTAATGTATGATCTTATTTTTATTTTCAATGGTCGAAGTTGTACTTCCAAATACAACTTTGGTAAAATATTAATTATTAAATTGTGAAATACAACTTCACTTATTTTTAAACCAATTTTTTTAATCATAACTTCATTTTTTATGCTGGAATAAATACAATTTCGCTTTCTTTTAACTAAATTTAAGTATAATTTCACTTTTTTCTGTAAAATTTTGTTTACAAACATAACTTAGTTATCTAATTGTTTAAAAAAGAAACTATCCATTTTTATAAATTATGAAAAAAAATTGCATTACTTTCGTGATTCTCTATCCTTAATCTAAAATTCAAAAGGAATACTATAATAACATATTTTTGTATATCAAAATGACAATAAATAAATTATAATAATAAGAGTTTTAGGTTACACAACTTAAAATTCCAAGTAGTAAGAGGTTTGATAATTTTGAACATCCTCAAACCGCAAATAATCAAACAAAATGACCTGCAAAGTGCTCTTAGCTTTTAGTTCTTGAAAATATTTCCTTCCTCTCCTTTGCTCAAAGGGATATAGATGTAATCCTGACTTTAGAAAAATATAGAGATATAATAACTATATATTAGCAAACCCACTGTATCTTTTATACTATAGAAAATGGTATTTTTATACCAACATTTTCTTTACTTTCATTTGACATTAACCTTTATTATCTTTTTCTCCTTTTTTTTTCCTTTAAAAATATAAAAATTTATTTTTATTAATATAATTTTATCCTTATAAAAGAAATACATGTGGATGCCATAAATTGTAGTAATAAGTGTCAAACCATCTTTTTCCTTTTTATATACGTGTTTGGTTTGAAGACTTCATTAAACTAGTAATATAATATATTGGTTTTTAATTGAACTTACTATTATAATCGGCATATGATTGCGCTGATAAGATGAAGTGAACGTTGACTAAGCTATTAAATATTTAAAATATGATTAAAATAAGATAACAAATGAACTAAAATTAAACCTTGAAAATATTTTTAAGAAGGAAAAAGAAAATACCCATCTATATGCCATAAATAAGGCACACCCCATCTGTATGCCATAAATAAGATATTCTTATAATGGAAGTCCAAAAGTAAAAAACATCAATACGATATACTAAAAGTCAACACTTTGAAAATATTGGTTTCTACAAAAATACCAACGACTTTAATTCAGATTATTTTAATTTTATTTTAATTTTATAAATCAGTGATGAATTTTGTTAAAGATTCACGAATCTAAAGTGTGAATCAAATATTCCAAAATCAATGTTCAGTGGTGTATTTATCGACATGCTCTGCCTAATATGGTCAAAGTCAACTAATTTGAAGAAGGAGTGTTAAGAATGATATCAAAGAATGAGATGGAGGTTTCGCAGAAAATGATAAGCAAAGCAATGAAAGGTGTAATGTCAACAGTTTCAAAGTCAGCCATTTACGTTTCATTCGGAATCATTAGGCATCAACTTGGCTATTGACTTTATCCTTATCACACTGAGTAAACGATCAGAATTACAGTACACCTACGTTGTTCATCATTCTCGGTGTTATAAAAAGGTCAAAAACTGAACCTAAATTATTCAGAAACAAGGTTTTGTTTTGAGATATACTAGGAAAATGCCTGAGACGGTCGTGAATACCACACCCTCCAACTCCTCCACAGCTTCATCAAGAACTGTGCTTCTCCTTATGAGGGTCTTAACCTTTGTGTTCCTTCTCATTGCTCTCATTCTCATTGCCACACTCAAACAAACTGATGCTGATACCGAGGAACAAGTCAAGTTTAGTGATTTCTATGCTTATCGGTAAGCATGCAATGTTATACTACATTTTATAAAATTTACATATTCTCATCTATATACATACCCTTTTGACTTTTATACCATGCAACGTGAGAAAGATTTTTACTTGAAGCTAGTTATATATGATTAAGGATTGATGTTCAATTATATTAATTTCTAATGTGTCTCAATGAATGTGAAACATACTGTTTTGTAAATGCAGATATATGTTAGCGACGATAATAATTGGATTTGCGTATAACCTGCTGCAAATGGCGTTCTCAATCTTCGGTCTGGTATCAGGAAACCGTGTGTTAAATGGTGATGGTGGCTATTTGTTTGATTTCTTTGCTGACAAGGTAAATCTCATGTCCTAAGAAGTCAACTTTAAATTTAGATTAACTTTACAAAACCGACTAATTTTTCTGAAGTCAAAGTATTTACATATCGAGAATAAGACTAAACATTAATTGATGGTCCGATATCAATCCGATAACTAATAGAATAACATGTTCAACAAATAACAAACATGGTTTTAAGATAGACTTTAATATAGTTATGATACCACAGTGAACTTTAAGTTTATCATAACTTTATAAAATTTGTATTTAGTTATACACTTTAAACTGACATTATAATTATCTCAATGTGAAACTTTGATTCACAAACTTTAGCAATGATTTGTAATAATATATATATTGTGATTAGAAATGATTGTGTTGTTAATTTGTATGAACAGATGATATCATACTTCATGATTTCGGGTTCAGCTGCTGGATTTGGTTTAACAGTGGAATTGGGTAGAGGTGTACCCTCCAACTCGTTTACAGACAAGGCAAACGCTTCTGCAAGTCTTCTTCTGATTGGATTTGTGTTCACTGCCATAGCATCAACTTTCACTTCCTTTGCTTTGCCAAAGAAAGCTTAATTGATGCACAAATTTAATCATATCTTGTAATTCTTTCTTATTATTGTTCCCTTCTCAACTTAATAATCAGGATTAGTTCAATTCAATAGATTACTTTCAATCTTGTTTATCTCTGTTATGTACTTTCACTTTCCAATATATCAAGCCAAATTGTACTTTTTCTATTTTTTTCTCAATAGAATGGGTTTTTCGTTTGTTGAAACGAATGAGTGCAAATTTACAATCATGTTATCTTTGATTTTAAAACATAACAAAAATACATGTAAATTACAAAAATGAGAAAATAATTAATTATAAACAATGTATGATTCTAGTGTTTTAGGTCGTTTATTACACAGCTTAAAAAAAATCGCGTGCTACACATTATAAATATGCATATTTCTGAAAGTTTAAATTTATAATAAGTAAATACTCTTAAAGATACATTAATAAGGAATCTTTTGAATTGCGATGTGTAACATCCCAAAAATATATGTCTATCTATATAATATGGAATGCAACATGTTATCATACTGGAAAGCAGTTAGGAGTAGTATCAAATGAGGTATATAATGTAATACAATCATCCAACACAAAAGAGAAAGATAAAAGCTCTACATGACACTATAGAGTCTTTCAAAAGGAAGAAAAGGAAAGAAACTAAGTTATATACATAAGGGATCCTATCTAATCTAAACTACTCTGCAGTGTTTGGAGCCTCAACAGCATCAACTCCATCTAATATCTGCTCCAGAGGGGCCTCTCCTACCTTTGCTCACATCCAATTTGGATGATCATTGTAAGAGAAATCAAACAAATACAAAACATGCAGCAAACAAAGCAAGGGTAAGCTAGATACCTAAAATATTACAAGTAAACAAAATTAAACCAGCATACAAGGTCAAGCAAACAATATTATATAGAACAGTTTTACTAAGTTATAAATTGGAGTTTTATTAAGTGGTGTTAGACGTAGACTCGTCCGGACCCAGAATGAATATCGAGCTATGGCGGGTTATGCACTTGTGGTGGCCTCTACTGCTTTGCAAAGCCAATTGCTATGGGTTCCACCCTACCACCACAAGGTTAGTCTGTTATCACTCACCTTGGCCCATATAAAATGGAGACAACCAAGACTAGGACCTCCTACTACTCTCACCACATGAACTAATCTTCTCTAAGTGAGACTGAATAGTCATTAGAGTATTAAGGAAAACCCCCAAGACTGAGCTACCTATATTCATTCCAAAACTTAATTTGATCTCACCTAGAGATGTACTTAAATCACATTACATTCCACACTAACTTTACTTACTTTCATACTTTTGATTTCATATCATGAATGTTTTATATTAGTTTAGTTTCTTACAGAATTAAGCATGAATCAATCTCATAATACTGGAAGTAATCATACAAAATAAACAAGAAAAGATACCTAGATCATCACACAAGAAAGGAAGAGAAAACAAGAATTACATATTTTCAGAAAAACATCACTTATTAATACAAATATCTTTATAATCTTAAATTACCACTACTTAGGTAATTCAAATAGCTTAGAAACCCTCACTAATGGCTCCGGAAGGGTAAAAAACCCCCAGAACGACCTAAAGAACGTCCAAAACAGATGTTCGAAACCCCACAAACTATCAAAAACAAACATGACAGCAGAAAATGGCGCCGAAGCGCCCTTTAGGGGCGCCCAAGCGTGAATTATGCAGATTTTTCTACATAATTGAGCAACTCTACCCCCTAAATTTCGTTTTAGGCCTTTTGGTGAACTTTGGACACTCCTAACTCGAAATACAAGTTGAATCTAACTTGTTTGAAGTCTCACACACCATCCTAACTCAAAACTCTAAGAGATATGCAAGGAAATTAGATCTAAAATACTCATTTGATCTACCTAGAGGCTCAATTCGAAATTTACCATTTATAAGTTGTTTTATATCAATTGTACACCTCCTATAAGTCACAATTAACTATCCTAAGCTATCCCAAACACCTATTTCAGACCTGGACCTCTACTTTTAAAACTCACTACCTAAGTTTCTTATTTTTAACTCAAACGCTAAAATTAACTTAGTCATTTTACTTACAACCTGCAGAAACAGAATTCTCACACCTCTACAATGAAATCCACATCATCCACAGAGTCATACAATTCATAATTGATAACAAATCAGTTCATACCAAACACATAAAATAAAACATCAATTTCAGGACATACGCTCTTACATTCAGTTCAAAAATAACGAAACTTTTCACCCAATTTATACATGCATTCATATTTTAACAATTTTACCTAAATATCAAACCAAAATAAAATAAATTATCAAACAAGAACTTAAACCCAGCTTCCCTTACCTGGGTTTTTAACAGAACTTAACCCACTTTCAAGTGTGCCACCCATCGAATTTCTATGGGAGCCTACAGATCACAAATTGGAATTTAGGAGCAATTCTTAGTGTCTAACTTCAGTCAGAATTTGATGATGGAAGTTTGTAGATACATGCAACAACCCCAATTGCATGATCAATACTCAAATTTCATGAAAGTGAAAGAGGTTTACACTTACCGGTCAATTTGAAGAATTTGATCGGTAGGAGATGAAGTTCTCTGCGTTGCAATCACTGGGGCACCTTTAATTTGCAAGTTCTCTGGATCAAAAAAGCTTAAGATTAGATAGAAGGCAGAGGATGGAAGTGAGGTGTTTCTAGAAAGAGAGTGAAAATGACTTGATGTTTATAACATAGATGTTTTCAATTATCAACGTAGTAAGTAAATTGGAGTTTTGGTTTCTTCAAAAATTTTATAAATAAAATTCTAAATTCTAAATTTCATATTATTAGATGACGTAAGGTTTTTTTTAGTTATTTATGACCTTATATTAATATTTATACAACTAAGTTAAAAAAAATATACATATGCAAATAAAAAGAAATATGGTTTGAGATGATTTTAGAAACAAATGTGATAATTCATTCTAGTCTCACTTGGTTACTTATTTAATTAAAAAATAAGTTTGAATATTAGGACTATGTGATAACTTTTTTCAATGCTTTACTATGATTAAGTACGCAAGTTGTATTGTTTTGAGGAATTATTAGGATAATTAATTTAGTTTCATAATTATTGGAGTCTACTTTACTAGGAAAGTTAGATAAATAAATTAAAAGTGAATTAAGGATTGAACATTGACTTGAGTCATGGTTTTAACATCTACAACAACTTATTTAATATTAGAGATGAGATTCTAAACATAAGAGAAGAATTTCTTTTTTATGTTAATGATCATGATGTTATCTTATATATATATATTAGAAAATAAAATCTTTATCACACCAAACCAAAAAGTAGCAATAAATAAAATAGCTACAAAGACATTTTGTCTCTCAAATAAGTTGAAAGAATAGCAATAATATTTATTAAAATTTATTATAAATATAAAATTACGAATAGTTGAAACCGATTGTCATCCAAATAAGAAACATAATATTACACCAACAAAAAAATAGAAGTACAAGATATTAATTTTAGTTATTTAAATTAATAATAAAACGTATATTATTATTATTATTATTATTAGAATAAAAATAATAATCGGAGAGGGTCTACGGGGGACGTTTGTCTTCCTGCAAACACCTTCTATTGACACGAGAAAGAGCTTCCCACCGCACCACACGCGCCAGTGTTGCGAATTGGACTCCAACACCGCCCGGAGGTAACGGAATTCGAACCGGAAGTTAGAGAAGGCAACGAAAGAGTCGGGGAATCGATGCGATGATGAAAAGCCATGTGCGTTAGGGTTTGCGTTTTGCATTCAAATTCCGAACACTCTTTCAGTTTGAGGAAGCGACGAGAGTAGCGTGCGTTTGAAAATGAGCATTGTTCCCAAAGAGACGATCGAAGTTATAGCGCAGAGCATTGGGATAAACTCCTTGTCTCCCGATGTCGCTCTCGCTGTCGCTCCCGATGTCGAATACCGCATGCGCCAGATTATGCAGGTCTCTTCCGCTCTTTTCTTTTTGCAGTTATCAACTCTTTTTTTGAGTGTGTTTCGATCTGTAGTATCGTTAATTTTAAGCGATTAGACGAGTGTTGTGTTGACCTAACTCCTTACTCCTACCTCTTAACACTGTTTGTGCTAACCTCAGGAGGCAATTAAGTGCATGCGGCATTCTAAGAGAACCATTCTCATTGCGGATGATGTTGATGTTGCTCTGAACCTGAAGAATGTTGAAGTAAGTTTGAGTCTTAAGTGATTAAATTTTGGACTGCCAATAAAAAAGTGTTCGGGTGGTTCTTTTTGTTTTGAGGAAATGCTTTCTTTTTTCACCATTAATTTTATAACCATCCACGAGTCGTTGAACTAAAGTAGTTTGTTTCGATCAAGTGAATCAAATGTGTCTTTGTTATCTTTAAATGCAAAGCCCCTAAAGTACAAGCACTATATTAGTTTTCCTATTTTTGTTTTATCTTCTGTGGTTCTTCGTATATATTGGTTATATTAGATAATTATTGGTTTATGATTCCATATATATATATATATATATATATATATATAGTACAAAGATGTGTGATTATTTAATTGTCCTACACTTATGGCCAAAAAATGCTTTATTATGGGTATTTTGGTATGTGCAAAGATAAGTTCGTAGCAAATTGATCTTCACTGTTCAAACTGTTCAGTAGTGTACATAAAAGTTGTGGAAAGATATAATATAACTAGCTTCATTTATATTCGAACTGAGAATTGGCTGTGCATTGAGAGTAGTGGGGATTATGATTTTACGGGTTCTTGCTATTTCCAGATAGAAGATGCATATTAGAACTACCTTGTGGAAATTTTTGGTGAATTTATTTTCTTTTTGAGAAAATAAAGCATAGTTGTTGTCTCCAATCTCATTATCGCTAGTTTCCTCCCTTGTGACAGCCAATATATGGATTTGCATCTGGTGGTCCTTTGCGGTTCAAAAGAGCTGTTGGACACAGGAACTTGTTTTATATTGACGACAAGGATGTAGATTTAAAAGATGTAAGGGTGTACTCAATCATTTTCATTGACTCACTTCAATTGGATTTCAACCTGTGCATCACCTCGTTAAAATTATATAGCTTCTGTTAATCATAGGTTATTGAAGCTTCTTTACCAAAAGCACCTCTTGATACTGCAGTTACATGCCACTGGCTTGCCATTGAAGGTGTGCAACCTGCTATTCCAGAAAATGCTCCTATAGAAGGTATGTCTCTCACCTTGAGTTCTACCTGTATTCTTTGGCTCAGATGAAACTAGGTTGTATGGTTTAGTTGCATGGATTGAGGAATTCTTGGATGTATGATTTTGTTTGATGTTATACTTGTCAGCTTGTCGTTTTGACTTCCTCTGGTTCATGATATCATGAATTTTTACTCTAGTTAGTGTTTAGATTGGGAGATGTTATTTAAGTGATTTTTTTTGTCACCATAGCATGGTCAGCTTTGTGGGTCTAAAATATGTGGAAAACATCAGTATCTTTATGCACACTAAATCACTAGAAATTAGAAATGGAAAACTAGAAGAAGTATACACATCCAATTAAATATACTGATTTTCAGATATATTTAGTTATATGTGTGTGTGCGCCCCCCATAGAATCATATAAATATTTTGCTCCTTATAATTGTGGAGATGTACATCATACAAACAAAACAAACGGGAACTTTTTGGCTGCTTAATGCTTCGAGATCCATTGTTTGTAAATTCTTCCAATTTAACTGTAACTTCTACTCTCCTAATACCCCTTTTAAGAATTATTATTTACTTATTATGTTATATGCAGTAATTTCAGCTCCTTCTGATACCAAAAAGCATGAGCAGAAAGATGATGACCTTCCAGTTGACATCAAATTGCCTGTTAAGCATGTATTATCCAGAGAACTTCAGGTATTAAAATTCTTAAGGCACCATGAGCTATCTTGTTTCACATATCGGGATTCATTTTTGTTAGTTTTATTGTTTCTTGCAGATGTATTTTGACAAAGTTGCTGAGCTTACTTTGAGTGAGTCTGATTCAGCTCTCTTTAAAGAAGCATTAGTAAGTTTGGCTACTGATTCGGGACTTCATCCACTAGTTCCTTATTTCACATGCTTTATAGCTGATGAGGTAATAATATTTGTCCTTTTATGATGTTAATGGATAAAAAAAGAATTTTCACCTTATTGTGGCTCACTACAACTGCATGCTTCTCATTTCTTGTCAGGTTTCACGTGGTTTGAATAATTTTCCTCTTCTTTTTGCCTTGATGCGAGTTGTTAGTAGCCTTCTGCTAAACCCTCACATCCGTATTGAACCTTATGTAAGTTCACCTCTTGTTGATTTAGTATATTTGTTTATATTCTTGCAGACGAAGTATGATCTTTGTTTGAGCACCGTAGTATTTTTAATATCTACGTAAATTTTGGTTGTTTCATCCTTTTCTATTTGGTAGTCTGTTGTCTACATTGAACTGTGAAAGTATTCTGAGATATTTAAGTTGATTTGTCATTTGTTGCTTGTCCATAAAGATGGCCCTGAACAAACTTGGTCGGTTGGCCCCATAAAAATTTGAAAGCAAATAAAAAAATGTGCTTTCTGCTGTATTTTCTTGTGGCCTGCCATGTGGGCTGCCGCATCAGCCTCAAAGCAAAGGTCAGGCTTGGGTTCTGTTTTAGTATGGTCTTTTTCTGGCCAGATACAATGGTTTAGGTCGGTAGTCCAGTTCTTAATGGCTTTTCTTATCTTATAAGGTACTTTCAATGTTTATTTTATAATTTGTAGAATATATTGTTTAAATGATTATGGAGTGTTGTGAAAAGAAAGTAGCATGAATAACTAGAAAAGTTTTTCCATATAGGTGGGTTTAGCCACATGGATCAAACACCACCGTGTTTTCAGAAAGGCCATTTGGTTATTGCTTTGTTCACTTGAACGAGTTTATGTGAAATCCTCTCTTAACTCTTTTCTTTCTGTTTGTGCATGTTTCAGCTACACCAGTTGATGCCATCTGTTGTGACCTGCCTCGTTGCTAAAAGGTTGGGCAGTAGGTTGGCAGACAACCACTGGGAACTTAGAGACTTTACGGCTAACCTGGTTGCCTCAATATGCAAAAGGTGAGATATCCCTCTTACCTTGTTTATTTTGTATATATGGAAATAAGCAGTTTTCTATATTTATTGGTATGTGTACCTCCATGCTCGGCTAGTACAGTACGGTATCCCCATTTATTTGATGGTTGATGCAATTTGTTCACGTCCTTTTATTTCCTAGTAGCAAAGAGAAAGAACACTATATTTATTGTGTATTTCCTTCAAATTCACCTATGTTTTTGGAGATCCAGTTCAAGGACACACTTCAAATTTATTGTGTATTAAAGCTTATGCCTTTTTGCTGATTTATCAAACAACTTCCTGGCATGGTCATTGGTATTTCAAGATGTAGAATTTGGTACAAACTGTTGAGTCATTGTATTGTAAGCTCGATAGTCTAGTTTTGCTTGATGACTTTAGGCATGTGGCTTATTTGCTGGGCTTTTATTGATTTCATTTCTATTTTTCTTACATTAACTTTATGTTTCATGCAGGTTTGGACATGTCTATAGTAATCTCCAGTATCGGTTGACTAAAACATTGCTGAATGCATTCTTGGATCCTAAGAAGGCAATGACGCAACACTATGGTGCGATTCAGGGGTTGGGGGCACTTGGACCCAATGTGGTATGTGTCTCTCCCATGTTCTGATGATTGTGGAGTTGGTCAAAAGCCAACAGTTGGAAATATACTTTTGGTGGTTTAAAGATGACAACTTTCCAATGCAATTTTTACATACGCTTGTCATCATCTTATCATTAGATTAACATGCTATTACATTACAAATTCAGTATTGTTGCATATTTATAATTTTAAGGTTTAAATGACCAATTTAAAAGGAACCTTGTATGGTATATTATGTTTGTTTGTTTAACTCAAGTAGGTTTGATACTTACATATGAGGCTGTGATATGTTTTTAATGTTACTTATTGCTATGGAAATAGGTTCGCCTTCTTTTGCTGCCAAACCTTGAGACATATATGCGACTTCTTGAACCAGAGATGCTTCTTGAGAAGCAGAAAAATGAAATGAAAAGGCATGAAGCTTGGCGTGTTTATGGAGCCTTGCTGGTAAGATATGCTGTCACATACAGCCACTTGCTGGTAAAAAATAGGTGCTTTTCCAACTGAAAAATGTCAGTCTCGGTATAATCTGGTTGTTCTGATGATTGTATGTAATCTATCATTCAGCGTGCTGCAGGTCAGTGTATATATGATCGACTAAAGATGTTCCCAACTTTTTCAACTCCTTCTCCTAGTGCTGTCTGGAAGACCAATGCAAAAGTTCTTACTTCTTCATCTCGTGAGTATTTTCCTTGTTTTCCCTTGAAAATACTATTCACTAGTTCATGAAATACCTACAATAATCTTTTTAAGCCTTAGAGGGAAATCTTTTTTGTTTGGGCATTTAATTTAATATATGTGTGTGTGTGTATAATACCCACAAAAGAAAGGGATCTGTTTGTCAATATTAGCATCTAACTGCGGCAGGGTTGAAGCAATAGTTAATTGTGCTCATGATTGTCTCTACTAAATCATACAGGCACATAGCATAGACATAATTCTTGTATGGAGGATTATTATAATTGAAATTTAGAAATAGAACTGTTAAATTAAAACGAATTGTTGACAATTTGTGTTCGAATGTTATTATCCTCGAAACTTTTCCTATTTTCTCATTGTCACTTTTCCTATTTCCTTTTCTTTTCCTAACTGTTTCTGTATATTAGCTGGGATTATCTGTCACAGCAGGCACCAGATCTGTTACTTGGTTGTTATTTTCTTAAGAAATTCTTAATGACTGATGTAGTGGGAGGCGCTGACTTAATGATCAATTTTCTAATTATTATATAAATATTGTTTATACTTTTCCGTTCTTTGTTTGTATACTTACTCATTTTCATAATTGATTACTAAGGTAAACGCAAGGCAGATCCTGACCAATTGGAACAGCAGCCACCTTTGAAAAAAACTGCTACCGACGGAGAGGTTGGTGTGGTCCCAATGAATTCCTCACCCGCTCACAAGCAAGAGGAGGCAGAGACTCGAGCTTCTCCAGTTGATTCAATTATTGGTTCATCATCTTCTGCACAGATGAAAAATGAGACTTCTTTAGATGGCGAACTTAGAAGTAACAGGGGTGATACTCAGGCATCGAAGACATCTGCTGCTCTCACCCAGGTTTGGAAAGACGAGCTTAATTCTGGACGGATCCTGGTATCACTGTTTGACTTGTTTGGTGAAGGAATTCTTTCCTTCATTCAGGCTCCTGAGATGTATATGTTCTTGTAACTTTACAGTAATTTGATGAATAGAGCACGGATAATCCATTGACTATTAATTCACGAACAAACTAAAATTCCACCATGGCATGCGAAGTCCCTGTTGATGGTTTCTTTAGATGTTAGTGGATATTGCTCAATGGGAATCTCATGTTTGCGTAGCAAGTCAAATTCCTTATTGCAGCCTATTCCGAAATTCAAATGATTATGGAAAAATACTATTTGTACACCAAATGGGTATGTATAGACTTGAAGAAAGAAAAGAGATTGGAAGATAAAAGAAAAGGAGATGTGATGTAAAATGAAAGAGTGGTAAAACAAGTGTATTTAGTAGGGTGTGAAATGAAAAAAAGATTGGTTCTAGTGGGGTTTTTGGATTTAGAGTCGTAACTTTTGCTACTCTCAGACGCAAATTTTCCTTTGGACATGTAAAGGGTCAGATTGAGACAGTATAGTTCATTCCGTGAGTAATTTAGAGAAAAAACAAAACAGCTTGAAAACGGTTAACTGAAAACAGTAATGGCAACAAAACAGGACATTAAAATATTAAAATACTAGTAGAAGTCTGTTGATCGGAAGCTTGAGTAAAGTAGTAGTACTCAAGCAGCTAGTTTATTGGACTCCCTTTCTACAGCTGTTTTGAGGATGCTGTCTTCTTCCAGGACCATCTGAACTGGCACGAAACCCAATCCATCAGCCATGGCAAGCATCATCTGCCTGGTTTCCTTCTTGAATTCATCCAGATCAATCGTGCCATTCAAGTTGTGATCGAATTGTACGAACAAGGATTCATACACATGAGCAAGCTCATCTGGGTCTGGCTCTACATCAATACCGAAGTGGGTTTCCAACACCCTAAGGCTCTGGAGCTCCTTCAGCATCTCTGCATACGAGAGAAGGCCATCATTGTCTGTGTCAAGGCGAGCAAAACGATTTCTTACTGATACACTGAATGCTTCCTCATCCTGAAGGAAGTTCACTATGGTCGCACCATCCAAAATTTCTACACTCATATTTCTGTTCTACTTGAGGTCAAGGAAAGGAGAGGTTTGTGTATGTTTTTGCAAATGCTGGTGCTTTGATGAAAATACTTGATTTTCTAACAATTAATTTATAGTGTTAATAGTCGGTTCAAAGAGCATATATTCCTCAATTACTCGTACAAAAGATTAAATGGTATCGAAACATTCCCCTGTTTTCGTGTCCTACGTTTGATTAGTGTCTTGGCTTGTTTATTCTTTAGTTTAGCGGACTGTATTGGATGCTTCCTTCCAACCTTAGGTCGCGATTCTCGGTATTTTCCACAGTTTTCCACAAATTCACACCTTGTACGGTGGAAAATAATTGCCATATGGGATAAATTTTGTAAATATGACTAAAAAAATGTCAAAATAATGGGACGGGCAATGTGAATGAATTTGCAATTGGCATGGGGGAAAGTGCAAAACAGGGAGTATCCCAGTTTTATAGAGAGAAGGTCTTCCACTAAATAAAAAAAGAATAGTTTGAAAGTCTTAAACATGGATAACCACTCATTGTTTTAATATGTTCAATAACCTAAAGTTATTATGCTTTTATGGATCTTCTTCGTTTATACTTTATTCTTTCTTAATAAACTAATCACAAAGCTCATATGTTTTCTTTTATTAACGAAAACGAACCGGGTCCTGTCCGGCCCACCGGTCACTTAGTGAGAATGTACTAAGTAAATATTCTGCAATTTAGTTTTGAGAATGTACTAAAATTAAATTCCCAAATCCGTTAACTAAATTTCAGAACAAGACGTCAATAGTTTCTAATGTTTTAGTGTCGTTTTGTTTTTTATGCAGTCTCACCCTATTATCTACCTGTGAAACCCTAATTAATATATATATATATATATATATATATATATATATATATATATATATTACATTATGATAGAGTTTGTATTTTTTTATGAGATTCATTATTTGAATTGAAAATTTAGAAAAGAAAATAATAATTCTAAAAGAATATTTTAATTACATAAAATATAAATATTTAAATTCAAAATTGTACTATAAAAGATCCGTCGACAAGAGAGATGATCAGTCAAAGACGTGAGGACAATAAATCGGTCAAGTGTCGGTCGGTCTGGTAGGCAAGGGTATTAATGAGTGACTAATGTGAATAATTACCGTATCATATGCATATATATTAATGATCAGGTAAGATCATCTTATTTCAGAATAACATTAATACCTTAGAACACGTATTTAATTTGAGTGTCGGAATGTTTTCTGCAAAGTTCACTCTCATTAAGTGAAAGAGGATCGGATAAGAGCAGTACTATGAGGAATAAAGTGCGCGATTTGCATAGGAGGAAAAGAAACATTTAGGAAAAAATAATACAAATTAAAAAAAGAAATTCTCTCACCTATCTTTTCTCTCGTGGAATATATTTCCCCTCCTCTTTTTGTTATACTATATCGGTCGTGAGGAGTATGTCATTGTTGAAAAATATCAATGGTTTATTTGCACTGAAATTTTTTTCTTTCTTTTTCCTCTCTTTTTCTTTCGCTTTCTTTGTTCTCTTTTCCACACTCTTTGCCTTTTGCCTCTCTTTTCCTTTTCAGACTATCCATTTTCCTTTTTCTTCGTTCCTTTATCAGTATTGACGTAAAACACGTTAATATTTCCATTTATTTATTATTAATATTTTATATTTTAATTGTTAGTTATTTAATTTTTTATTTTATAACATTTAATATTAGAGTTTTTACTTTTATAATAATTATTTTTCATATAATAAAAATTAACTTACTCTAATTTGAAACTAGAGAAATTTGAACTAATTTATTTAAATAAAACATTTAAAAAAATTAAAAAAAATTCTATCACTTCAAATTTTTAAAGTTTTAAAACTTCTCATCAAAATTTACCTTACAATTTAAAATTATTACTTTAAATTTAATTTTCACATTATAATTTTTTAAATCAATAGTTTTTCTTTTTAACTCAAATACAATTTAATATAGTAATTAATTTGGAAACTATTCTAGTTACGAATCACTTTTAATTTGTGATTTGGTATTTAAATTTGTCACTGACAAATTATTTTTCGTCAATTAACCATTATTTAAAATTTTTTCTAGTATATTAATATTAATTTTGACATGATACTTTCAAAGTTAAGAAAAAAGAATCTTCTTAAATTTATCTTCCTTGTGGGTTGTTTTTCTATCATCATGTTAGTCTTATTTTAGTTGGCATTAAATATTCACTGAAAGAATTTAATTTTAGTGAGTTTAATATCTATGGATAGAATTTAATGCAAGTTTTTGTTGTTAAATATTTAAGAAATTAATATTTAAAAAAAATTAGGAGTTAATTAGTGTTATTGTTTTCCTTATAAAGAAAAGGTAGAATTCGTAGGGATCAGCACACTCAATCGAACCTAGGTTTGCAGAAAATTGCATTCATCAACATTAATTTGAATGTTTAAATAATAATAAATATATTATTTTGAATACTCTTGATTGTTAACTTAATTGGTGTTTTTCATGTAAAGATTAAAAATTTTGACAGAGTTAGTTTTCTGAATTTAATAAATAATAAACAGAATATATCAGTATATATACTATATCTTTTATAATTTTAACTTGTTTGTTTATTATTGTCTTAATAACACTGATTATGAAATTAAAGAATGGTTTTTCTTTTGAAAAATATAAGGGAGCATATTCAAAATATAGAGCACAGTATATTTATTTATCTCCTAAAAAAAACGTTCTTTTAATTCTTTAAACCAGCATCTTCAAATTAGTATTTATATTTTAAATAAATACGTGAAGTCTATTTAAATTATTTTTTAAAAAAAGAGACTTATTAGAAGAAGGTATAAACATTGAAATTAAATTATCTACAAATAAAGATCAGTTCATGTTTTTTTTTTCTTAACTAGCTTAGGATAAGTTCTTTTTAATTCTTTAAACCAGCAATTCATATTTATTCACGTTTTAGTTTTTTATATTAAAATAAATTGAGTATATTTTTGTTTATCGGATATAAAAAAAGTGCAAATTTTAAAATTTAAAAAAAGAAAAAAACAAAGGGAAATTTATGCAGCTATTTTTTATCTTCATTCATGACTAGATAAAAATTCATGTATAAATCACAAATATTATTGTTTATTGATTTACATCACATCAAACTTTATCCAACACTTTCGCTTTAGTTACATTCACAATCGCTCAACTCTTAGACACCAGAACAAAAGTAATGGATCATACATCAAATTTCCAAAGTTGCTATATGAATATACACCATTCTTCCAACAAACTATCATTGGTATAAAATAATCAACTTTAAAGCACATAAGAGACCACAACTACAAAAAGAGTTTTCTTCATAAACAAAAAAACCTAGACATGATAAAATGGGGAAAAAAATATTAACTTGTTGTATCGGTTATCGAATATATAATAAAAGCACGAGAGAAGACAAAATTTGAAAAATGAAAAAGATTTTCATACTTTTGTAGAAGAAAACATGTTAAATCAGTTTTTTCATTAACCGATCCAATATATAAATATTAAATTATATCTTTCTATAAACCGATATAATATATGTATATTAAATAAATTTTCATATAATCGATTTAAAATATTTTTCAATACTAATCAAATTGTTACCACATTTTAGATAAAATCGGTTTCGTTACAATCATCTTAGGTAATATTCTAATATTTCCACTATGATTTGTTTTCTTAATATTTTATGTCTTCCACAAAGAATATTCAAATTAATGAAAAGTTAACGTATTTTCCCTGCATTTAACTGAAGAAAAAGATTACAATTACAACCCAGCTGAGCAACATTGACAATGACTTGAATGATTAAGAAACTATATATTTGTTAATCAAACTACCAAGAAATTGCTACAACTCCTCCAACATATTCATGTACAATTTCACAAAACCAGATAACAATTTTTATTAGGCAAGTCCTTTTCAAATGCCCTCCATAGAAAAAAAAGAGCTACATTAATCATATTACTTTATCAACTTCCATCCATTTATATGGGAAATTTCAACCACATTTTCATTTTTTTAAAACTAAACCAAATATATACAGCCCTTTGAGCTTTAAATTAGTATTTTAGGGTTTAATTCAAATGTTTCTCATTTTCGATTCTAAAAATAGGTGCACTAATAATTGAACATAAGTTTACAACTGTCACCTTTTTGAAAACTAGTAATCATGGGAACAAGAATATATAAAGAAGAAAAAGAACTTTGCTAACGTGCTTCTTTGACAATTAAGAAGTTGGTTTGCATGACCTGCAACATTTTCATGCAAACATACATATACTTTCTTCTATAAAAGTATAACTTCCACAGCTTGAATAATACAGGAAATTCCAAAACCACAACAATTTGAACTCTATGTGACACTCTCACTCTATTGGGTAAACTTTAAATGGGACCCACACCCTAAATTAAGGATCAATGTTTTCCCACTTCATAGAAACATGTTTCCAGCTTCATGTTCTTTGTTTTGTTGTGTAAAATTCATTTATAAAAGTGAATGAAGAAGTGGCAGAAGATGAACCAAGGAAGTGAAGCCACACACCAACAAAGAAGAAGGGAACACCATCGTGAGAGAAGTGTAGTCACGGTGTAGGAGAGAAAAATAGAGAAAGTCACTACGGTTGTGTGAGAGAAAAATAGAGAGAGTCTATTTTGTGAGTGAGCGATATAGAGAGAATTGTGTACCATCCGAAAGGGTGAGATTAATTGAGAGATCCTCACAGAGTGAGAGAAACACTGTATTCCTACTTTCATAGTGGAGATATTTTTCTGGGCTAGGTTCCGGGGGGTTTTTTTCGAGAGGATTTTTCACGCCGGTGTTAATTTTTCCTATACTTTCATTTTAAGCTTTCTATTTCTACGCTTCCGAATAGTGTCCATTTTTGGGGTTCACAGAGGAGGAAACAAGTACCGCTGTTTCCCAACAGTGGTATCAGAGCTACCGGTTCGAAAAAGTCAGAATCCTGTGAGACTCAAGATGGAAGGAGACATGTTCAAGCTAACTGCAGATAATTACACCTACTGGAAGCCAATGATGGAAGATCATCTATACTGCAAGGTTTTGCATGAGCCGATCACAAATCCGGAAATTCCAGAAGGAAAGACTGAAAAAGATTGGGAGATTCTGAATCGTAAAACAGTGGCCATGATTCGGAAATACATCGACAAAAGCTTGTTTGAACATGTATCGACTTATACCGATGCGTATGAGTTATGGACAAAACTTGTTTCCACATTTATCAACTTATTAGAGATTAATTTTCAGAAATTAAGTAAGGTTGTGATTATTTGAAAAGATAAAACTTTGGTCTGTGTCTCTGTCTGCTGGCTAACATCAAGCAATTTCCTGCAATTGTCATGTTGATCTTCGGTTTCTCTTGTGGATTATCTATAACATTCCTTATCTTCTAAACGAAGTCATCCAAAGCATTAATTGCATTATTTTATAAAATACAAAGTAAAAAAATTTACAGGAGCCTAATAACAACTTAATTACTTTCAGGATTTAAACAAATCAAGAATTACTAGAAACGTAAGGATTAAAATAAGATTTATGTCATTATATTCAAACTCAAATTTAACATAGTTAATAGATTGTTAAGTTCACACACAAAATTATAGTCAATTGCAGTTGGTGGATTATTCATGCAACATTGAAGATAATTACAAAACTGAATTTCCCATTATTATTCTTTCATGGAAGAACATTGTTTCTATTGGATTGTATACTATATTGTACTTGACTTGACTAAACCACTCTCTGAGGCATATAAACAAGGTGATTCGGAGTTGTTCTTGAGTTTCGTATTCATATAATTGATTGTGCTGTTGTGTTGTATCTCTTATGATTTCTGACAAAAACGGTTTTTGTGTTGTTTGATTTAGTTGAAAGATTATGGCCAGAAAAAACGAGGGATGTGCAGTGGGGATAGACTTCGTAACAACGTACTCGTGTGTTGCAGTATGGCAGGAGCAGCAGAAGCGAGTGGAGATTATCTGAAGGAACTCGAGAGTCTCTTTGGTCAGAAATTGAACATCAATGGTTAGTTTAATGTTATCTTGACACAGTTTGATATATTGTTATTGTGTCTCACTTGAGAGCACTCTGCTATTGAATTGGCTCACCCTGATGTACTGCTTTGTCTTAAGAAAAATAAAAGTCTATTCTCAACTCTTTCGATTTCTTAACCCGTGAGATTCACCAGTACAATAATTTTACAAATTATTTAAATTTAAAAATATCTCATTTCAAAATTCAATGTTAAGTTATATAAACAATTCATTGTACAGTGTCCAAATATCATTTTCTAGCAAAAAAAAAATGAAAATATAAGAACTGTGTTTGATGAAGATCATTTTTGCATACTCGAGCCAATCTATCAAACCACAGTAAAGAAAAGGTTTTAAAACTTTTAATAAGGTTTTCATAGTCTCTTTACTTATCTTATTGGTTGTTTGTATTTTTCACCAGGCCATAAAATCCACACTGCATTTTAACAGTCTAAAAACAATTACCCATCTGAATACCCATATTGAAGAAATGTATACCCCACATAACTATAGGCATATCCACCTTTACATTAACAAGATGTAGAAGAAAAACGTGTTCAAGGATTGATAGTTGAAACTGGAAATTCTATATTGTATAGATAGCATGCTTCATAAAGTTTTACATTTTTCACCAACAAAAACTTAAAACAAACTAGTTAATCTTCATAATGGGTTCAATGAGGCTCTTCATCATGTGCAGATGATCCACAAAAACATATGTTTCTGTCTTCTCCCTAGCATCAAGCAATTTCTCGGCCTCTGCAATAGCCATGTTGATCTTCGTTTTCTCTTGTGGATTATCTACATCATCTATAGCATTCCTTATCTTGTAAAGGAAGTCATCCAAAGCATTAATTGCCAAAACTTTCTTTTGGTACTTCTGATCTTCAGCCTTGTATTTCTCGCCTTCTTGAATCATTCTCGTAATTTGTTGAGTTGATAGTTTTCCCTTGTCGTTGGTTACGGTAATCCAATTCCTACTTCCACTGCTTTCTTCCTCAGCAATTACAGTTAGGATACCATCAGCATCTATACTGAAACATACAGTTAAAGGATGGCCTCGAAGAGCTTTAGGATTGCCATAAAGATTAAAGAAACCAAGCAAATTGTTATCGCTTGCTCTTGTCCTTTCACCCTCGTAAACCTCAATAGAGACTGCAGATTGGAAATCTTCGGTTCTTGCATATCCACCCTTTTTTACAACAGGAATGGTGGTGTTCCTAGGAATCAAGACACTCATGAGATCTCCTTGTACAGATATACCAAGTGACAGCGGCGTAACATCCAATAGCACTAAGTTGGGGACAAATTTGTTGCCTTTAGTCAGCAAAGCAGCCTGTACTGCTGCTCCATAGGCAACAGCCTCGTCAGGGTTGATGCTCATGCACAGTTCTTTCCCCTTGAAGTAGTCTTGCAATAGCTGCTGTACTTTGGGAATCCTAGAAGAACCACCAACCAGTACAACATCGTCTACATCACTCTTGTCCATCTTAGAATCAACAAGACACCTGTCTACTGTCTCCATACACCTTTGAAGGAGGTCTAAGTTAAGTTCCTCAAATCTTGCACGAGTGATTGACGAGCAGAAGTCAATGCTCCCAGATAAAGCATCTATCTCAATGGTGGTATCAACAGCATACGAGAGTGTCCTTTTTGCTCTCTCACAAGCAGTTCTCAACCTCCTCAAGGCTCTCTGATTCCCACTTAGGTCCACTTTCTGTTTCCTCTTGAACTCCTCAACAAAGTATTTCACCATTCTGTTATCCATGTCCTCTCCTCCAAGGTGTGTGTCACCAGCAGTGGCCTTGACCTCAAAGACATCACCTTTATCTTTGATTGTTAGCAGAGACACATCAAATGTTCCACCACCAAAATCAAAAATGAAAATATTCCGCTCTCCAACACAATTAGCTCTCTTGTCAAGACCATATGCCAGAGCAGCAGCTGTGGGCTCATTGATTATCCGCATAACATTGAGGCCAGCAATGGTACCAGCATCTTTTGTTGCTTGTCGTTGAGAATCATTAAAATAAGCAGGCACGGTAACCACAACATTCTTAACCTCTGATTCCAAGTACGCTTCTGCAATCTCCCGCATCTTTGTAAGGACCATAGATGAGATTTCTTCAGCTGAAATGTGTTTCTCCTGACCCTTGTATGAAACAACCATCATGGGTTTGTCATCAGAATGAGCAATGACCTTAAATGGCCACAACTTTAGATCGTCCTGAATGATGGGATCACTATATTTTCTGCCGATTAACCTTTTCACATCTGCAAAATTAGTCATTTTATGCATTTCTTAAAGCTTGTTCCTAATAGAGCAAGAATTTAAGGCTATTCCACAATGATGTTAGTCAAAGTAGTCTTGTGGAATGATAATTACTAATTGAAAGTTATAGAACAAATTAGAAAACTGGACGAAAGTATAAATAAATGATGAATGTTAGCTATCATTAGCGCACCTAAAAACTAACTCAAACAGCTATGGTAAACATTTAAATGAGTTCACACATAATTAAAAAAAAAACAATTTTTTACCAAAGAGAGTGTTGGTTGGGTTCATGGCAGCCTGATTCTTAGCAGCATCACCAATCAATCTTTGGTTCTCTGTGAAAGCCACACAAGAAGGCGTAGTTCTATTCCCCTGGTCATTGTGAATGATCTCCACACGACAGTGTTCTTCAAGCCATACAGCAACACATGAATATGTTGTGCCAAGGTCGATTCCCACAACCCATTCCTTGTTTTGTTTTGCCATTTTCTTTCAAATGATACTAAAATGTGTTAAAAGTCAAAACAAGTGAAGTAAGTCATAGAAAGTAATGTGGCATAAATGAAGAACCCATTTTGGCCTTAATCAACCAAACATTAAACATTTTGGCATAAAGGTGTAGCCTTTACCTTGAACTAATGATGAGTAAAGCTGTGTGTTTGGAGCCTTTCCTTCAAAAACTTGTCAGCAAAGAGTATAGAATAAACCGAAGCGAGGTGCTTTTCTGAAAGATTGATAATGGGAATTGTAATAATATAACTTTGTCTAACCCTAATACTTCGCCAACAAGCTACCAATTGATTTGACTCAAAAGTACTTCCTTTTTTTTCATTTAATAATGTTCACCCTTTAAAGTTTAGTTTTTTTAGGACACTCCACTGTTACAGATGAGCAACACTCTAATGGGGGAACAAATAAAATATAATTATTAAAGAAAATTTGGTTTAATTTTCTAAATTAAAAAAAAAACTCTAGATCATTTTCTTTAAAAAGTAAATTAAATCATAACAATTAAAACCTTACTATCTATTACTTTTCCTCCCTCACCCATGCTATTATCATAATTATTTACATGAATTAAAAAAGTATTTTATATTTAAAATTGACATGGAGTTGAAGAAAGAATATATTATTAATTATTATCTTGCAAAAAAATTGGTTTATATATTTTTAAAGTATAGAATGTTATTTTAGTTTTTGATATGAAAAAAAAGTTGATGATTCTAATGGTTCTCCTATTTTATCAAAATGATCCCTCAATTTTGTCTTACTTTAGTTTTTAATTTAAAAAAAAAAATTAATCCAACCACCCGGACTAAAACACCTATATGGCGTTTACAAGCTTCGAGCCACCATGTTCGTCACTTGAATCGCGTCTCCACAATCTTTCACCATGTATTTTGCCATTAGAGCCAACACTAACAACAATCAACCACAACTCATCTTCATCACCCATTCGCGCAAACCATGTTTAAATCTATAACACCAAATCGTGAATCCGTGAATCCACTTCCCGATAGCTGTTTTGTTCCACAACCCTAATTCTCAAAGTCCAAATTGCAAATCTGCAAAAATCGCAGTCATGGAAACCTTGCAACAACAGTTTTGGTAATCATTTTAAGTTAGTTAATATGATCAAATAATGATTCCTATTTTAATTAATATAAGGCATAAATTGAAAAGAAGATTGGAAAGTTATTAACAATGTATATACGTAACTTGCTTTAAAAATCCAAACAAAATTAATTGAATTGATTGTTTTTTATTGATATATAATTTACTTATATTTATGTTACGAAGTGGAGAAGATAGGAATAACTAAAAGAGTAAATTCTGGTGAGTGAGCTTGTAAGCCGACATAAAAGGTGGATTGAGACAATATATTTAGGGCTTGCTCCTTCCACCTCCCCTTTTTCTCAGTAAAACATTATAAAGTTAAAACCTTTTAATTTTTAATTATGTTTTGGAGTAGGGTATACTATAGCCCCTCCTTGGGAAACAAAATAACAATGAAAATATTGTGACATCTACCATATATAAAACTGATAAGTTTTAGGTTGAGTTCATGATATGAGTGCTTAGCACATGGGATTAGTCAATTGATTCAGTAAACAATTTATTTTTAATTTCTAAAAAAAACTTATTTTATATAATTTTTCTTTTAAACTTACTTTTGAAAAAGAAAATTGTTGACATAATCCAGCGCGAATCATTATTGAAATCCCTAAATTCCTATTTATCCATTTTGTCCTATTATGATATCTCTTATCAGCATATTTTAACTATAAATTGATATTCATATGATATGATTCCTCGTTCTGTAGTACAGTGCAGAGTGCACCATAGCAAACATGATCAAGAGAACATATATCAGCCTATCAGGGGATTTGTTTCTGGATTTGATATGACTTAATAATACTTTAGCTCAACACCATTTTATGATTAACTTTCTTCCACTTAACTTCATTCCCGGATTTATTCCAACCCCCATTTCTTCAATTTTTGCAGCTTTGGAATCAGGAGTTCAGTTTACAAGGATGTTGAATGTTGTGGTGAGAGTGAGAAATGTTAGTTTTGGATGATGGCAATGAGAAAGTTTGTAACTTTTGGGAGGTGAGAGTTAGCACAGAATATGACCCATCAGTAAAGGCATTATAGTGTTTATACACTTCCAAGTGATGGATATCAGAGACTAAACAAAAAAGTTAGTGTGGTGTAAGCCAAAACGGATGTCTCATATCTGTTTGGCCTTGAAACGGAAGTCCGACATCCGTTGTGGTCATCCTCTTTCTGGACACAGAACAACACAGCTTACTAACGAACGGAACCATGCACACAGAAGACAGAACAGGTAGCACACAACGAAACACCAGCAAACCAATGACATTCAACAAATCTAAGATCATCCATATTAAAGATTAAAAATTACACCTGGTAGACGAATGCCCCGAATGAACCACCAATGCGAACACTGCCGCGAAACACCACCGCACCACAGTCGAGACTTTCGAGACACCACCGCACCAGCAACGAAAGATAGAGTTTGGAGACTTTCGAGAGTTTGGAAGAAGTCACCCACGAAAAAGAAAACTGTGACAGTGGGAGGTAGAAAACCAGAGGCGACGGTGAGAGGAAGAGGCGTTTATCGGGGATTGCTCTGAAAGTTTTAGGGGGAGGGGGTGGGTGGGGTAGCAGAGAGTCGTGCAGAGTAAAAGTGAAGAGTTACTCTTTTAAAAATAAAATAAGTAGAAAAAATAGAAAAAGATAAAAAAGGGTAAAAAAAGGAAAAGGTTAATACTGTAAATAAAAAAATATGTAGAACTTTGGGGAGGTGGGGAAGAGAACGAGAAGGTGGAGGAAATAACCCCTATATTTAATCTGGAAATCTAAATCAGTCCAGTTCGTATAGTTCAGCATGCCAGTCCCATTAGTCATTTCATCAGCTTGGCTTCATTAAAAAAAATTGAAACCCATCCCACAACCCTTCAAATTAATACAATTTGACAGCCCGATCAAACTCTGATATAATTCAACAGCCTTTCATAAGCTTGTTTTAATGTAAAAAGTGATAAAATTTAATCTGTTTTAATGTGATATTAAATGTAGAAAATAAAAAAAAAACAAGTCAACTCACTTTGAGTCTGGAGTTCTAGAGTTGAGTTTGGAGCCGTGAGAAGGGATTCTAAGTCGGGGAAACATCGGGGAATTGTTTTTGAAGAGCTAGCTAAGGAGAAAATCGTAAGGGGAGCTAACTTTGTGTCTTTATTTTCTGTGTGTTCCTGATTCTTGAATATGTTTATGAATCCAAATCTGTGATGGTTCTTAAACGGAGAAATGCTTCTATTTTGAAGGAATTCGTGTATGTTTATGATCTTAGAATGTGACTATGGCCTTGTTTGATGTTTTATTGAATCTGTGAATGGTTTTGGAACGGGAAGATAGAATATGTTTTGGGAGTTTTGTGATTTATATGGATTATGGGTAGTTTGTATGCTTGGGTAGCATCTAAGCTTGAATTTTTACCATGAATTTTTTGATTATGCAATATATACGCACATTTGTGGTATTTGTGATGGTTTTGGGATGTCTGGGAAGTCTAGATTGTGAAGGGAAACGTTTGGATGAACCAGAAATTGAATTTTCGTGGTTCTGGAACGCTCCAGTCGCTGGAGCGAGTCAACCCACTCGTTGGAGCGAGTGTAGAACTCGCTGAAGCGAGTGTAGAACTCGCTGAAGCGAGTGTAGAACTCGCTGGAACGAGTTGCGCAACGTAGATTCTGTGTTTTGGAAGTTTTGGGAGTTCTGGATGTCCGTTTTGGACGTTCTTTAGGTCGTTCTGGAGGTTTTTCACCCTTCCGGAGCCATTGGTGATGGTCTCCAAGATATGTGAGTTACCTAAATGAGGGAAATCAAAGTTGCTATAAAGAAAGTTGTGAATTTGACTGTGATTATGATTGTCTTGTATCAGTTACTACCATGTCCGACGTCACTAAACATCGGTGGAGGCTTAAACCGACGTCTAAGGACACTATATAGACGTCGGACTAATCATTAACCGACGTCTAAGAGCACATAAAGACTTCGAACATGTCACTAACCGCCTTCTAATGTCACTATAGACATCAGTCTATGCATTAACCGACGTCTAATATAGTCGTTATGTTTTAGTGCAGTTTTGCTCTTGTCTTTGGATAGCCTAGTAACACACTCTGTCTTTGCTAGTTTCCCAAAAAAAAAAAAGCTTGCGTCTTTTGAATTTCTCATGACATTTCAACCCAAAACCGAACCTGGGTTCTTGCTTAGTTCCATTTTCAACCGCAAGAGGGAAAATTACGGTGAAACGATAACTAGGCAACGACCCAGGGTCATTTTTGGGTTGAAACGCCACAAGAAATCCAAAAGACGTCGCTTTTTCTTTGAGGCAACTAGCAAAGGCAGAATGTGGTACTACGTTATCCCAAGAGAGGAACAAAACCGCACTAAAACACAACACAAAGAAAACAAATTTTAATCAGTTGAACCAGAAGATAATCGATGAAAGACTAATATAATCAGACTGAACAAAGTTTAAACGGTTTAAATAAAAAAAGACACACCTGGAATGCAATCTGCAAGAGAGAAAAAGGAGAGGAGGAAGACGATGATGTTATCAGAAACTGAAATGCAATGCCGCGAAACTGCAAGTCTGCGATTTATTTAACATGAAATGCAATGCCGCAAGAGAGAAAAAGGAGAGGAGGAAGACGATGATGTTATAAAAAACTGGAATGCAATGCCGCGAGTGAGATTTATTTAACATGAAATGAGGCGTCGGTTGCTACAGAAACCGACGTCTATACTCAACTAGACGTCGTTTATCTCACTAATATGACATCCAAGATAACTTTTAATCTGCCTTTTGAATGCACATTCCAAATTACATGAAAGAAACAAACAAAACGCGTCTTTCCATCTCTTCCGACAATAAATAAATACAAGAGATCACAACCTTAATAAATTCATATATCTATATTTATTTCCCTTATTTCGTACCCAACACTCAGTTAGTCAATATGCCTAAAGGAATAAATTTAATGCTTAAATGCAATTTTTAAAATAATACAACGTATAGTTAAATAAATATGTACATTGTTCTTATTTGTATAAGTATTATTTTTAGGTTTAATCATTTCATAGATCCATATTTGTACAAATTTGTATCAATTAAATCTTTGTATTTTGAAAGTGTTCAATTGGGTCTCTATTTATGTAAAATTGAATCATAATGCCCTTGTCATTAATTATTGTGGACGACATTAAATTTCTTGCCTGCTGGCATACTGAGGTAGCATTTAATAACCACGTGACACAATAACAACTGCTTACTTGGATTTATTTTCAATTTTAAATAAAATCCTTGTTACCTCTCTCACTCTTTCCAGTGCCATTCCTAAAGTTCGCAATGCTTCTTTCTCGCACCTTGTGTGAGTTTTTCTCTCTTCCTCCTCCTTCGCTCTTCCGGTCGCCGAACCAAATTACAACAATCACTAGTACAAAAATAGTGTACAAAGTCAAATATTTTTTACCTTTCACGTCGAATTCGAGAACGACATCATATCGGAAGACATTAAATTGACGTTGAATTTTGTCAATATACGACATTAATTTAACGTCGAATTTTGTCAATACGATGTTAATAATTTTTTTTTAATTAACTGCGATCCTTTTTTACAATTCTACAAGACTTGAAAAGTAGAAAAACAACAAATTTCAGTTTTTGGTATTTTATAAAGCATGAATTATGAACAGTAATATAGGATCAACAACAAAGAACAATAACAAACAACAAACAAGTTCAATCAAACAACAACAACAGACAAGTTAAACAAAAAATAACAAACAAGTTCAACAAATAAGTTCTTTAAAACGAAAACGAAAGCTAACATTCAAAAGGTGGATTCATCTGAATAAAATGTTGCCACCAGTGAGAGAGAAAGCAGAATGCGCCTATGAAGGATAAGAACACGAAAATAATCGGTGAAAACAAACAAAGATCATACCTAAAGTAGTTAATTAACATGCATTTGTATCAAATGAAAGAAAGATTACATGTGATGGTCGTCAAACTTCGTTCGAGAAAAGTTTAAATAGATAAGAGGTCTCACGCGCTGAGATAAAGTGAATGAATTTTCAATCTCCTGCTCAAATTTTTATTGAATTCACTAACCTTTTGACGTCTAACGCTGGGGCATTCAACGTTTTATATATTTTTACGACGAATTACAATTGTAAACGACGTTTAATAATTGTATTTATATACAACAATGCCACCGATTATTTTTAAAGTTGGCTATTAAGTGGTTCGACATTGAATGTGTGACGTTATACGCTGTTTTTGCACTAGTGAATTAAAACATCCCCTTGTTTTTCATTTGTAACCTCAACCTACTCACATCACCCAAATTACCTTCACAATTCCTAAACTAGTTTTACAGTAACTGTGAAAATGAAGGGTGTTGCTCCTCTCTATTACACTCTCATTTTTGTTCTTTTCCCGAAACGCCATTGATCTCGAGTCGTCTACCATCAACATCCAGATAGATCATTCTTCAACCTGCACTTAGAAATAACAATTGGAAAAGACTAGAAACCAATGAATATCATATTCACGTTAAAATCAGATTCAATTCTTGTCATGCCTAATTCCATTGCTTAATCCAATTACAAGAAATACAAAAAAGGTTACCCCATCATCTTCATCAAATTTCACTCATCAATCACCGTACCCTCAAAATCCTACTTTTTTTTCATCTCTATTTCAATCTCTTTCCCCCAAATTCCTCTTAGTCTACATATTCTAAGCAAGCCATCCGAACCTCTACCACCACCATGAAAAACCCTTGCCCATCACAGCCTACACCAAGTTTTAAATAAATACGTGAAGTCTATTTAGATGATTTTTTAAAAAGAGACTTATTAGAAGAATATAAACATTGAAATTGAATTATCTATAAATAAAGATTAGTTTATGATTTTTTTTCTTAACTAGCTAAGGCTACTTTAGATTTCTTAATTAGCTAAGGCTAAGTTCTTTTTAATTCTTTAAACGAGCAATTCATATTTATTCACGTTTTAGTTTTTTTTATTAAAATAAATTGAGTATATTTTTGTTTCTCGGATATAAAAAAATACAAATTTTAAAATTAAAGAAAAGAAAAAACAAAGCAAAATTTATGCAGCTATTTTTTATCTTCATTGATGACTAGATAAAAATTCATGTATAAATCACAAATCTTATGGTGCTATTGTTTATGATTTACATCAAACTTTATGCAACTCTTTCGCTTTAGTTACATTGACAATCGCTCAACTCTTAGACACTAGAACAAAATTATGGATTATACATCAAATTTCCACGAAGTTGCTATATGAATATACACCATTCTTTCAACAAACTATCACTGGTAAAAAAATAATAAACTTTAAAGCACATAAGAGGCCACTACAAAAAGAGTTTTCTTCATACACAAAAATCTTAGACATGAAAAAACAGGAAAAAAAATATTGACTTGTTGTATTGTAAAAGAAAACATATTAAATAAGTTGTTTCTGATTCAATATATATACATATTAAATTAGATCTTTCTATAAACCGATATAATATATGCATATTAAATAAATTTTTCTTATAACTGATTTAAAATATTTTTCAATACTTATCAAATTGTTACCACATTTTAAATAAAATCGGTTTATTTACTATCATCGTATGTAATATTCTAATATCACAGTTTTCCACTATGATGTGTTTTCTTAATATTTTATGTCTTCCAGAGAATATTCAAATTAATGAAAAGTTAACGTATTTTCCCTGCATTTAACTGAAGAAAAAGATTACAATTACAACCCAGCTGAGCAACATTGACAATGACTTGAATAATTAAGAAACTATATGTTTGTTAATGTTAAACTACCAAGAAATTGCTATAACACCTTCAACATATTCATGTACAATTTCACAAAACCAGATAATTATTTTTATTAGGCAAGACCTTTTCAAATGCCCTCCATAGAAAAAAAAAAAGCTACATCAATCATATTACTTTATCAGCTTCCATCCATTTATATGGGAAATTTCAACCACATTTTCATTTTTTACAACTAAACCAAATATATATAGCACTTTGAGCTTTAAATTAGGAAAAATAATTATTTGACACACTTAAATTTTTTACATTCATTTGATACTATCTTTATTTACATTTTATTTTTTTCTCTCTTGAAAAAATACAAAAATTTATAATTTTATGACAATTTTACTCTTTACTATGTGTCAAATAAATGTAAAAAAGTGTGTCATGATTCCATTGCTATTAAATTAATATTTTAGGGTTTAATTCAAATGTTTCTCATTTTGGATTCTAAAAAAAGGTGCACTAATAATTGAACATAAGTTTACAACTGCCACCTGCATTGAAAACTAGTAATCATGGGAACAAGAATATATTAAAAAGAAAGGAACATTGCTAACGTGCTTCTTTGACAATTAAAAAGTTGGTTTGCATGACCTGCAACATTTTCATGCAAATATACATATTTATACTTTCTTCTATAAAACCACAACTTCCACAGCTTGAATTTGAACTTTCTTAATACAGGAAATTCTCAAAACCACAACAATTTTAACTCTATGTGACACTCTCACTCAACATCATATCTGCACATGGTAAATCAAATCAACACTTGTAGGATTATGGCCATAATTTAAGAACCAAACGACAACACTTGTATAGGATCTCCTAATCTGAAACTAGGGCTTCCACAAGAGAAGCAATGGCAGTTATAGGGTTTCCAAATACAGCTGAAAATACCAGTTTAAATACCAACACAGCAATCTTTGTGTACTTCTTCATTGTCCCTAACCTCCTCGAAATTCTTCTACTTCGTAGTACCATTTCCATGTTTCTCACTGCAAGCTGAGAGTACTCCCTGTCACTCATCCCAATTGAACTGGTTTCATTAGTGAAATAGCCCTTGTTCAAATTCTCAAGAATCAGTTGCTTAACACACCAAACATGGTAACAACATTTTCCCCCAGAATCTGAAGATACATAAGACCATCCTCTGATTCCATCCACAACATTCTTATGCTTACACTGGACACACTTTGAGGGAACCTTCTGACACAGTTCGAGTGACACAAGCCCTTCTTCATCAGAAATGCTATCTTTCAGCTTTAAGCAACATGGATGTAGATCATAACCTGTACTGGAGCAGTGGTACACAAACCCTAGAACATCATTTCCACAAGCATCACAGTATCTGACCCGGTGGCCCGGTGCTTTCTCATAGAACTCGAAGTGGCTCCTGGGAAAAAATCGATGAAAGGCAAGGGAAACAGCAGTTGCACACTCTTCATGGAGGATGTAACCACAGTTCTTCTTTTCACAGTGGTAACTGCGTCCAAACCCTACCTCTCGACATCCACTGCATCTGTAGGGTGACCCTTGTGGCTTCAATTGCATCTGTCGTTCTGGATGGCTGGGACAAACCCTCTTGGTAATTTCCATATCTCTTTTTTCAACTTTGTTTGTGATAATCAAGGCTATACAATTTCTGTCAAAACAAAGAAAAGGCAAGAACAAAGAAAGTTAATGTGATGCTCAGATACAAAATAGGAAACTGAGATATATATGCAAAAGTTCAACTGTTAAAGCAAACTTATCTAATCAAAACCACTAGAGAGAACAGGTGCAATTCTCTAGATACAAATTCAAAGATGTGAAAGAGTAACATATGTAAATTCTAGGGTTGATGTTAAGATAAGAAAAAGAAAGGAAGATGAACTCAGATAGAGACAGAAACAGAAAATCAGAGAAAAGCCATGATGTTATGTTTAATATATATAAAAGATAGAAAGAAACTGAATAGGTACCGAAAACGCCAGTGTTATGAAAAATAGATGTCTTTTTGTTGATATTAGTATTTATAAGCAAACGTATTTCCTTAAATGATGCATATTAGTTACTTGGAAAGCAAACCATTTCTCGTATGATCGGTTTTTTTTCATTATCTTCTTTGATAAGAGACGGAAAACGCGTAGCTCAACTTGTTATTGTTCTTGATTTCATGTGGTAATTTCCCTTTCCATTGGACTTACACAACACAAACAAGCATAAAAGTATTCACACGTGTGCTCTGCATACAAAATAAGCAAAAATTCCACATTTATCAACTTATTAGAGATTAATTTTCAGAAATTAAGGTTGTGTTGTGATTATTTAAAAGATAAAAGAGTAGTAATACTCTGACAAATTATCTTCATTTGACACGGTAAATAATAATATTTTAATTATAATTATATTATTTTTTAATTTAAAATTATAATATATATTATTATATTATTAAAAGTAGTGTCAAATGAGTGTTTTATTTAAACAGTGTCAAACTATCTTTTTCTAAGATAACTTTGGTCTGTGTCTCGGTCTGCTGGCTAACATCAAGCAATTGCCATGTTGATCTTCGGTTTCTCTTGTGGATTATCTACGTCATCTATGACATTCCTTATCTTGTAAATAAAGTCATCCAAAGCATTAATTGCATTATGTTATAAAATACAAAATAAAGAAAACATTTTACAGGAGCCAAATAACAACTTAATTACTTTCAGGATTTAAACAAAACAAGAATTACTAGAAATGTACGGGATTAAAATAATATTTATGTCATTATATTCAAACTCAAATTTCAACATAGTTAATAGATTGTTAAGTGTTTTTCTATGCGAGTTTGATTTTTTACTATGTGAAGCAAACTTTGTTGAAGAGACAAAACCTTAATTGGGAACTATATATTTGGATAATTTATTTTACAACCACTTTCAAAAAAAGTAATAAGATCAACAAAAAAGTAATATAATATTAGTCATGACAGAAGTTAATTTATGGAAACTATGTTACATTAGGTTTTTTAAAATGAATTTTTTAATTTATGGAAACTATGCTACATGAGTTATTTTATCTCATAAAAAAATAATATTTTACATTTTAGAAATGTCTGAGAATAATAATTGTTTATTTTTACTATCAATCAAGATATGTCTTCAGTAAACTTATTTTACTATTATGTTTGTTTTTGTTTTTTATTTATAAAATTATCATATTATTTTCAGTTCATTTCCTACTTTTAAATGTTTGTTAAAACATTATTTTGAATAATATTTTCTAAGGAAATATTTAAAATTATAAAAACTTATATTAGAAAACAAAGTAGCAGTTTCACCATTAAAAAAATGAAAAGAAACATATAAAAATACTTATTATAAATTTATAGTTGTTGTGTTCATCCACTCTCCCTCCTTATATAAGAATGAAAGACCATAACATAAGTAGAGTCAATTGTTCACACACAAAATTATAGTCAATTATAGTTGGTGGATGATTCGTGCACCATTGAAGATAATTACAAAACTGAATTTCCCCTTATTAATCTTTCATGGAAGAACATTGTTTCTATTGGATTGTATACTATATTGTACTTGACTTGACTAAACCACTCTCTGAAGGCATATAAACAAGGTGATTGAGAGGGCATTCTTTTGTGGAGGATTCGGAGTTGTTCTTGAGTTTCGTATTCATATAATTTATTGTGTTGTCTTGTCTTGTATCTCTTATGATTTCTGACAAAAACGGTTTTTGTGTTGTTTGATTTAGTTGAAAGATTATGGCAAGAAAAAACGAGGGATGTGCAGTGGGGATAGACCTCGGAACAACGTACTCGTGTGTTGCAGTATGGCAGGAGCAGCAGGGGCGAGTGGAGATCATCCACAATGACCAAGGCAACAACATCACTCCTTCTTTTGTTGCTTTCACTGAAAAACAAAGATTGATAGGTGATGCTGCTAAAAACCAGGCTGCCACCAATCCAGAGAACACTGTGTTTGGTAACTTCTCTTTTTTTATCATTGCCTTCCTTTAAATGTCTGATTTATTATGATCAGAATTTGTATAACTTCTGCAGATGCTAAGAGATTAATTGGTCGGAAGTATAGCGATCCCATTGTTGAAAAAGATAAAAGGTTGTGGCCATTCAAGGTCATTCCTGGTGATGATGACAAACCCATGGTAGTAGTTAATTACAAGGATCAGTAAAAGCACCTTTCAGCCGAGGAAATATCATCAATGGTTCTCTCAAAAATGCGAGAGATTGCAGAGACCTTTCTGGAAAAACCTGTAAGGAATGCAGTGGTTACTGTTCCTGCTCATTTCAATGACTCTCAGCGTAAAGCTACAGTAGATGCAGGAACCATTGCTGGCCTTAATGTTATGCGGATAATCAATGAACCCACAGCTGCAGCTATTGCATATGGTCTTGACAAGAGAACCAAAACTGTTGGAGAGAGGAATGTTTTCGTATTTGACCTCGGAGGTGGTACCTTTGACGTGTCTATCCTCACCATTAAGGATAAGGTGTTCCAAGTTAAAGCTACTGCAGGAAACACTCACCTTGGGGGAGAAGATATTGATAACAGAATGGTGGAGTACTTTATGGAGCAGATCAAAAGGAAATACAAAGAAGACATTAGTGGAAACCCAAGAGCTCTTAGGAGGTTGAGAACTGCATGGGAAAGAGCAAAAAGGACACTCTCGTCTACACTCAGTACAAACATTGAGATAGATGCCTTATTTCAAGGCATTGACTTCTGTTCTTCGATCACTCGTGCAAAGTTCGATGAAATCAATATGGAGCTCTTTGAAGAGTGTATGGAGACCGTAGATAGATGTCTCAGCGATGCTAAGATGGACAAGAACAGTGTGCATGATGTTGTACTGGTTGGTGGCTCTTCTAGGATTCCTAAAGTGCAGCAACTACTGCAGGAGTTCTTCAAGGGAAAGGATCTGTGCAAGAGCATCAACCCTGACGAAGCTGTTGCTAACGGTGCAGCTGTTCAAGCTGCTTTGTTGTGTGAAGGGATTAAGAATGTTCCTGACCTGGTGTTGTTGGATGTGACACCGCTGTCACTTGGTACGTATACAACGGGAGATATCATGAATGTAATGATTCCTAGGAATACTGGAATTCCTGTAAAGAGGACAGAAGAGTTTGGAACAGTTTATGATAATCAAACCAGTGCCTCGATTAAGGTTTATGAGGGTGAAAGAACGAAAGCGAGTGACAACAATTTGCTGGGGCTTTTTAGTCTTACCTTTCCTCCAGCTCCTCCTGGCTATCCTATTCTTGTGTGCTTTGCCATTGATGAAAATGGTACTCTATCTGTTTCTGCCGAGGATCAAACCACGGGAAATAAGAACCAGATTACCATATCCAACAACAAAGAGAGACTGTCAGCTGAAGAAATGAGAAGAATGATTAAAGAAGCTGAAATTTATGAGGCCGACGATAGGAAGTTCCTTAGGAAGGCTAAGGCAATAAATTCTTTGGATGATTATGTTTACAAGATGACGAATGCTTTGAAGGATAAGTATAACAGATCAAAGCTTTCCTTGACACAAAAGTTGAACATCAGTTCTGTAATTGCTAAGGCCACATATTTGCTTGATGATGATAACCAGCAGGTTGAAGTAGATGTATTAGAGGATTATCTGAAGGAACTCGAGAGTCTCTTTGGTCAGAAATTGGACACTAATGGTTAGCTTATTTCCAGATGGGATATTTTGCTGTGCTAATTTGCCTTGTGTGATCAAGACAGAGTGTTTGTGATTAATGTTATCTTGACAAAGTTTGATATATTGTTATTGTGTCTCACTTGAGAGCACTCTGCTTTTGAATTGGCTCACCTTGATGTACTGCTTTGTCTTAAGAAAAATAAAAGTCTATTCTCAACTCTTTCGATTTGTTAACCCGTGAGATTCACCAGTACAATAATTTTACAAATTATTTAAATTTAAAAGTATCTCGTTTCAAAATTCAATGTTAAGTTATATAAACAATTTGTTTTACAGTGTCCAAATATCATTTTCTAGTAAAAAATAAAAGAAATATAAGAACTGTGTTTGATGAAGATCGTTTTGCAAACTCGAGTCAATCTATCAAACCACAGTAAAGAAGAGGTTTTAAATCTTTTAATAAGGTTTTCATAGTCTTGTTACTGATCTTATTGGATGTTTGTATAAAGAAAAATAAAGAAACAAATTATCTGCCTACTGATGTTATTGGTTGTTTGTATTTTTTCACCAGGCCGACATATGTTAACATAAAAACAATTACCCATCTGAATGCCCTATTCAAGAAATGTATACCCCACATAATTATAGGCATATCCACCTTCACATTAACAAAATGTAGAAGAAAAATGTGTTCAAGGATTGATAGTTGAAACTGGAAATTTTATATTGTTTAGATAGCATGCTTCATAAAGTTTTACATTTTTCACCAACAAAAACTTAAAACAAACTAGTTAATCTTCATAATGGGTTCAATGAGGCTCTTCATCCTGTGCAGATGATCCACAAAAACCTCTGTTTCTGTCTTCTCTCTAGCATCAAGCAATTTCTCAGCCTCTGCAATAGCCATGTTGATCTTCGTTTTCTCTTATGGATTATCTACATCATCTATAGCATTTCTTATTGTACGATAGTATATCTCCAACGGTTGGTTACACCGAACGACCACATTTGCCAAACAGGGCTCTTTATCAAACTGGATCAAATCTTATTGGGCTCAAGGCACATCACGTCAGAGATATATCAAAACATATCCAAACAGAGATATGTCAATCCAAACATAGATATATCAAACGTATCAAATAATATCCAAACAGAGATATATCAGAACATATCCAAACAGAGATATGTCAAGTAAGTTTGTTTATATTTTATTCTGTTTATATTCTATTAATCTTATATGAATCCAAAGCCTATAAATAAAGGCCTGAGGACTCCAAATAAGGTACGCAAACATTTAGCATACTCTCTGCGACAATCACATTATAATTCTTCCATTCAATGGACCCAGACTAAGTACTACGTTGCTTAGAATTGGGAATACATTACTACTGACGCCTAACTTGAGCGTCGGAGTGCCTTTACAGGTACCTCTCCCCTCGGCCAAAGCTTGAAGATCATCGGACGGTTGAGGCCAACACATAGCGTGCGGTCAAGATCCAGGAAAGACAATCAGAAAGCGGGAAAGCCACGTCATCAAGGTTAGTCCTTTCGGTCCCCAAAATATTCACCGAAACATTTTGGCGCCCACCGTGTGGCCGAAAGTGAAGACTCCCTATGGTGACCACCAGAAGCATGGACGGAATTGACCCCAGAGAACAGATAAGAGAACTCCAGGCTCAACTAGAGGAGCAGACCCGAATCATTCGCCAATAACATGAAGCACACCAGAAGCTAGCTGAAGAAATTGCCCAACTCAAAGAAAAACGCCCGGAGACGACAAAAGACAATAGACGTAACAACAATGGCCATAATGACGGCCACAACAGCAACCACAACAACCCTCCTCGCTCACCTGAGCTGTTACCTTTCACGGAAGCCATTATGCAGGCTCCGATGCCTGATCGGCCTCCCCCACAAATGGAGAGATTCGACGGAACAACCGACCCAGAACACCATCTCCGGAATTTCATTGACTCCATGGCCTTCTACTCCAAGAGCGACCCGGTCAAATGCAGAGCTTTCTCCCTATCCCTGAAGGGCGAAGCTCTAGAATGGTATAGGGTGAAGATCTAGAATAGTATTACACCCTTCCTCCTAACTCCGTTGACAATTTTCATACTATCACCACTCTATTTAAGAAGCAATATGCGGCCAACCGGAAGGAGATGATAACCGCCGCCGAACTAGTTAATCTCAGACAAGGAGATGAACTATACATAAAATTTCCACGAAGTTGCTATGAATATACAATATTCTTCCAAGAAACTATCACTGGTCCAAAATAGATATATTAAATCAACTTTTAAAGCACTTGGATCAATTTTACAATTAATTATTTTTAAAAAAAACATAACAGTACCACATCATCCATCATATATTAGCCACCTGGCAGCTCTGCTGTTAGCAAAGTTAACGCGTTACCAAAAAGGACCTATTTGAACAATTTTTTGCAAAAGTTAGAACTTTACTGAACTTTTTAAAAAAGGAAGGACCACTCTGAACAAACCCTTCCAAAAGAGGAACCAAAATAGGTATTAAATCTTAACTTAATCGTTGCTTTTCATGTAAAGATTAATAATTTTGACAGAGTTATTTTTCTGAATTTAATAAATAATGAACAAAATATATCAGTATATATACTATATTTTTTTATAAATTTAACTTTTGTTTATTATTGTCTTAAAAGACAAAGGACACTTATTATGAAATTAAAGAATGGTTTTTCTTTTGTAAAATATATTGGAGCATATTCAAAATATAGAGCACAATATATTTATTTCCCTCCTAATAATAAAAAACGTTTTTTTTTAATTCTTTAAACCGGCATCTTCATATTAGTATTTATATTTTAAATAAATACGTGAAGTCTATTTAGATGATTTTTGAAAAAGAGAGACTTATTAGAAGAAGGTATAAACATTGAAATTAAATTATCTATAAATAAATATTAGTTTATGATTTTTTTTTCTTAACTAGCCAAGGCTAAATTCTTTTTAATTCGTTAAACCAGCAATTCATATTTATTCACGTTTTTGTTTTTTTTTTTTTTATCAAAATAAATTGAGTATAGTTTGTTTCTCGGATATAAAAAAAATGTAAATTTTAAAATTAAAGAAAAGAAAAAACAAAGCAAAATTTAAGCAGCTATTTTTTATCTTCATTGATGACTAGATAAAAATTCATGTATAAATCACAAATCTTATGGTGCTATTGTTTATGATTTACATCACATCCAACTTTATGAAACACTTTCGCTTTAGTTACGTTGACAATCGCTCAACTCTTGACAACAGAACAAAAGTAATGAACTTTACATAAAATTTTCACGAAGTTGCTATATGAATATACAACTTTCTTCCAAGAAACTATCATCGGTCCAAAATAAATATATTAAATCATCTTTAAAGTACATTAGATCAATTTTACAATTAATCCAATACCGATGTAATATGTAAAATACGTGTTATATAAGTTGTGTAACTAATTTAATATATTTTAATAAATCGATTCTAGTTCAATTGATATAATACTTTTAACTAAAAAAACATTTTTGACACACGAAAAAAAACACTCCTTTTAGAGAATGATTATGCAAATTGCAAAAGAGATAATCACAGAATCATTAAAGATTATTGACGAACTACCACGTATTAACGAATCACCACTAGTGAATTACCATGAAGAACACAACACCCAAACCACAACACAGTGGACAGTACACTTGGTTGATTAAGAGATTTCGTGAAAAACCATAATCAGTGGCGCACATTCAATAGAGGAGCGACATCACGATTGTACCTCATTTGCAAAGGAGATGAGAAAACACTAAGCACTAATAAGAGACAACCACAAATAGAACTCTCTTCACAAACAAAAACTCTGGACATGAGAAAATGAGAAAAAAAAAATACTAACTTATTATATCGGTTGTCGAATATATAATGACTTGAGAGAGAAAAAGTGTAGAAATTGTATCTTTAACAAATTCATTTGATAACTTTTATACGACAGTTTAGTTTATGTGACATTTTATGATTAGTCAGTTTCAAATATACGAATCAAGATATAATTTATTCGTACTAAAAAAAGTTCTTAAAATATCATGATCCAAAAATATTTGCTGATCAACAACAGTGAACCACCGTGACAATGATGGTTAGTTATATGGAAGAAACGAGAACATTGTTAATTTTTCGTAAGAAAGAAAAGAAAAAACAATTGAGACACGAGAAAGAAAACAAAATTCGAAAGCTAAAAACAATTTCGCATTTTATAAAAGAAAACATACTAAATCAGTTGTTTCTTTAACATAAATTAGATCAAATCTTTTTATATTAAATTAATTTTCTTTATTATCAATTTAAAATACTTTTCAATATAAAATTGTTACCGCATTTTAAATGAAATCAGTTTCGTTACAACCATATTATATAATGTTCTAATATCATTGTTTTCCAATAGTGTATGATGTGTTTTCTTAATATTTTATGTCTTCCACAGAGAATATTCACATTAATGAAAAGTTAACGTATTTTCCCTGCATTTAACTGAAGAAAAAGATTACAATTACAACCCAGCTGAGCAACATTGACAATGACTTGAATAATTAAGAAACTATATGTTTGTTAATGTTAAACTACCAAGAAATTGCTACAACACCTTCAACATATTCATGTACAATTTCACAAAACCAGATAATTATTTTTATTAGGCAAGTCCTTTTCAAATGCCCTCCATAGAAAAAAAAAGCTACATTAATCATATTACTTTATTAGCTTCCATCCATCTATATGGGAAATTTCAAGCACATTTTCATTTTTTAAAACTAAACCAAATATATACAGCCCTTTGAGCTTTAAATTAGTATTTTAGGGTTTAATTCAAATGTTTCTCATTTTGGATTCTAAAAAAAGGTGCACTTATAATTGAACATATGCTTACAACTGCCACATGGAGTAACATACACTGCATTGAAAACTAGTAATCATGGGAACGAGAATATATAAAGAAGAAAAGAACTTTGCTAACGTGCTTCTTTGACAATTAAGAAAGTTGGTTTGCATGACCTGCAACATTTTCATGCAAACATACATATACTTTCTTCTATAAAACCATAACTTCCACAGCTTGAATTTGAACTTTATTAATACAGGAAATTCTCAAAAACCACAACAATTTGAACTCTATGTGACACTCACTCAACATCATATCTGCACTCATGGTAAATCAAATCAACACTTGTAGGATTATGACCATAATTTAAGAACCAAACGACAACACTTGTATAGGATCTCCTAATCTGAAACTAGGGCTTCCACAAGAGAAGCAATGGCAGTTATAGGGTTTCCAAACACAGCTGAAAATACCAGTTTAAATACCAAAACAGCAATCTTTGTGTACTTCTTCATTGTCCCTAACCTCCTTGTAATTCTTCTACTTCGTACCATGTCCATGTTTCTCACTGCAAGCTGAGAGCAGTGGTACATATCTCCTAAACTGGATCAATCTTATTGGGCTCAAGGCACATCACGTCAGAGATATATCAAAACATATCCAAACAGAGATATGTCAATCCAAACAGAGATATATCAAACGTATCAAATAATATCCAAACAGAGATATATCAGAACATATCCAAACAGAGATATGTCAAGTAAGTTTGTTTATATTTTATTCTGTTTATATTCTATTAATCTTATATCAATCCAAAGCCTATAAATAAAGGCCTGAGGACTCCAAATAAGGTACGCAAACATTTAGCATACTCTCTGCTACAATCACATTATAATTCTTCCATTCAATGGACCCAGACTAAGTACTACGTTGCTTAGAATTGGGAATACATTACTATTGACGCCTAACTTGAGCGTCGGAGTGCCTTTACAGGTACCTCCCCCCTCGGCTAAAGCTTGAAGATCATCGGACGGTTGAGGCCAACACATAGCGTGCGGTCAAGATCCAGGAAAGACAATCAGAAAGCGGGAAAGCCACGTCATCAAGGTTAGTCCTTTCGGTCCCCAAAATATTCACCGAAACATTTTGGCGCCCACCGTGAGGCCGAAAGTGAAGACTCCCTATGGTGACCACCAGAAGCATGGACGGAATTGACCCCAGAGAACAGATAAGAGAACTCCAGGCTCAACTAGAGGAGCAGACCCGAATCATTCGCCAATAACATGAAGCTAGCTGAAGAAATTGCCCAACTCAAAGAAAAACGCTTGGAGACGACAAAAGACAATAGTCGTAACGACGATGGCCATAATGACGGCCTCAATGGTGGCCACAACAGCAACCACAACAACCCTCCTCGCTCACCTGAGCTGTTACCTTTCACGGAAGCCATTATGCAGGCTCTGATGCCCAATCGGCCTCCCTCACAAATGGAGAGATTCGATGGAACAACCGACCCGGAACACCATCTCCGGAATTTCTTTGACTCCATGGCCTTCTACTCCAAGAGCGACCCGGTCAAATGCAGAGCTTTCTCCCTATCCCTGAAGGGCGAAGCTCTAGAATGGTATAGGGTGAAGCTCTAGAATGGTATTACACCCTTCCTCCTAACTCCGTTGACAGTTTTCATACTATCACCACTCTATTTAAGAAGCAATATGCGGCCAACCGGAAGGAGATGATAATCGCCACCGAACTAGTTAATCTCAAACAAGGGATAGACGAACCCCTGAGAGCATTCATGTGCAGGTATACTGAGGTGGCAAGAAGAGTGAAGGGCGTCAACCACGAATTCATCATCAGCAACTTGCCCAACTGCCTAAAACCGAGATACGTCTTGGAAAGCCTATATGCTGAGTTACCTAACACGATGGAAGAATTACAAGAAAAAATGAAAAAGTTCATTAAGATGGAGGATCAACTACACTTCCGCAAAAAGGTGGATTCCCCTATAGTTGAGGCCAAGCGAGAAGACCAACGACCCCGAGACAGAGGTCGTAACCGAAAACCTCCACGAAGGGACCCGTCGGCACCTTATAGTCCCCGATACAAACGCTACACGCACCTCAATACCCCAAGGGAGAAAATATTCGAAAAAGCCCTGCAAACTAATCTGATCACCGTCCGCAAACGATACACACCCAGGGACGCGGATGAAACTAAAGCTTGTCTGTCGGTTTCACGACAACCAAGGGCACACCACAGAAGGCTGCCAGGTCCTTAAAGACGAGATTGAAAGGTTAATCCGCACCGGACACCTAGGGAATTTGTCAAAATGGAAACGGGTCAACAAGGGCGTTCGCCCAAAAGGACAAGACGAAGTCAGGAACCTTCACGTCGAAAGACCGAACGTTCTCGCGAGCGCTCTCGAAGTCGGCCTCGAGAATGAGATATGACCCCAAGAGGTCGAATTGATACTATATCAGGTGGTTTTGCAGGGGGCAAGGCCTCGTCCTCGGCCCGCAAAAGACACTTGAGGAACCTACGAAGCGTTCATTCCGTGACCCGCAACCCTTTATAAATGCCAGACATCACTTTTACCGATAAGGATTTTCATGCCCTGGATCCTGAACAGGATGATCCTATGGTCATCACCGCCCGAATAGCGCAGTACGATGTGAGCAAGGTTTTGGTCGACCAAGGGAGCTCGGTCAATATCCTGTACTGGACAACTTTCCAGAAGATGGAGTTGGCGGAAGACGCGATAACACCCTTTCACGAGCAAATCGTCGGATTCGCGGGAGAACGAGTAGATACCCGGGGATACCTCGACTTGAGGACCCGATTGGGCACAGGCAACAAGGCCAAAGAACTTCGTGTGCGCTTCCTGTTGGTGGAAGTAAACACCTCATACAACGCCCTTCTGGGGCGCCCATGTCTAAACGCCTTTAGAGCGATCGTGTCAACTCCCCACTTGACGATGAAATTCCCGTCCGAAAGCGGGGCTATATGTACCATTCGTGCAGACCAGAAGACAGCTAGGTAGTGTTATGCCGCCGCCTTAAAAGTCGTACCTTACAAAAGGGAGAAACGATCCGAAGCCATACTAGTCGACCTAGACCCCAGGACCAACACGGACGACCGAATTCAACCTAGGGGGAGATTAAGCCGTTCGTCCTGGGCAAAAATGCCGAACAGACCACTACCATTGGGGCCGACCTGACTCCAGAAGAGGAGAGCGACATAACTACTCTGTTGCGATCCAACAACAAGCTTTTTGCGTGGAATGCCTCGGATATGCCAGGGATCCATCCCAGTATTATCACCCACAAGCTATCCACATTTCGTGAAGCCCGATCGATAGGCTAGAAAAAACGAAGGTTCGACACCGAAAAAAGGAAGTTGTACGGAACGAAGTTGACAAACTCGTCAAAGCCGTATTCGTTCGTGAAATAACATACATCACTTGGTTGGCAAATGTTGTAATGGTTAAGAAGGCAAACGGTCAATGACGAATGTGCGTCGACTATACCGATTTGAACAAAGCTTGTCCCAAAGACGATTGTCCCAAAGACGACTATCCCAAAGACGACTATCCCCTCCCCAGTATTGACCGACTGGTGGATGGCGCTTCTGGGCACGTGATCTTGAGCTTTTTGGATGCATACTCCGAATATAACCAAATCTCGATGTATGCTCCAGATCGAGAAAAGACAACATTCATAACTGAACACGCCAACTATTGCTACGAGGTGATGCTGTTTGGTTTGAAAAATGCGGGCGCAACCTATCAACGCCTCATGGATAAGGTCTTTCGTGAACAAATCGGACGGTGCATGGAGGTTTATGTTGATGACATGGTGGTAAGAAGCTACTCCCACCAGCAACATTTGAAAGACCTGACTGAAGTCTTCCAACAACTCAAACAATACAATATGCGCTTAAACCCATCTAAGTGCACATTCGGCGTATCAGCCAGCAAATTCCTGGGCTTTATGTTAACAAACCGAGGAATAGAGGTCAATCCCGACAAATGCCGTGCGATCCTGGAAATGAGAAGTCCCACCAAGTTGAAAGAAGTCCAGTGCTTGGTCGGACGCCTCACCGCTTTATCAGGGTTTATACCGAAGCTCTCGGATCATATTAAACCGATACTAAAAAATATGAAGAAAAACGTACCCCGACACTGGGATGATCAATGTGAGGCGACTTTCTCCACAATTAAGGGCATACTCACCAGCCCACCCATCATGGCCCGTCCAACCGAGGGGTTTGACTTGCAACTATACTTGGCCACCTCTAGTCATTCAGTAAGTGCGGCTCTCATCCAGGAAGCACCGGCCTTCAAACTAATATACTTCATTAGCAGAACTTTGCAAGGAGCAGAGGAACGATATTCTCAGATGGAAAAGGTGGCATTAGCCCTACTCACAACAGCACAACGACTTTGACCATACTTCCAAAGTCACCAAATCGTCATCTGAACAAATCATCTGATTGCTAAGGTCCTCAGGAAACCGGACCTAGCGGGAAGAATGGTCGCCTGGTCCATCGAACTATCTGAGTTCGGATTACAATTTGAACCACAAGGCTTCATCAAAGGTCAACATATGGCCGACTTTGCGGCAGAACTACCCCTGACGGTCGAACCTTCCACATGGAACTTGAACGTGGACGGATCCTCAAACAAAAGAGGAGGTGGAGCCGGTATAGTACTAGAAGGACCGAACGGTCTCCTTGTTGAACAAGCGATCTCCTTCAACTTTCAACTCAGCAATAACCAGGCAGAATACGAAGCCCTAATTAGCGGATTACTCTTAGCCGCAGAACTAGAAATCGAACGCCTAGAATGCCGGATGGATTCTCAACTAGTCGTCAGACACATTAACGGGACCTTCCAGGTCAAGGATAACCATTTGTTGCGATATTATCATAAGGTCAGTGATTTAATCAAATCATTTTCCAGTTTCAATATTACTCATGTACCCAGAGCACAAAATTCCCGAGCGGATTTACTCTCCAAACTGACGCACGCCCGAGAAAAATCTCAACTTACTTCAGTGATCAAAACCACGTTGGAGAAACCTTTGTTAGAAACATGCTCCACCAGCGTCGCTCCTTCGAAAGCCGACTGGCAGCAGGACATAATCCAGTTGATGATTCAACAAGAACAGGGTGGACAAGTAAACACAACTGATTCCAAACGAATCGCCCGTTTCACGTTCATTGGCGATGACCTGTACCGACGTGGATACACCACCCCCTGTTGAAGTGTTTATCCAGCGAAGAAGCCGGGTATGTCATGCAAGAACTACACCACGATATATGTGGCTCTCACTCGGGCAAAAGGATGCTTAAAGCCAAGATACTACGAGCGGGTTTCTACTGGCCCACAATTGAATAAGATTGTGCAAAGTTCGTACGAAAGTGCATCTTCTGCCAATCCCACAGACATGATACCCGAATTCCTCCATCAGAACTGCTAGGAATTATCTCTCCATGGCCCTATGCTCAATGGGGAATGGACATAGCCGGCCCCTTGCTGGTCGGAAGAGGGCAGTGTAAATACCTCCTTGTGGCGATCGTTTACTTCACCAAGTGGATCGAAGCGGAAGCCCTCGCAATAATAAGCGCCCGAAAAGTACAAAGCTTTATCTGGCACCTGATATGCAGATTTGACATACCACAAAAAATCATTACTGACAACGATCGACAATTCATAGACCGAACACTGGAGGATTTCCTCAAAGAACTGGGTATCAAACACGTCACAAGCTCGGTCGAACATCCACAAACGAACGGACAGGCCGAGGCGGCGAACAAAGCCATAATCTCTGAGTTAAAATAGCGCCTAGGACAAGCCAAAGGCTTGTGGGTTGAAGAGTTGCCCGAGGTACTTTGGGCATACAGATGTACACCACACGGATCTACTGGTGAGACCCCTTTTAATCTCACTTATGGTACTGACGCTATGTTACCGGTCGAAGTGGTTGAACCATCCATTTGAAGAAGCATACAAGACATGAACCTCAACGACGAACAATTGAGGATCAACCTGGACACCTTACCCGAACGATGTGAAATAGCCCTGATAAAAAACGAAGCTAAAAAACGACTAATTATCAGACGCTATAACACCAAAGTTAAGCCTCGCAGTTTCATTGAGGGAGATCTGGTTTGGCGCAAATGAGGATGTGCTCGCAGAAACAAAGCGCACGGCAAACTGGCCGACAATTGGAAAGGACCCTTTCGCATTAAAGAAGATTTGAAGAATGGAGCATATAGACTGGAGCATCTCAATGGGAAAGTTGTTCCGAATACATGGAATGCTACCCACCTAAAGTTCTACTATAGTTAGAATTTCATTTCATTCATTATTTCGTTCATTATCCTTTTGCAAACACATTTTATTCTTTCAATAAAGTATTCCAGTTCAACATACTGTGCAATTTACGAACACATTTAGGCCCAGAACGAACGAGTCCGGACGCCCGAGGATCAACGTGTCCACTAGACCAACGAGTCTAGACATCTTACGGACCAACGCGTCCGCTAGACCAACGAGTCTAGAAACTCTAAGGACCAACGCGTCCGCTAGACCAACGAGTCTAGAAACACTAAGGACCAATGCGTCCGCTAGACCAACGAGTCTAGAAACTCTAAGGACCAACGCGTCCGCTAGACCAACGAGTCTAGAAACTCTAAGGACCAACACGTCCGCTAGACCAACGACTCTAGAAACTCTAGGGACCAACGCGTCCACTAGACCAATACGCTACGAACTAGTGTATCCACTAGGATAACAAGTCTAGCCGTGCCAACTACTCACAAGTCGCTCGGATAAACGCACTCCAACAAACCAAAAACTCACATACCTCACCGAGCGGCTAGTACTTCAAAAATTACACAAGAAAATTTATCCAAATCGCTTCATACATAGACAAACGAATAGCAACCATACTACAAGTTCAGGAAACTAGTACAAAATATTATAAAGTTCGGAAAAGAGAATTCAAATATTCTAAGTTATTAGGCCACTACGTTGGCCTCTTCCTCTTGTCCACCATCCACCGCAACGGCCTCCTCTACCGGCTCGCCAAATCCCCTTTCTCAGTGAAGGTGCCATCAAGAATATCGTCGATTGACACCATACGACCCTTATATACGTCTTGCTCCACCTCGAAACCAAGGCCTTCCGGAGACACTTTGGCTAAATAGGTCATCTGTCTCAAAGCCTTCTTGAAGCCCTTTGTGTGCTCCTGGCGAATGGCCGCATACAATTCCGCTTTAGTATTTTTCCACTCCACTGCGGCCTGCTTCAGCTCGTCCCTTTCCTTTAGCAGTTTGTCCCTCTTCTTCTAAATGTCGCTTAAGTTGGAGATGGTCTTCCTAGCCGTCTCCATGTCCTTCAACAGACCGTCCCGCTCATTCTGCAGCTCCAAGCTCATCCGCCTCAACTTTTCGGTCATGGCGCGACCGTCCGCTATCACCTTTGCGACCTCTTCAGCATTCTTGGCACATTCAACGTGGGCGGCGCGGGCCTCTTCCAGTTGTTTTTTGAGACGTTCCACTTCATTCCGAACGTCCCCGCGGTTTGATGCATAAGCCATCTTAAACGCTGCCGCCCCACAGCACAATAAGTTGTCCAGCAGAAATTTCGACATTTGCTGCTCCGACATCGCCACCATCACCTTTTCCTCGGATGCGTCGAAGTTAAATTCGATCTTATGCCTAAGATTGAAGCCTGGATCCCACATTCCCAAAGGGAGAGGCGTTCTTCAGCCAGCTCATCATGCTCGGTCGCCACCTTCTTTCCTTTCTGAGGCACACTTGATGCCCCATCCACCCCACTTGCCTTCCTCTTGCGGGTCAGTGCTTGTACTGGAGAAGGTGGAGTGTCATCTACGTGCACAATCGTTGGAGGATTGGTAGAAGTACTATCAGGACGAGCGGGTTGGGAGCCGGTCACTTTGTTGGTTCCCCGAGACTGCTTGAACCAGTCACGACCACCGTTTTTTGCCATAACTTTTGCAATATTGTACACACACAAATTAGAATCTACACAACATAACAAGAAGGTATTTGGCAAAGAAACCTATCAGACACCCTCGACTTGAGGTCGTTGTATTTGAGGCAATTTATCATCTTCCTCGAGGAAAATGGACGAGGTAAACCGACCAACTCATCCAAATTCCTCCGCTCAACATCGGTCATGTCCTCTAAGGGCCAGGAAGTTAACGTTCGGGGTTTTTTGGTCCAATATAAGGGAAATCTAGGACTCCCGTTCTCATTCAGAAAGAAAGGCTGACCCATTTCGGTTATAGATACTTTAAAGAAGTGGTTCTTAAAGTCTTTATACGACTCGACAAATAGGTTAAAAATGGAATTTTTCGACATGGAACTCAGAGACACCCAACCCCTTTTTGCATTGGGACGGGTCTTGAAGAAAAACAGAAATATCTTGGTCGTCGGTTCAATACCCAAGGCCTGACACAGTACACCGAACGCTTGAATATAACCACAACCATTTGGATGTAACTGAGAAGGGGCTACATTCAAGCATCGCAATACATCCATCTGAAACCTAGTAAAGGGTAGTCTAATATACATATCATACAATGAATACAAATAAATATAGAAGTAATTTCCCCCAACTACGTCTTCCTCATGAAAGACTCTTTCATCCTTTCTACAAGCTATCAGTCTAAGGGAACGATTATATCCTAGGGTTCTAAGAATGCAGTTATTCTCCACCCAACCTAACAGGATTTCCCTACTCACAAATATGGTACCTTGCTCCCCAACCTCGCGAGAGGCCCATAAATATTCTGCCGGGGAAGATGAACAACCATCTTCTGGGACGTCGACATCGACTCCCCCGCTGACAAACACCCTATCCCCACTAAGAAGAGACTCAATGGAACCTGCAACTACCGGTTGAACGACCGGTGAGTCACTACGCTGCCTTTCTTCACTATCAAAAAAAGCATAAACGGGAGAAGAGGAAACCATTGTTACCTGAGATTGGGAGCGCGATACAGTTAGAAAAAGGAAGAACTTGGACATGGATGAAGGGATTCCAGAGATGGAGGCGAAGACAGAAATGCTATATGACGGTTCATTTTGAAACCACTAAGTTATTAAAGGCGTGCAAGTTACGAAACCGCTTGTGCTATCTGCACCTTTGGGTGCACTTGATCTGACGACTCCTTTTGCGCACCTAAAAACCAACCTAAACAGCTAGCGTAAACATTTAAATAAATTCACACACAATAAAAAAAAAACATTCTTTTACCAAAGAGAGTGTTGGTTGGGTTCATGGCAGCCTGATTCTTAACAACATCACCAATCAATCTTTGATTCTCTATGAAAGCCACACAAGAAGGCGTAGTTCTACTGCCCTGGTCATTGTGAATGATCTCCACTCAATAGTGTTCTTCAAGCCATACAACAACACATGAATATGTTGTGCCAAGGTCGATTCCCACAACCCATTCCTTGTTTTGTTTTACCATTTTCTTTCAAATGATACAAAAATGTGTTCAAAGTCAAAACAAATGAAGTAAGCCATAGAAAGTAATGTGGCATAAATGAAGAACCCATTTTGGCCTTAAAGGTGTAGCCTGTTGGGATAAACTTAAATTTGAGATATTTGTTATTTTATTAGTTTTGGGTATAGTAATATTTAGTTTAGTTTGATAGAGATAAAATAAGGATGGATAATTATGATTTTCTGTTTATTAGGTAGAATATATTTTATAATAGAACAAGGAGATTTTATTTTTAAGTAAGTTGATATTTTATTGTCAGTTTTTATTATTTGTACTTGGCCCAAGGCCCGATTTGCAACTATTTAAATGTTCCTAAAGTTTAATGAAAATAACCCACAATGGATTGGAGTGTAAAATTATTTGTGTGGGTCACGTTATGAATGTGTATCGAGAGATTTTCCCAACAGTGGTATCAAAGTCGAATGTTTGTCTTGGTGATGCTTCCACTGGAGGGGGAGTGAGAAAAAAAAAAAGAGAGGGGAGAGTTTAGAGAAAAAAAAAAGGAGAGAGGGGAGAGTTTAGAAAAAAAAAAGGTAGAGTGAGAAGAGTCTGAGTGTCCGAAAAAGAGAATAGAAAAGGAGAGTAAGAGAGGTTTAATCTTGCAAACACTCTTTTCCCAAGAGTGTAACACACGCCGCACGCGTAGAAGAGAGTGACGCACGCCGCACGCGTAAAAGAGAGCGACGCACGCGTACAAGGGACGCGCGGTAGTTGGAGACACAAAGGAGAACTTTCTTAAGCAAGATCAGCTTCAAACTCTGAGAAGCGGAGAAGTTCGGACCACTCAAGGCCTAGACAATCCTGGGAGAAGAATGAAGAAAGAGAAGAATAAGAAGAATTTAACTTTATGGGGGAGTTTGTTGGGATAAACTTAAATTTTAGAGATTTGTTATTTTATTAGTTTTGGGTATAGTAATATTTAGTTTAATTTGATAGAGATAAAATATGATGAGTAATTATGATTTTCTGTTTATTAGGTAGAATATATTTTATGATAGAATAAGGAGATTTTATTTTTAAGTAAGTCGATATTTTATTGTCAGTTTTTCTTATTTGTACTGACCCAAGACCCGATTTACAATTATTTAAAGGTTGCTAAAGTTTAATAAAAATAACTCACAATGGATTGAAGTGTAAAATTATTTGTGTGAATCACGTTATGAATGTGTATCGGGAGATTTTCCCAACATAGCCTTTACCTTGAACTAATGGTGAGTATAACTGTGTGTTTAGAGCCTTTCCTTCACAAACTTGTTAGCAAAGTGTATAGAATAAACTGAAGAAAATGTGCTTCTATGAATCTGAAAGATTGATAATGGGAATTATAGTAATATAACTTTGTCTAAACCTAATACTTCGACAACAAGCTACCAATTGATTTGACTCAACAGTACTTCCTTTTTTTTATTTAAGAAGATAGCACTGTAGTTAATATTTACATGCACTGTTCCGGTCGGGAATGCCTCCTAGTCCTCCTTCACACTTTTCTCGCGAATCGTCCGTCTTCCTCCTGTTCCTTCTTAGTTATCTCATTCTTGGTCGGGTTCGGTCGGGTACCTGCTAATTATACTCTGACGCTCAAGTCAGTTTTAATTCTCAAAGTTAGAGATAGAAAGAGAGTGAAATAAATGTGCATTCAATGTAACCAACTACCTCTTACCTTTGACTCTTATTTATAGCTTTTCTTATGGGCCAACAATTAGTGTATACTTAATCTAGGCCCAATTGCAGGCCCTTAGAAGCTAATCTCAATTTACCTTAATCCGGAATTACTTATGATATTCTTAGGAGCCGCTGACGACCGGACGTTCAACGGTCGCCCGGGGTTATACACGTTTCGCGACAACAGCGCGAGGTTCTCGATAGCCGGTTTGTGTCCGGTCTTAGACTGTTAGTTATTCAGACGTTCTTATTGATCGATTTGTGCCGAACCAAGCTCTTGCCAACATGGGACGTCCGTCTGCATCCGCCACCTTTAGTCAGCGAACCTCTGTGAACCCTAGCTCCTGACGTCCTAACTGTCCTTGGCCGCTTGTTTGTTTCTATGACCGCACCGGTCCCGGCCAGACTCTATGCCTTGATCGCCGGGTGGTTATGCAAGTGGTCCGTATGTATATCTTTCGGTACTGTCCGGTCCCTACCGTACATGCACTATTTTATAAAAGCTCAAAATTCGGGTTTTCGGAATTCTTATTTCAAAAATTTTCAAAAAAAAAAGTAGTTAAAATTCGGTCCTCTGAAAATTGAATTTTGATTTTCTTTTGTAATGACTTTTACAAAAATATATTCAATAATTTTCACAAACCGTTTAAGGTTTTAACGATTTTTAAAAATAGTGAAAGAGTAAAAAGTTTTAGAAAAATATTTAAACGATTTTCAAAAACAGTTGATATATTAACTTTTAATATATTTTTAAAAGTTTGTTTTTAATTAAAATTTTAATATTATTTAATATGTTATGTTATATTAAAACAAATTTTACATTATTATTATTATTATTGTTATTATATTTATTTTTAATTTTAATTTTATTATTACTATTATAATTTTCAGAATAATTATTAACGTATATTAAAATAAATTAAACATTTTCTAAATTATATAATAAAATTAATTTAAGAAATTTATTTAATTCAAAAATATTATATTAAAATATTAAAATAAGTTAATTATTAATTAAAATTTAAATAAAAAAACAAAATTTTAAAAAATATGTTAAACTTCAAAAACGTTCAACATTTTTTTTAAATTTTGTTTTTAAATAATTTTAAATTAAATCGTAACTATTAAAAATTGATAAATAAGTTCTGCGTTTGTATATTGTGACCAGAAACATATAGAAAACCTTATACAAGGTCGATTGCTTTTCTCAGATCACCTCTAAAAAAACAACTTGATACCTGCAACGAAATCACAAGTACCATGTTCGACCTTCATTATACATGTCCACCTAGTAATTTCTTAAAGCTGTTTTAGTCAATTTAATGACAGGAGCAGAATTCCATCAACTTTTCATAACACCAAATTGAAATAAAAAATAATTAAAGAATCAATTTGTGAATTTGATAAAAAAAAATGGAAACCATTGGAATAATTTAACCAAAAAAAATGACAAAGATTAAAATAACTTCAAAAAAATCTATATATTATTAAAAATCTTCTTTACCTTCAATAAATGAATGAAAAGACAAAATTCCAGAAATAACTATTCTGGATTATTATAAGACACTCACTAATGACAAATAGCTATTCTGTTAATTAGTTGTTATATTTTTTTTATCAAATATAATAGATTTAAAGTTATTTTATATAAAATTATTATAAATAAATAGAGAAACTTGAATAAAACATTATGAAATACAAAACGTAATTTAAAATATGTTTTCTAAAATTATTTAACTTTAAATATATTTAAAATGAGATTTCAATGAACTGGTCTTCAGTACATAAACTAATACCTGTTTTATAATATAACAAATCCAACATCAGATAAAATCTAAACTAGAAACATCTAAATATAGCTGCTAATGACACTGTCAAGAGACAATCCAACAAAACCAAATTCGAAACATTCTCAATACGCTCACTCAACAAAGCACCCTGAACTGCTGCTCCATAAACAACAGCCTCATCAGGGTTGATGCTCTTACACAGATCCTTCCCTTTGAAGAATTCCTGCAACAGTTGCTATATTTTAGGAATCCTAAAAGAACCTCCATCAACAACAACTAATATAAGAAAGTTCATTAAACTAATATAAGTCCATTAAACCAATAAAGTTCTTATAAATGAAGAACTAGTGACTTTCCAAGTATAAAGACTTTGATACTTTTAAATTCTCTGTTGAAAAACATGAGTGTTTTCTTTTTTTTTCTGTTGAAGTTAAGTAACTTTTGAAGTAACTCAAAGTATGCATTCGTCACATTAAAATCGAAGCAAACAAATTTACAAAAATCTAGATGGGAAATGAATTATTTGAGAGTGTGACAGTAATCATGATGGGAAATGAAAGTCTGAGAAACAAATTTTTACTTTCAACAATATTTTTTTTCTTTAAATGTAAAAACTTATTCTTTTATAATATTTTATCGTTGTAAGTGTATGAAATGAATTAAAATATGTGTTCCTTTGTTATATAATTATATTAGAGTGATATTTTTTGAAAAACTAATGTAGGTTTTTAGAGAATAAAAACAGAATAATATTGGCTGGTTGAAAGTATATTTTATTATTGAATGCAACTTAATTTAAATACATAAATAAATAACTAACTAGAAGATCACGTTTGTCATTCTAGCAATTATTACTAATAACTTGCCTACAAAATAGGAAATAATTGACCTACACTAATCATCACTAACTAATTAAAATAAATAAATCTTAAATCTTCTTAAAATCATGCAACTAACAAGGCAGTTCTCAACACTCCTCTTTATTTTGGAGGCTGCAAATTCCTAGCTTATTCCTTAATTCAAATCTATTGAGTGAAAAAGATTTGGTAAATATGTTAGCAACTTGGTCTTCCGTACAACACTAGACTAAACATGTCTTGCCACTTTCTTCAACTTCTCTTAAGTGAAACAACTTCAAATTAAAATGCTTAGTCTTCCCATGAAATACAGGATTATGTGAGATTGAAATTGTTGCTTGATTATCAACAAAAACTTCTGTGCATTTATCTTGTTTCATACCCAAATCTGTTAAAATATTCCTCAACCAAATAACTTGATTCACAACTCCTACAGCTGAAATAAACTCAACTTCGGCTGTTGACTGAGCTACAACCTCTTGCTTCTTGGAGCACCAAGAGAAAACACCTGAACCCATACTAAAACAGTACCCTAAAGTACTCTTCATACCATCCAAGCTACCAGCCCAATCACTGTCAGAAAAACCAAATAATTTAAAGTTTTGTACCTTGTACTACTTAACTCCATAATTGATTGTTCATTTGATGTATCTTACAACTCTCTTTGTTGCCTTCAAGTGCAATTCACTAGCACAATGCACAAATCTTGACAGCAAGCTAATTGGGAATAAGATGTCAGGCCTTGTGGATGTAAGATACATTAGACACCCAATCAAGCTTCTAAAATAAGCTTCATTAAATTTATCTATTTCATCCTCCTTGATAAGCTTCTCTTTTTGATTCATTGGAGTGTTCATTGGTTTGCATTCACCAAGGTGAAATTTCTTTAGAATCTCCTTTGCATATTCTTTCTGGCAGATAAAAATCTCATTCTTCTTTTGAGTGATCTCCATGCCCAGAAAATAAGTCATAAGACCAAGATCTGTCATCTCAAAGACCTTTTTCATTTCTTGCTTGAATTCTTCAATTAGTTCTAGATTGCTTCCTGTCATCAAGAGATCATCAACATATAATGAAATAATTAAAGTATCAGCACCATCATGTTTGACATAAAGAGTAGTTTTAGATACACTCTTTTGAAAGCCCAAGTGCAGTAAATGATCATTAATTCTATTGTACCACATTCTTGGAGCTTGCTTTAAACCATATAAAGCCTTTTTCAACAAGTAGACTTTTTCTTCTTGTCCTTTGATAACAAAACCATCTGGTTGTTCAACATAAATCTCCTCTGCAGAAAACCATTAAGGAAAGCTGACTTGACATCCATATGAAACACTTGTCACCCTTTTTGTGCTATAATGGCAAGTATAGTAGCCTAATTGTATCATGTCTTGCTACTGGAGCAAAAGAACAATCAGGGTTGAATTTTGTTCTGAACACCCATTTCACCCTAATAACATTTTTGTCATAAGGTCTTGGAACTAGCACCCATGTTTAATTTTTCTCAATCATGGAGAGCTCCTCTTACATTGCAGCTAACCATTTCTCCTCCATAGCAGCTTCTTCAAAACTGGAAGGTTCACAAATAGCTATATTGCACAGTAATACATTACTTTTTTGATACATATCAAAGAGTAACCTTGTTCCTTTAACAGGTGGATCATCTACAGTGTCTTCAACCTTCAATTCAGTGTTCTGATTTTTCTTTGAATCATTCTAGCACCAGTTTTCATCTTCCACAGCTTCCCATAAATCTAGTCCCTCTAGATAGGACTGCATTTTTACAGCCCACATATCATAGTCTTTCCCATTAAAGATGGGAAGTGCTGGAAAGGAAGTTGACTAAAAATATTTTATTTAGGGTTTAGGGTTTAAATACATAAAGAAATAACTAACTAGAAGATGACATCTAGTGATTCTAACCATTACTACTAATAACTTGCCTACAAAATAAAAAATAATTGACCCATTAACAGCCACTTACTAATTAAAAAAATAAATCTTAAATCTTCCTAAAATCATGCCATTAACAAAGCAGTTCTCATCAACTAATACCATTATTTTGTGTAGATTTTCTGAACACGAGTGAGCATTGTGAAAGACTGATTTGGAAATTTTCTTCGTGTTTGAATTAAGCGAGATTTGAGTGGAGAGGTGACGGTGGATTTATAAGATATATGAAGGTGTTGTTGAATATATTAAAAATACTCCCCCAACCCCAATAATCTATGTATTAAAAATCTCTTTTACCTTCAATAAATAAATGAAAAAACAAAATTCCAGAAATAACTGCTCTGGATGATAAGACACTCACTTATGACAAATAGCTATCCTATTAATTAGTTGTTATATTATTTTATCAAATATAATATATTTAAAGTTAGTTTATATAAAAAATATATAAATAAATAGAGAAGTTTGAAGTAAATATTATGAAATGCAAAATATAATTTAAAATATGTTTTCTAAAATTATTTAACTTTAAATATAAATAAAATGAGATTTCAATGAACTGGTCTTCACTACATAAATCAATACCTGTTTTGTAATATAAAATCGTTTGAAAATTTAAATAAAAGAATAAATTGTTTGAAGATGATAACATATGTGATAAGAGATTAACAGAAGACGAAAATGTTAATACAATAACTAAAAAGTTATATATGAAGAAATCCTCGAAACTCTTTACAATGAAATACATACAACATTTTGACAATAAATCTAAAGTTTACACCTTATTATTTTAAGTTTCATTTGAATTATAATGTATGTATATCAAAGTTATGTTTTGAGTTCCTTAGTGGATCAATGACAAATAAAAACAGTGATAAAAGTTCTCATTATAAAGTCTTCCTATATTAATATCAAGATTTGAGATAATTCAACATTCTTTAGATCTACTTTAATTTACATAAACATTGAAATTTGAAACTACTTATATGTTATCTAATTTAGACATAATATAAGCGGTGATTATATTATTTTCTTATAAAATACAGTATTATATTTTTATTAATTATGTTGATAAGATATTTTAATAAAATATTATAATCTAAGTTACGCTAGCAATAAAAAAAAATTCAGTACAAATACATACGAGATGACAAATGCCATATCTAAAAAAGTAAGTGTCTTGGAGACAAATAAGAAAATAGCCGTGAAAAATAATAACAGAAGACAAGACTGAAAATCACAAAATAAGAATGCCAACAAAACGTGTAGTTGAACAATTTGTAAATTAACTATGACTCTCTTTTCCTTTTACCAACCTTTTCCAATACCATAATTCGTATTGCTTTTAGATCTTCCAGAATGTATTCAATAACAACTATATCTTGCATCTCCTTCCGCCTATCAAGCATATCAGTGGCTTTAAAAATTTTATACATTATATCTTCCTTTTCTTTCGAGCTCAACTTTGAGCTTATATCCTCTCTCTTTAAAGCCTTTCCGATCTCATAAACTTGATCATCTAAATCATTCATTGCATTGGCCTTCTTAAGAAACTTCTCATCTTCAGACTTATAATTCTCTGCTTCTTTTATCATTTTACTAATTTCTGCATCTGATAGTCTTCCTTTGTTATTAGATATTATAACTTCTTTTCTATTACCGGTAACTTTATCCTCAGCAGCAACAGAAAGAATGCCATTTTCATTTATTGTAAAAGTCACATCAAAAGGATAGCCACGAGGAGCTGGGGGTAAGCCAGAAATAGTTATAGAACCCAACAAATTATTATCACCTGCTTTTACTCTCTCGCCCTCACAAACCGGAAGCCAGACTGAATATTGGTCATCTTCGATTGTCTCAATAACTTGTTTCTTCGTTATAGGAATAGTAGTGTTCCTAGGAATCACAACATTCATGAGATCCCCCTGTACCGATACGCCAAGTGAAAGCGGAGTAACATCTTTCAATACCAAATCTGGAACATTCTTAATGCCTTCAGTCAAGAGAGCAGCCTGCACAGCTGCACCATAAGCAACAGCCTCATCAGGGTTTACGCTCTTGCAAAGATCCTTCCCATTGAAAAAGTTTTCAAGTAGCTGCTGCATATTGGGAATCCTAGAAGAACCACCCACAAGGACAACATCATGCACACTACTTTTATCCATCTTAGCATCCTTAAGACACCTATCTACTGTTTCCATACATTCTTCAAAGAGCTCCATATTGATCTCTTCAAATTTTGCTCGGGTCATTGAAGAACACAAATCAATGCCTTGAAATAAATTATCTACCTCAATGTTTGCAGTAACAGCATGTGAGAGTGTCCTTTTTGCTCTCTCGCAAGCACTCCTCAACCTCCTTAAGGCACGTGGATTCCCACTTATGTCAACTTTACTTTTCCTTTTCATCTCCTCCACAAAGTAGTTCATCATTCTATCGTCAATGTCCTCTCCGCCAAGGTGAGTGTTTCCGGCAGTGGCCTTAACTTGAAAGACTTTGTTCTCAATAGTGAGAATAGACACATCGAATGTACCTCCTCCAAAGTCAAAAACAAAAATATTTCGCCCTCCAACACAATCATTTATCTTATCAAGACCGTATGCAATGGCTGCAGCGGTGGGTTCATTGATTATACGAATAACATTGAGACCTATAATAGCAGCAGCATCCATGGTAGCTTTGCGCTGAGAATCATTGAAATAGGCAGGCACAGTAACCACCGCATTCTTCACAGGCTTTTGCAAGTATGCCTCTGCAATGTCCCGCATCTTTAAGAGGACCATGGACCATCTTTGCAAGACTCTTCTCCTGACCCTTGTATTTCACAGAAATCATGGGTTTGTCTTTGACACCGGCAACAACCTTAAATGGCCACAACATTTTGTCTTTCTGAACGAAAGGGTCACTGTATTTCCTACCTATCAACCTCTTAGCATCTGCAAGAGTTAAAAGAAAAGATTTTGGTGGTCTATTTTTCCTGCTAAAGATTTACAGGAAAATCATAGAAAGGAAGAAACAAGTAATAGTTTAAGAATAAAAATATACCGAAGATGGTGTTCTCTGGATTGGAAGCAGCCTGATTTTTAGCAGCATCTCCTATCAACCTTTCATGGTCCGTGAAAGCAACACAAGAAGGAGTGGTATTGTTGCCTTGATCATTATGAATGATCTCCACCCTGTTATGTTGTTGCTGCCATACTGCAACACAGGAGTATGTTGTGCCAGGTCGATTCCTATTGCCAATCCCTTTTTGTCTTCGGTCATTCTTCCTTGTAAGATAGAAGAAAGTATGGATGAATATGAAGGGTTAATTTTTATACTTACTAAAAATAAGAAAATGAACCCAAACACTTGTTCCGATCAACAGGATCTGCATCGCAAGCAAGGAAATTGGAAACGAACATACTCGCACCCATGATCAACAGGATCATCATGCATTTAATTTTCCTTGGCACTAAAAATCGCTTGTCACGATTTTAATGTAAAGGATGTAAATAAAAACGACCATAATTATCTATATCATATCATATTAAAGTGATATTTTTCGGAAAACTAAAAGAGTCTAGATGAGATCCTACCATACCTGTGGTTTGGTTGTTCTTTTAGTGCGAAAATCACCTCCTTTGACGAAAATGATCAATTGTTTCTATGGTGTGGAAAGGACCTCCTTTCTAGTAGATGTAGGATCTATAAACGATAATTATGAAATTAGTATTTTTTGAAGAAAATTAGTTATATTTATATATCAGTATAGATCGTGATTTGTGTTCTTATTAGTATAATAACAGTAATATCTTAACTGAAATCGTGAAGGGACGTTTAACCGAAAAAAAAAAACAAATTTAAAAAGAAGTTTTGGAATCACCATCTATTTATTCTAAAAAAAACTATGAAATATTATAAAACAAAATTAGAATAAGATTTTGAGTCCAAAAAGTTTTTAATATGTCTACTCGAAGTGGATGTGGTTTTTAAAATATTTATTTTTTTGCAAAAATAACATTATAAAGAAAAAAAATTAGTTTCTTTTTTATCAGACATGAATATAAGAAAGGAATTGGTCTTGATATTATAAATATCAAATCAATCATAATATAATATCTGTGATATTCATTTTAATTATTATAAGATATATTGCTAGAATTAAAATCATATTTTTCTCTAATATAGCCGCAACACTCATCAACATTTAAAAATCCAACCAAAATATATAATAGAATCAATTCCATGTCTTACTAAAGAAAAAAAAGAAATATGGAGTTATATTTCGTTAGGTGGTTAAATTATATACCTCACACAATTATAATAGCTCACTTTATCTTAAAATAAATAGTTTAATTGTTTTAATAGCTCACTACATTTGTATTCTATGTAAAACTACTGTAACTCTTTTTCTTAATATAATTCATAAAAATATATGATCTCACTCTTTATCTCATACGATTTTTAATGTGTCTGTTGCCAATTTTCAGAAAATATCCAAGACTGCTACGTCGTCGAAGGAGGCATGGAATGTTTAAGGTGGAGTGTTACAAAAAATGGATGAAAAGTTTAAATCATATTGAATGATAGACAAAGTATAACTTATATACAGCTGGTAAAACAGAAGGTAACCAATTAATAAAAAATAAACTAAATATATATCTAATATCCCCTCAAGCTACAATAATATATATATATATATATATATATATATATATAATATGTTCAGTTTCAACAACAAAGATTAAAACTCTGAGGTTTTAATATGAATGCTTGTAAGTTGGATTGAAATATTTATTAAAAATTAAAAAAATTAAGTAGATTGGTGAGTCAATCCAGTTCATCACATGTTTAGTCCAGATGACTTAGATTCTTAGTAAATTGGTTTCAAATTTTACCCATATAAAAATAAAAAATAAAAAATTTAACCAACTCAATCCAAATCTGTTGTGGATCGAGTTTATGTATGGATTCTAATCTGTTTTGACAATACTATTTACTATAGAAAAAAAAAATATCAAATTATATTTTCGCTAGGATAGTTAAATTATATATCTCACGCAATTATAACATCTCACTTTATCTTAAAATAAATGGTTTAATTTTCAAACACCTTTAAAATTAACTACAGTTATCTTCTGTGTAAAATTATTTTAATTTTTTTTTAATATAATTCAAAATGTTGAATCTCATAAATAGTTAAATATATGATTTCACTCTTTTTATCTCATACGATTTGATTAAAGGATCTTAAGTAATTTTAATCTATTTTTTAACAAGAATCTTACACATTTTATTCTAATATTTTCCATCCTTTAGTGGAAGAAACAATTAAAGAAAAATAATTTCGTTGGGAAACTCCAATAAAAAAATAAATAAATAAACCTCTAAAACATAAATTCAAGATATCACTTAGAACTAAATTCAAATTATGACTACCAACTTTTCATTTTAAATCCATTATTATACTTCCTTGTCATTCATCAAGGTTATTTTAATATATATAAATATGTGTATAAAAAATTCTATTTTTAGTTGTGTCATTGACTTTTGAAAACTCTAACAAAATTCTTTTATTTTGAATAAACAGCTTAAAGTGTCAAGTACACGTCAAAGTAGATTCCTTTGCTCTTAATGGCTTGTATTTGGAGCACTATCAAGATTGATAGAAAACAAATCAGTTATTAGTATATACATTAAAAATATGATTAACCTCTGGGAAAATTTATTATACAAGTTGTTAGTATAAATGTTACCAACCACAATTATAATTAAAAGATTCAGTGTCTACACTGGTACAAAATCGCTATTTAACGCCATTTCATAGACGTGTGGTCCGTGCGATATATATGGCTGACCGGTGATATTTTAGTAAATAAGTTGACGATATGGACGTCGGTTTACGTCAGAACCATCGTCTATAATATCGTCGCTTATATCCCACAAAATAATCCACCACAAATAAAAACTAATAAAGAGACCCCAATTTCATAAAAAGCCATCGTGGCCCCTTATGGAATAAATAGAAAATTACTAATTTCCTCAGAAAAAAGGAAAAGATCCATATCGAGATAACTGGAAATTGCAACCAACAATAACCCAAAGAACCTAACAAAATGATAAAGGCTGAAAAGATATTGCTTATTTTTTGACGTCTAAGTGGCCTGAAAAGGCAAGTTAGAAGTCTACTGGATGTCAGTTTACACAGATAGCCAACGTCTATATGACTGCAATAAATGTGATTTACTTACCCGCAGGAAAAATAGACGTATGTTGGTTCAGCACCGACGTCGTCTACGGGAGTGACCGGATACTGAAACGTCACTTCGTTAAGCGTTTTAGACGTCACAATCCTGGCATCCGACATCTAAAGGGCTTGAAAAAGGCGGTGAAAAGTCTCTTTGAAATGGCGGTGAAAAGTCTTTTGAACTGGACGTCGGGTTTTTCAGGGCGCCGACGTCTATATCGTTTCATTTAATGCGATTTACTTAATCACAGGCACATTCGACGTCTGTTATAATGTTATAGACGTCGTTTACTGGACTGACCTGACACTCAAATGTCACTTCGTTCAGCGCTTTAGACGTCACTACCCTTGCATCCGACGTCTAAAGCGCTTGAAAAAGGCAGGTGAAGCGTCTCTTGGATGTCGAATTAGTAAGGTAACCGACGTCCATCTACAGACGTCGGTGTTTAGGGAAACCGACGCATCATTTTGTGTTTAAATAATCGCGAAGTCGCAGTTACGCGCATCGTCTTCTTGTTTTACTCTGTCTCAGTTTTGCCCAATCTTCTTCCTCCTCTCTGTTTTTTGTCGCAGTTTCGCCCAATCTTCTTCCTCCTCTCCGTTTCTCTGTCGCAGTTACGCTCGTCATCTTCTTCCTCCTTTCCTTTTCTCTGTATCGCCCCTAAGCATTGCAAGTGCATTTTTTTCTATTTCAACCGTTTAAACTTTGTTTATTCCGATTAAATTGGTTTTTTCATCATATATCCTCTATTGACCGATTAAATTGTGTTTTTGTTGTGTTTTAGTGCAGTTTTGATCCTCTCTTTGGGTAATGTAGTACAACATTCTCCCTTTGCTAGCTTCCTCAAAAGGAAAGCAGCGTCTTTTGTATGTTTAATGACGTTTCAACCCAAAATTGAACTTGGGTCGTTGCCTAGTTTCGACCTAGGTTCGGTTTTGGGTTGAAATGCCTAGTTTCGACCCAGGTTCCGTTTTTGGTTGAAATGTCATGACAGATGCAAAAGACGCAAGCTTTTTTTGCGGGGAAGCTAACAAAGGGAGAGTGTGGTACTGGCTATCGAAAGACTAGATCAAAACTGTACTAAAACACAACGGCTATATTAGACGTTGATTAATGCAATGTCCGACGTCTACAGTGAAGATAGACGTCGGTTAAAGACATTTTCGACCTTCATATATACCCAGAGACGTCGGTTAGTGCGCAGGCTGACGCCTATATAGTCCCATTACGTGTCGGTTTTGGCATATGCAGGGTGAACTAACGTCTAATGAGATGTCGGTCATATGGAATTTCGACGTCCCATTGACGTCATCCTTATAGACGTTGGTTTTGGAAGTGACATTAAAAGTCTAAATTAATCGATGTTAAATAGCGTTTCTGCACTAGTGGTAACTCGATTATATAATTTAAAATACAATGGGACTAAAAGACATAATTAAAAGTTACTCTTGTTCTTAATATTTGATCTCATAGGCAGATTTGTAGTTTATGGAAAAAATTACACAACAAATTTATTAAATTTGTGAAAATTTATGAATGACTTGAATAATATGATAGGTAAAAAATAATTTGAATACATTAAGATATAATTGTTTTTATAATTAAAATTAATATCTTATTATTATTATTATTATTAAAACCTTTAAAATATAACAACACATAAATAGATTTCAAGAATGAGGAATCGATAACGATAATTCAAAATTGATTTTCCAATATCACACGCATGTTCCAAAACTAACTGAATATTTCTCTCTTTGTAATACAGTTTACTAGCTGGATCAACACACCTGAAAATATAAAATATTAATTATAATATAAGTTCTCTATAGGAGATTTATAATATAGTTTTTATTATGTGAAATATTTACTTTTATAAGATTTTTGTGCATACCAAATTTTATAGATACTTTTTAAGATGAATTACGAGCGTTTAAATTTTCAGTTGATCCTCATCATTTTTTAGGATAATTTCAATTGGGTCTTCATTTTTGCAACTATTTCAATTGAGTCATATTTTTTTTTAAATAAACACATTTTACCTTAATCGTTGGTCGACAGACTTAAAATGCTGACGTAGCAATATTATATTACGTAGAAAAAAAATTAATTGAAAATGTTAAGGAATTGGAATTCCTCCATCCTCTTCATCATCCTCCATCATCTATCACTTTCCACCGTCAATTCCGGATTGGGATTCCGGCCTAGGGTGATGGCTCCGTCGAATTCCACCACCGGCCAAAATTTGTATCTGAACCCGCGTATGCAGGAGGAAGTACAACAAGTGGTGGATTGGGAATTGCGAACTGTGATGGTCTTTCCTTCTTTAACATTGGAAGATGCAGGATGAGGAATGGAGGAGAGTGATTTATTACTGATTATGCCGTAGATCTCAGAGATAATGGTCTGGGAAGCCTTTTCGACATTAGTAGTTTCAAGAACAGATGTCTCGATGAAAGGGAGACCCTCCTTCTCGGCATAACCTTGGTCCCCGTTAAATTTTAAAGGTTTTTTATTTGCATGACATTGTCATTCTGGACTTGACACACTCAATTTTAATTTAAATCTTCTAAATTGAGATAGTGCACCTATTGATTTAGGTTCAGATTTTGTGATTAAATACAGATGCATATATAGCGAAGAGTGAAAGGTTTGAATCTTAACTGTTAGTTTTAATTAAAAATTATAGCTTTATTCCATAAATCTTATGGAATATATCTCCTTCACTTAAGAGGAACTAACAAGCTAATACAATTTTGCAAATAGCCCCAATCATATGGAATATCAGACATATTGATGGAGCTTATATCTCTCTAGGGGAAGACTAACTTCTTTCAAAAGCGCGTTGTATTCAAGATGGATGAGGATTTTTAACTTTTTAGAATCTTTGCTAATTATTTTGTTAGTATTTTAACTCCACTCATTCTAATACTGCCTGTATTTCATTGTACCATATCTCCACTTTACAATAAAGTTGTTGAATTGATAAAAGCAATTGATAAAAGCAAAACTGTGTCTGGAACATAGTAGAAGGGTTTTATTTATTTGTTGTTTTGGCTTGGTCATAGTTGTAGAGGGATGATAATAATAGGTTTAATATCTATTTTGGTCCCTCTGTTCAAAGTTGTTCCATCTTTTTTAAAAAATTCACTAAAGTTTTATATTTTGTAAAAACGGTTCACTTTAGTTCTTATTGCTTACGACGTTAAAAATTTTAACGACAGAGTGTTCAGATCAGTTATCAGTGAATGAGTTGTTAATTTTTTACATACGTGACAACTTAAAAAGACCAATAACGTGGGAATTTGATATTTCAAGGTGGTTTTGTTCGAACTTCATCATGCCACAACTCTAGAATCCATAACCCTCCATCATCATCGTGAACTCTCTCACCTCCTTTTACGAACAATATCGAGACGATCATAATAGACGTTTTCCAATAACTTGGGATTAGATAGATTATCTGCTATAACTAAGGAGATTGTTCATTGCAGGAACAAAGTGGAAGTAGATTGCAAGAAGAATCAACTGGTATACCACTAGTTTTTCATGAGGTATATACATTTGATAGTTCATATCAGTAAATACACAGAATCATTGTGAATTCATGTGTTTGCCCAAATAGTGATGCAATAAAATAGTTGCTCATATCAGTGTCAAATGATTGAGTGCATAGGCTAATCTATTCAATATTGCAGGGTTATGGTCATTATGTCAACCAAGAGATGCTGAATGAACCCCTTATGGAGATAATGGGGAAACTACTTGAAGAATATTCTGCAGCAGTTGGTCAGCTACCAGAGAGTAAGGGTCTTTTCTTCAAAATCATAACATACTGTCAAGATATTCATTCTAATTATCATCATATTCTAATTATCAAAATCACATCTTTCTTCAAAATCAAAGATTTCAAAACATTTTCTTATGACATATTATGTGATGGATGTAAAATAAAGAATGGATGAGGATATGTATAGAAGTCTTCAACTATTGGACCCAAAAAACAAATTAGATTATTTTATTTTATTGTTATTTTTGGTAATATATTTTTTTGTGCTAAAATTAAAGTTTAAAAATTTAAACACTTTGTTTTTCATTTTTTATTTTTTTATTTACCATTAATTTAAAACATACGTTTTTATATTTTTTTAAAATGAACTTATTTATCAAGATAAAATTGAGGGTTAACAATTATAATAAATAATAATAGAAAAATAGAAATAATCAATCTACTTTTATTTAGTTATAATATATTAATAAGTAGAATTTAGTTATAATATATTAATAGAACCTTGATATGTTAAAAAAATTTGATAACAAAAAAAATTTGTTAAATTTTTTTTTCCATATTAATAAAATTCAAATAGAAGTAAAAGTAGGTTTAGCTACTATTTAATAGAGACTTAAAAAAAATTAAAACGTACTTTTTAATTTGTATTGATGTTATTGGAATTTTCGGTTGCGATTTTCTCCAATATTTACGTAATATGATCGTCGTAAATATTTTTTTTATGAACACTTTTTGAGGTTCAATTATTTTTTCAAGTTCTTTTTAACTTTTCAAAATCATATGCATAATTTCTATTACATATTGTATTATTTTATAAAATCTTTAACCAACCAAAGTGTACTCAAAATTTAAGAAGTGCAGTAATTTTTTTAAAATTAAAAATATAATAATAAAACTATAAATCTGAAAAATGGTATTGTCCTGAGACACTGTTTTTCTTCTTTTCAATTTCTTTGACAGATCGGCGTTCCTTATTTTCTTAAAAATGCTAATCATTTAATTTCCATGTAGATAACAGAAATAAATTTATTTAAAAAATTTGCTCTTATTTTGTCAAATCTTCTCCGCATCTTGCAGGAAACGCCAAGGACTGTCTTACTTTGTCAAATTTGCTATTATTGGTATCATACTTTCTTACTTCCATAAGAGATTACTGTGTTGTGCACCATCTGCTTGATCAAATTCATTGTTGGTTTATAGTGTTGTGTAATTCTACCTCCAAAAACAATGCTCATAACATGTTTGTTACAATGTCTGAACGATATCATGCTAGTGCTGTCTCCTAGAATCCTAGCCCCATTGCTCTTGACCATGCTTGCTCTTGACCATGCTTGCTCTTTTCTATCTGCCAGTGTCCTTTATTTATGTTTCTGGGGTTTATTCAGTTAACTTGGAATTGTGTGGGCAATTAATTTAGGTTTTGTGCGGATATCCTTTGACAATTTTCTGACTGATTGACTTTATGCTTGAATTTTAACAATGATGTTAGGTTTTTCACTTGCCAATTTATGTTCACATTATGTGTCTGAATATTTGAAGGTCTTGTGTGATTCAAGCTTTGATTTAAATCATTTTGGGTGACACGACCGGTCTAAAATATTTTGAGGATGAATAGAAAATTTGGTGGTGGAAGGCCGCCGACAGGTACTCCTTCACTGGCTTGGTCCTGTGTGGTTGTTGTCTTCTCTCTTCTTGCCGGTGCTTCCGTTGTTCACAATATCTATAAGCCTAATCTTGTAAGTTTTTAGTTTTACTTTTTCATGGTCTTTAGTAAATAGTACACTCTTTATTCAGTGTTGTTATAAATATGAAAATACGCCCAAGTTTCATTGGTTGAACTTTGACTTTTGAATGCCTAGTATATGATTTAACACACAGGGAGCTTGTGTGCTGGATTGAAACCTATGCTATTCGAAATACCTTTTTATTTTAAACTGTCAAGAAAACAACATGCAGAGTTGAGATCATTGCTAGCTAATTTTTTGAGATGTAGCCCATCCTTTTACTTGACATTGCATTGATCATTGCAGTATACTGTGCCATCCAGTTACTTAAGTACAACTTGTTAGATCTGTTTCACCATCCATAAAATCTATCTTTATGTCCGCATTACTATAAATTCAAGCCACTCTGTAAACATTGTGGTGAGGATATTTTTGTTGCAGTAGTAGCACATTCAAACACGTATATACTTGTTCAAGATCCTTATCTTGTCCTCTACTTTCACTATGAATTTAAACTTTCCCTATACTGCATCATAGATAGTGAAGTGAAAAAACATTTATACAAACTCTTGAATAAAAAAGTCATGGACATCTAAGTGTTATACTCCCTTGAGGTTTTTATCATCTGTTATCACTTATACTATGGTACCTACGGTGCAATCTAGAGGGTCTATATCTTTTTTTTTGTTTGATGTTGTTGACTCATTCTTTTTTATATATGTAGACATTGCCTCCGGTCGATGGAGTTGATAGGACCAAGCAGAAAACTGATGAGAAAGAATGATCATCTTCCCCAGAATTCCTTTTAAATTCGTGAGATACCAATCTCTGGATCTTAAAGTTAATAATCATCAGTAGTCTGATATACAAAAGTACAAAGGATTCAGTTTGGATGAGAATATTATTTCATTTATTAATTCCTTTGGAGTTTTCTTTGTACGAGTATGTTTTAAACTTTTGATGGATGTATTGTTGCAACATTTTTGGCGGACTAATTTGGTGGTCAAAAATATTTAGAAAACTGATATAGTGGTGTTCTATAGTAATGTTTTAATGCTGTTTTAATTTGGTAAGTAGGGTCATCAAAAGACCAAGTTTAGAATTTACTATATTTATTAAATATAAATTGGCTTTGCTCTTTATGGTTATAAAATATAATGCACCAAACAACTGATAAGACGGGCTTGTGTCACATATAAGCATCCTCAGGAGTTTGTCCACTCTGATAGCTTTATTTTATCTAATGCACAAAGAAGTCCTTAATTCAATGTATAAAAATAATGGTAGCACATGTTATTTTCTTTTTAGCTCTATAAGTCATTGTAAAACTTGATATATTTATCAAAATATAAATATACTTTCTAGTGTAGTCATATTTATATGCTGGATGTAAAATGCATCTAATTGAGCAAATCTATGAGATCAAAAACAAATTTGTAAGAATTTAATCCAGATAATATCTTACTTACAGAGATACATGTGTGGGTTAAACTTCTTTACAATGATTTCAACCTTAAAAGTGATGATTTAATTTGACTCCTACTCTGATACATTTATAAACTATGTATATTCTCCCAGCATATACATGTGAATTAAACTAACTCATTATAAATACAGTTGGTAGCAATATAATCAATGCAGTTTTTTGCGGCCTGTAATTAAAGATTGAAGCACTTTTTGATTTATAAGCCTATATGGTAAATAAACTTTTAAACCTCCAATAATTAAAGCCTGAATAATTAACTTCATCTATCTGTCTACGTGTCAAGAACAACCTCAACTACTAATGCTGTTCATTATCCATTTCCACCCCTTTCTTTTATTCTCCTATGTTGTATTATTTTAAACACAATGCTTTGCTGGCAATTAGTACTTTTATAGAGCTTTATTTCTCCTTCGCTTTCAAATATTTGCTGTTAGTCTTGCATTTCAGGGACTTGACAGAGCATATTCAGTTAGGATTGAAGATGTTCTTAGTGCTCGACAACTATTTGTGGTTGGCTAGCTGCATAATCGGGCCCAAATTATATTAGGGTTTATTTTATTGTAAAGTGGATCCTAAATTAAAAGTTAATCTTAGAAAAAGTTGCATATCCTAATGAAATGCTATCCACATAACCTTTCATTCTTGCCACTCCATAATTAGAGGGAAAGGGGTGTTTTATCTTTTTCTTCACCATTCCTTTTTATACGTTCAAGAGAAACAATAGAGTATTATTACATAACTTCCAAATTAACATAATTCGTATAAATCATCTTTTTTACTTGTACTACTAGTTTTTTTTTTTTTTTTTTCTGGAATCCAATTTTGATTTTAACCGTAATTAATTGACTTTTTCACTTTGCATCTTCAATCATTTCATTCTATACCTCTATTTTTTTTTAATTTCAAAATTATCATTTGTAATTCAAAAAACTTTATGTTCCATTTTTTTGTGTTTTATAAATTTCGAAATTTGATAAATAATTTTTTTTTTTCAAAATTTGATGAAAGATTTTTCTTAATCAGATTTTGAAATTTTTGATAATATTTTTTTTATTAGATTTTAAAATTCGAATGAAAATTTTTTTTCATTGAATTTTATAATCCGTTAAAAAAAATATAACTTCTAAGGTTTAGCGTGAAACAGCCTAATTAATCTTGTATGAAAGGGGAAAAATGTATAATAATAATTGAAAATAAAAGATTTCTTTTTTAAAATAAGATAAACAAAAGAAAACTTTACTTTTAACTAAAAACAAAGGATATTTTGAGAATGTAAATATTTTAAATTATTAGACATTTTAAGTTATTAATGATTTTAAAATGAAATTATACTTATATAGCAATCTTTATTGTTTTCCTCAAAGGAATGTTACTTCTACTAACTATTTCTAACAGAATGATCTCTTAAACAATTATTATAAGCAAATTTTAATTATAAAGACTAAAAGTAAGGTATATGTGAAAGAGAAAATTAAGTTGATTCCAAATAAAATGAACTTGGTTTTAAAAAAGAGATTATGAGAATTAATCTCTTGAATAAATAAAATAAGAAAATTTAAGATGCTAAAATTAGCAATTTAGTGAAGGATAAAACGGGAGGACAGAATGCGTGCTAGAAAATAAAGGTAAAAAATTTGTGGAGAAGAAAGAAAACAGTAACAAAAATAGAAGCACAAAAAACTAAAAAAAAGGAAGCACCGTGGAAATCATTGTTTGATTTAAAATGAGAAATCAACGGTTGATATTGCATCTTATGCTTCTTATATTGAATACCAGTTTCCATATTTTCTTGGTACATCTCTCTCTCTCTCATTTCCCCTCATCACTAACTCTGCATTTTCTCTCGCTCTTTGCCTTCCATCACCCTCGCCATTTCCCTTCCCAAGGTCTGTTTCTAACCCTCGATCCGTTTCTTTCTTGCTTGGATCTGTTTCTTCGTCTTCCGTTTTACCATTTCAGCTTTCAATTTTGCTTTCTTGCTCAATTCCAATGGAGACATTCTTTGTTCTCCCTTTATTGGTTGTTGGGTAGCTGGATTTCAATCGGGCTGTGTTGGATTTCGATTTCTTCCATTGGGTGTGAGAAATTTTTGTTTTTTCTTTTATTTTCTGACTTCTTTGTGGATGCGAGATGGATTATTGTTAGATTTTTGGTTTTTCTGATGTTTCGCTAGTTATTTTTTCAAGAAAACTTAATCTGGGTCTTTTTCAATCGATCGATCTGGGTGTTGTTTGTGAAATGGTTTTTATTTTGAAGGAAATAGTAATTTTGACCGGCTTTAATCGTTACATCATGAACTGTTGTGTTTGTTTCTTTGAGATTTGTGGTCGATGGGGATGGATCTGTGGTTGTTGGGCATTGTTCTGTATAAAAGTTGTTTTCAGATGAGTAGGTAACGAATCTGGATTGTTGTTAGAGGTTGAGAGAACACAATGATTTGTATTAGTATACTTTTTTGCCGTGATGCAATTAATTAGTTATGTTTAAAATTATGGTGAGGTGTATGAAACTTCCCTCTCGCCCAAAATTAAAAGAAGAGATACCGAAAAGGAAATGCAATAATGCTTTACTTGTGGACCCTTTCTTTGGATATTTGCAACATTTTAAGTGTTCCCTAACTTTCTAACAACCAATTATCATGACTTATGGTGCATGTCTCATCAACTTATTCTTCTAACAACATCCCCGCACTTGTCTGAGAAATGTAGGATCTATATGTGAATGTAGGATGTTATAGTGGGTATGTGTACAGTATGTATTTACCTTTATTTGGGATATACTCTGTTGGAACACATTTATTTCTGTCATGCAATCTGGGATACAAGTCCTTTTCTATGTTAAGTATTTGCCGGTAATCAATTGCCTAAGGTTTCTACTGTATATTGATGTGTTAAATTATATCAGCACACCAATAGTCAATTTGTCACATGATGCTTTGTCCATGATATACTCATCCTTAGTGTTGATATATGTTATTTTGAAATGACTTGCTGTGGGACTAATCTGACTTAAGTAATACAAAAATTAGAACAAAAATAGTGCAAGGATTGTATAAGGTTTCAGCTTATATTCTTCTTTTTCTTATGCCTTTATTGTAATGGCTTAGCTTTCTGTTCATGTGTGTCCTTGTAGATCATTTATTGTTTATAAACAAAAGGATTAAGATTAAATTGTAATGGGTTAGGCTAAATGTATGATTAAATTGTGATCTTATCATCTAACTTTTGGTTTTTGGATATTTATGTCACTTGTTTATAATGTACTATGGAAGGGAAGGAAAGCAATATTAATGTAGAAATTTTCTCATTCTAAATTTCCCTTATGGTCTTCTATTAGCAGTGTTTACAGAATTAGTGCACTTGTACTGAATATTAGTCTGTTATCCTGCAGAAATTAGAAGATGGCAGACGCTGAGGATATTCAACCTCTTGTTTGTGACAATGGAACAGGAATGGTCAAGGTACATGTTGGAGCTTTCTTACCTTTTTGTATCAAATTTGTTTGATAGTAACTGACATAATTCTGTTGGTTTTATACGAATACCGTTTTAATTTTGTTACTTATTTGAAATTGAGAAATTAATTTTAACGAATCTTTGTAGGCTGGATTTGCTGGAGATGATGCCCCACGTGCTGTGTTTCCCAGCATTGTAGGTCGTCCTCGTCACACTGGTGTGATGGTTGGCATGGGTCAAAAAGATGCATACGTTGGTGATGAGGCTCAGTCTAAGAGGGGTATTTTGACTCTAAAGTACCCAATTGAGCATGGAATTGTGAGCAATTGGGATGATATGGAAAAGATTTGGCATCATACCTTCTATAACGAGCTTCGTGTTGCCCCTGAAGAGCATCCAGTTCTGTTGACAGAGGCTCCTCTTAACCCCAAGGCTAACCGTGAGAAGATGACCCAGATCATGTTTGAGACCTTTAACACCCCTGCCATGTATGTTGCCATCCAGGCCGTTCTTTCACTGTATGCAAGTGGTCGTACAACTGGTAAGCTAATTTTTAGTTGTTTGATTAGATTCAGGTTGTATAGTTTAGCAAATGTGAAAATTGCTATAAAGTTTCCATATATCAGGTGATTGATTTCGAGTTTATTTATTTGCCTTCTCTTTGCAGGTATTGTGTTGGATTCTGGTGATGGTGTCAGCCACACTGTCCCTATCTATGAGGGTTATGCTCTCCCACATGCCATCCTTCGTCTGGATCTGGCTGGTCGTGACCTCACTGATTTCTTGATGAAAATTTTGACGGAACGTGGTTATTCTTTCACCACCTCAGCAGAGCGGGAAATTGTAAGGGATGTTAAAGAAAAGCTGTCCTACATTGCCCTTGACTATGAACAAGAACTCGAGACAGCGAGGACCAGCTCATCTGTGGAGAAGAGCTATGAGTTGCCTGATGGACAGATCATCACCATTGGCGATGAGCGTTTCAGATGTCCAGAGGTTCTGTTCCAACCATCCATGATAGGAATGGAAGCTGCTGGCATTCACGAGACAACATACAACTCCATAATGAAGTGCGATGTTGATATCAGGAAGGACCTCTATGGTAACATTGTCCTTTCAGGAGGAACTACCATGTTCCCTGGCATTGCTGACAGAATGAGCAAGGAAATTTCTGCATTGGCACCCAGCAGCATGAAGATCAAGGTTGTAGCACCACCTGAGAGGAAGTACAGTGTCTGGATTGGTGGTTCCATCCTGGCATCTCTCAGCACATTCCAGCAGGTTTGTTCTCTTCTTTTATTCTTCTGTGTTTCATTGAATGATACTGTGGGAGATGCATTTTTCTATGCATAATAATGACACAAACTTGTTTTGAGTGCAGATGTGGATTGCAAAGGCAGAATATGATGAGTCTGGCCCATCAATTGTTCACAGAAAGTGCTTCTAAAGTGTCTTCTTGAGAAATAGGTTTATTGAAGGGAAAGACTACTATGATGATTTGTCTGGAAGCAATACATTGCAGATTGTAATCTTTTTCATTCTAGCTTTTGTTATCTGTTCATGTTATTCTCTTGTTGGAGTGGTCATTTATTTGCAGAAGGTGAGGAGAGTTGTTTTTGAAAATGGTCCAGTTCTTTTCATGTACTTTGACAAGTTTTTGACTGGTTCATTCTGCCTTATGAGTTAGCTGGATTATTAAACTACGCTTGTACCCGTTGTATGCATAATTATAGTCCATCATCTTTTCAACTACAATTTAATTATCACTCCTTATATTTTCTAGTACTGCTATAACACTATAAGAAAATTTAAGTCCTTTTTAAATTTTTACATAACTGGTGCGGTGCTTCGCAGAAAACAAGTGCTACAAATTAACAATATAACTGGAATAAAACACTGTTGTTTCCAATATATTTCTTATATAATATTTTTTCTATGTTAATATATTTTAAGAGGAGGGATCAAGTTTTATAAAATACTTTTAATCCCAATCTTTCATTTTTCTTATCTAATAATTATGAATCAATTACTTTTTAGCATGATTAGATTAGAGAAAAAGGAAAGGAAATTACAAAGAGTTTACAATCTATTCTTCAAATAAATTGATCTCTCCTTGTACTTTTAAATACAATCATTTAAATTGACCTTTTCTTTTAATATATACTTTTTATTCTAATGTTTAAAAATAAGAAACATCTTAATTTATATTTTTATATGATACTTATTTTAAAATTTCTATTTAACTTTATTGATATTTAATATTTTTTAATTCAATTTTTTAAATACGTTTCTTAAACGTGTTCTATATTTTTATATTTCCTTAAACGTTTTTTACATCTTCATTTATTAGATTACTCAGTTTGACAATTAACTAAATTTTCAGAAACATATAGCATTTTGGATAATACTGAAAATCATTGTATGGTTCAGAAGGCACTGTAATATAAATATCAGAACTGTGTAATAGATTCCATCCTACAGAAAACAGATAGACAAATTACATCAGTAACCATATTTCTGATTTCATCGTTACGTAAATAGTGACCATAGTTTCTCTCTAACTATTTGCAATCTGTTCAAGAATCACAAACTGTACATATTTATACCACCTTCCTTGATTCTACATTGTCCAAACTTATGATTAGTTCAAGAACTATACATATATCTTAAGTAAATTCTTGTAACATATCATCACACAGAAAGCAAGGATGCTACAGTCACTTTCTCTTGATCATTGAAAGGATGATATTCTTCTGTGTCTGCTGAACTTGAATCATTTTCATGCTTTAGCAGCTTTGAATTGTCCGTGTCTTCAAGAATTTGTAGCTCTTTATTATTGCCATCCGCACTGAGCTTCTTTGTGAAATGATATTTTTCATATTGGCGATCATCATAGTAAGAGTTACATCTCCCATAAATCTTAGAAGGTAAGTCACTTAACCTTTCATCTATTGCTGAGCTTCGCGGGTTAAAACTTCCAAACCCTTTGATTGCATGAGAAAGGTGACGTGCTGTTGCTCTTTCTTCTTTGAAAAAATCCTTGTTTCTTAAGAGCTTCAACACTCTTTCTGATAATTTTCTAACACTCAAACCCCAGTTGAACCTGCATAATGGAACAATGTAACAAGGGTCATTTTCATTCATGCAACAAAGTTTAGGTCACAAACAAATATTTGAGTTCAGACAGCACCTACCCTTTCTCATCAATGTGCTGAAGTTGTCCAATCTCTTCAATAACATCAATGTCACTTTGAAACTCCTCTGATACTCTTTTAGGTCCATGAGTTAGAAGATGTTCCAGTAATATAAGAGCCTTGTATGAGGCTCTCCAATACCCTTTATCAAATTTCGAGAACCTGCTTTCTCCACAGAACTAGATCACAATTATTACACTTAACTATAAGAGTAAGATTAGAATAATCAAACCAGGACATACGAAACAAGAAACCTGTGATGCAGAATCTCCACGATTCTCTCATATTCATCCACTTCGAAGGCAGCTCGTGATATTACACTCGTGCTACGTGTGTCTGGTGGCCATGGATTCTCATTGGTGGCTTCTTCTGTCATTCTTTGAGAAACACTCACAAAAAGAATCATTCTCAAACATGAAAAGAAGGAAGTGTTTGATTGCACCACAAACAAATAAAATGATTACACAAAAAGGATTACTGAAATTGAAATTTATCTCATTTCTGCTCAACAGTTTCACATGTTTAAACCAATTCCTTTGATCTTGATATTAATAAATAAGAAATTGTACTAACAGGTTTCTAAAGACTCATTCTGCAAAATGAATCATGTCATTCCTTTGTTACTTTTGCTGGAGTAAGTAGATGATATATTCCTTCTTTGTCAGAAGAATCACACTATCCCAGAAAAGGGTTTTTTATTTCATTTTTAAATAAAAAATAACTTGAAGAATGATTTGGTTCCATGACAAAGAAGTTCATTGTTTTTCAACTGTCCTTGTCATCTTGGGAGAAAGGATCTCTTTTTCATTTTCAAATATTGAATATCTTAAAAGCATGGTCAGGTTGAAACACAAATTATTACATGCATCAGGAACATCATGATCCCAACTTATCTCCATGTGATACATAACTGAGTTACATTTACTGGTAAATTAAAAATCTGAAGCACGTGGCGCTATAAAACCATGTAATAATTTCTCTTTGAGGTCACAGAAAAAAAAAAAAGACTCACAACTGTACAGGTGTAACATCAGTGAGAACCAGCCTTGCAGTTCTAATCTTTTCCTTCAAGAACCGAAATGCTTGGCCTTTGATTTCATGGATGAGAGGAGAACTCATAGTTGCAGTTTTCTCTGGAAGGATTTTGAAGATAATGGTGACGAAGATTTTGAGAACTGGTTTTATTATATAATCTATGCTTTCCGTTTGTACATACGCAATATATGCAACTGCTCCATTACCAAAAGCACTAGTATTTCTTATAAAGTGGAGTTGCATATGTAATGAGAGGTAGAATAAATGAATAAACCCAACTTGTGAGTAGGAAAAAGAAAGAGGAACATTGTAAGCATGATTATTCAAAGGCAAGTTTTTCTGAAGCGTCTTTGTCTTAAAGTTCATGTCGTTTACAGAGTGCCTTGAACTACTCATTCATGACCAACGAGATTTTTGACTCAGTAAACTTATAAAATACTGTTTATTGATCTCAATTCCTCAATCTATGGTTGACTACGTATACTTAAATAGTGTGTATACGTGTGCGTATATACAAACTTCTACCACACTAACACGTATATAATGCATTAGTTTAAATGAAAGGAACATGAACTTATGTGTATCTATTTTCAATTTCAAGTTATTTTCTTACTAATATCTTAGTTTGTACATTATAAGTATAAATAACAATTCTATATAATTTAAATGTATATAAATAAACATGTTTAACTGCATAAATCACTAATTAAAATTTATAAATTGTGATATCAAACGTGTTAACCTTTTAATACATAAAAATTAATTTAAAAAATAGAAGTAAAAGTAATAATTTGACAATATTTGTTAAGCTAGTCATAGGATGTGAAATACATATTCATATTAGAGAAAGGAGAAAATATTGACATTTGAGACACTGCATACAAATCAAGATTTATGAAGCACAGGTCACAAAACTAGCAGAACCAAGCCATCAACAAATAAAAACAAGAGTATTAGCCAATGCACAATCCACAAATATAAAAACAAGAGTTATCTAATGGGAACGATAAGCGGCTTTGCTGACATGGTGTTAAAACGATCTACAGTAGCCATGACATTATATCCAGTAGAGATGAACAAAAGAGCATCAACAACTCACCGATTTTAGACAATCTCTTTTAAATGAAAGGAATAAAAAGCTATCTGCAGAATGTTGAGTAAGAAAAATACAACCAATGTGTGTGATTAAAAACTATTCCCAGTCAAAAGTAACAGAATAATTAGTTGAGTATATTTTTACCTAGTACAAATCGCAAAACTAGAAAAACAAAGAAGCAGAATGCCTCCCAAAACTCAACGGCATAAACGGAAGGTTGTGGTCAGTCCCAAAAACTTTAGATATCACGTTATTGTCCCCTGAGCCCGGTATGAGAGAGTACATGTTCCCTCGAGCAACAGATGACTCTTCGTTTGATAGGAAAATGTTCGTTTTCTTGATCATGGAAGCTCATGTAGAATTAGAAATTCTCCACATACCGGTCCTGTACCCCACAGACATGAGCACAAGCTCCCAAAGCATGTTTGGTATACTCAGAAGATTGACCTTGGATCCTGGAATCTCAGACCAATTCACAGAAACTTCCGAAATTGGGATCTTAAACCTTTTGCATAGAAAGACTAATTCAACATCAAAGCACCACCTGCAGGAAATGATAAAGGCTATTATAGATAGTTGCAAAAGTTTTCACCATATATGTGAGCCATACAAATTAGGTATAATATGCAGAAATATTATGCAATATTTCCATATTTAATAAAATTTGTTTTATCTTCTTGAGGATGTATGATTTTCACTTTTGTTAAATGTCAATAACATGAGATTGCTTCTCATATCATGCTTCCTCTAATATCAAATTTAGTTTATGGGAAAATCTAAAGAAGCCATTTATAGTAAAGGATATACATCTTATGGGTTTATATGCATTAGCTATCATGAATCGTCCATAAAAAAGACACTGACCAATGAAGAAAGAACAAGAAAATTACAAAATAAAAAATTGTACAAATAATTCATGAACAAAATTATGAAGAATAGGTTTTCTATTATTTCTGAATTATGAATTAATTTCCTTTCAAAATTTAAGAAATTATTGAATTACCTTTTTAAGCGGACATTTGAAAAAAGCTTCCTGGCTGCAGCCCTAGTGAACATCTTGAAACCACACTGAGGAAGTACTAGGTCAATATCAGAGAACAAAAACCAACAACAAATATAATAAATGGGTTCAAGCACAAGCATTGCATAAGCTTGATGAGCACTGAAAATATCGATCGTGCTAATGTCAACAGGCATTGATGTCACAACTACCATGTCTGGTGAAGTTTTGGTCTCTATGTAGACATAAGCTGTATACCAATAATAGGAGTATAATATAAAAATGCAAGGAAAAATTCAATGAAGAAGGAGATTGCCTGTGTGTCACGAATTCCGGGACCAGAAGCCAAGAGAACCACAAGATGGAAGCCCTTCATCAAAAAATTGCGGTACCACTTCCTCTGAAAGCATTAATTGAAGTTATTCAACCAAGATGACCTATGCGTATGACAACAATAAAACAAATAATGAAGAGGCCCACACGTAACTGTAGCTAAAGCTTTTTCCTCTAGATGAGCTCTTGAACCAAATACAGCAACTGGTATATCAGAAATTCTAAATCTAGGATCACTATTGCTTGAATCTCCCTGGTGATATTCGCTTTTGGCAACAGCATGAATCTGATGTCAAAGCATTAAACAATGCATATCAAGATTTGGCACCAGAATATTGTTCTAAGATTTGATTGAAAGATTTGTGAAAACTGCCATTGTAGAATTCCATTAACCTGATTTTCGAGCTTTTCTAGGTCTGTGACCTTAGTTGCTCCATCGGCATCGAGCATGAGAAGTAGTTCACCACGTGAATGCAACATTCCCTGTAATACAATGCTTTCAAGGAAAGAAGAAAGCCTTAATAAATTATCAATAAGCATAGTGTGAAACAGGGGCATTTGACTTTTGATATGATTATATTTAAAGATACCATAGTTTAAATTAGACTCACTTTTCTGATTGCTTCTCCTTTGCCATGGTTTCTTCCTAGAAGGATGATCCTTACCTTGTCTACTGTGTATTTCCTCACAAATTCAAAAGCTACTCTTTTTGTTTCATCAGTACTCCCATCATCAACAATCACTACCTGCTCAAGTGTCCATTTTGAAGAGAATGTGGACGTGTACCCACAAAAAAGTTAGCATTTGGAAGAAAGTAGAGCAAAGTGTTTCAGATATGCTATCTTAGGCCAAACTGATTTCAATGAATATTAGAAAGTACTTCCACTTCACATTAGTAAGGTCATGAGTGAAATAAAGCATTTCTTATTTCCACCATATATCGTCATCATGTAATGGAGAAATTTCTTTACGATACTAAATCTATATTAATATTCCCTAGACAACAAGCTAGAATTTAAAATTCTAAAACAGTTCCAAGAGAGTAGAAATAAAGCAGGGTTATATAGACAAAAAAAATTATGTAGTAGAATAAAAGGAACTAGAAGTACCTCATATGTAAATGAAGAATCCTTTAAAGAACGCTGTTGAAGATAACTACAAATTAAGACATAGATAGATTACATTCATATTACAAAACTTAAACAATAAATGCTATGTTACTTAACACGAGAAGCATCTAGGAAACTAATTACACCAACACTCTGCATATGAAGTCTTAACCAAGTTAAACAAATACAACCATGAAGAAAGTGCATATAAGTTTGGGTTTTCCCTTTCTTTTGGTTTCGTACCATCGTTGTCTGTACACCTCTCTCTTTTTCATGGAACAGGAGGCTCATATCAGATAACATTTGTCATGTAAACAACTACCTTACAGAAACAATTGAATACACAGAACACACACAGACTGATGGAGGTGGTCATCTGATATGGGCACTAGAAGAAGTGGATCAGCCTATGAACCGGTGCTGGACACAAGAAGAAATCTACTAAGTGGAAAGCATATCCAAGAAGAAATAAGACAGGGGTTCTTAGGAGTTAGTAGCAAGATGGCAATTACTCGCTGTGGGGATAACAAGAATATAGACTTGTATGGGGGTTGGTGGCATGTGTTTGGTTAGTGTAAGTTAGGCAGGTATCCTTCCATAACAAGACAGAGGCTCCAGTGTGTGATGCTGTTCTCATCTTTCAGTAACAAACTTTTAGTTATCTATGATTGAATAATACAATACAATAACACCTTTGATCATCCTCTCAGGTGCTCTCCCAGATGCAAAAACAGAATATAAAATTATGATAGTAGCCTAATAGACTCATTGCAATCGATATTATACACACCCAACAAAATTTGCATGACAGAACAACCAAAGTAGACTGACTCAGTTGTAACCAAACCCAAATCCTTTTATAGGTATTACAATAAAAGCATAAATCTGGTTAAAAAAACCATGCTTTCACTTACTTCATAGTTTCATCAAGAGCTCCTGGAAGCCTGTGCTCCTCATTGAATGCAGGAATAATCAATGAAATATACTTTGTGGCTGGATCAACAATATGTGGGCAAGGAACCTAAATGTGCAGGAGTATCAGTCAAAACAAATTCACAACAGGGTGCTACCTTCATAAAGCGCATTAACTTGAAACCTCTCTAAACAAAATAAAAACATGTATGTGCAAGAGACAAATATATGTAACCGAAATTACATTATATTTAGTTTCTAGAATAGCCCATCAGCATACACAATGAAGGCAAGATGAGAGAATGTTGGAACAGAGTAATGACAAATACTTCCTCTTGAGATTGACATTAGAACTTAATTATAAAACTAGAGATTATGGAAACGCCATTAATGGCCAACCACTCCAGATCATAAATGAGCAGAGATTAGTGATGAAAGAGAAAGATGTGAGCAATTTGAATAATTTCACGTACAAACATTAGAAAACTAGTAGGAACAAACTATTCAAACCAGAGAGTGCTTGTTGAGATTAATTTTGCTGCAGCATAATTTTAAACTTAAATAGATCAAGCATAACAATGTTACATTTATGGAAGAACAGTACTCAGTAGCTTCAGCTTTTGTGGCACTAACGAAATCTAAGATGTATAGCATGTTATTATGTAGAAATTAGTTGGTGCCTCTAACATGGTCTCCCCTTCAATCAAATATTATTCTCATGTGACATGTCTTTCTACTGTTTTGTGCTCAGTCCATTCATTATATAAAAAGAAAACACTACAAAAGTGATCATACTTCATATTTCCGTTAAACTTCTCTCACTTCTTCATCGTTAGCTTGTAATGTATATGTTTAATTCCATGGTAATCCTATAAAAAGGAACATAGGCTAAAACACGCTTCCTCTAGATCTGCAATCTTCAATGGCTAAAAGTTGTACAATTACAAATTTCCTAAGCCATCGCAGCAACAAAGTCACCAGTTTGCAATAACAAATTCACTAGTTAATCCTCTCAAAAGTTAAAAAAAAAAAAAAAAAAAATACCATTGAAATGGGGTGATAATTTAAAAAGTGGATCCCTTAATTCTGTCAGTCCAGACTTATTTCACTAAATTAGAATGATTAAAGAAAACCCCAGTATAAGTAAATAAATAAAGTATTGCTTACAAAATCTTGCATATCTACAGAAGCTCTAACACAAAGCTAAGGGAAACATTTTACCTGTTTCAATGAATTAGGATCTTCAAAAATAGCTGGAACTTCAATATGCCTTTAGAAAAAAAAATGGAAATATCAAATAAATAATACCAGTCCACATATACATACAACATTTTAAAGCACATATAAGAAAAGTATAAAAAAGGGCGTACTGATGGTTGTTTCTTCTCTTATATGCTTCAAAAAACACTACAAAGACAAACCCTAAGATCGCAATCGCACAGAAGGCGACCAAAAGGCACATATACTCCATTCCTATTCAGATTCTGCAGCTACTACCAGTTTCTTGCCCCTGTCATAAAGCACACAGAATTCAAATTCATTGTTAAAAAATAAAAAACACATAGCAGATAAGGAATCATACAATTCAACTTACACAAATAGTATGATAGAACATTCAAAACAAGTTAAAACTAATGTTATTTTGTCAAATTCAAAACTTTGATTTCATCATCACGGTAGTTCCTAACCATTAATTGATTTTGAGTATAGAAACACATTGTCAAAGGAAAAAAAATAAAAAATTGAAGAAATGATGGTCATAACTAAGTCAAAGCATATCGATAATCAATTTTCGAAATATATATTTTAAGAAAACAGTAAAGGAATCAAACGTAGAATACTGAATCGAATATTCAAAGAAAAGTTAAAGATAATATACGAGAGATGGTTTCGAAGAATTACCAAATTGAGTTGAACGATGAGAGAGCACCTCAACGTCGTCGTCGATCAAAACTTCAACCCGACCCAAACTCACCGTTATTCGATCGGTTCTCTTTGGTTAACCGGACTTTCTTCCTTTTACGGGCCCGAACTTGAAATCGACATATCAAGAATAGAGCCCAAATTAAACGGCCCAAATCGGTTTTCTAAAAACTTTGTATAAATTGGCATTTTCTCTAAGCTCAAACTTAAACCAAAAAGCTTTAATAAGTGACATTGTATTTCCTTGTTTATCCCTTCAAACATCACCAAATTCTTATTTAAACTCTACTAAATGAGAAACACTCAATATTTTAATATGGTGAAGTAATAAATTTATGAAAATATATTCACACGAGAAATTATAAATTAACTTTTTATGTAATGAAAAATAATAAATATATTTTAGAGTATTAGTTTGGCATAAATGTCAAAATATGTTATGATGTCTAATATGAATTTTACAGGAAATTGTAAATTAAATTTAAATATAAAAAATAGCGATCAAATCTTACAACTTAGGTAAATAAACTTTTCGTGTCGGTTTAAATTTATATTAAACATATGAAAATATTAACGGGAACATTTGAAGAGAATTGTCAAATTGGAATTTATAAATAGTATAGTGCAAATAAAAAGTACCCACACTTTATAAATTAATTGATTATTTTATCGTTTATATTTATCAGCTTTTTTTTATTATTTTATACTTTATTTATTTTAGGTGTTAACTCGTGAATTATCTTTTAACATTTGTTTTCCTTGGAAAATCACGTATAAAGTAAGATATAAAAACTAAAAAGTAAAATGAGATATACCTAGAAAATTCACATATGACTATAAATTTTATATTTCATAGAAAAGAGAAAGTAAAATAATATATAAAGTTGGAAGTCGTTAATTTACTTCTTTTTAAGATTTTAGATAAAATGTGATATTAATCTCTTATGTGTTTGGATTTCGGATAAAAGTGTTTCGATGACAATATCAAATGTTGAGAATACAAGTGTGAATTTAGTATGAAATTGACCCATTATTACCTTTTTAACAAGGTGGTGAAGCACCATGTCTGGCGTGAATTCGGATCATGAGCTACACAGCAGAAAAAAGGTTCCAATTTCACAACAAAACAAAGGGGAAAAATCATCTCTTGATAACTTTTTTCCAGCAAAAAAATGTTTCCATTTCCACATATTATAAGCACATAGTACTGCTAAGTTCCAACATGTGACACTCTATAATGCCTCCTAGTGGTGGCACCACCTACAGCCCTACAACATTTATTGGGTCAATACTTCAATCTCAAAGGACTCATGACCCCTCAACCTAATCAAGTTTTATCAGCACACATAACATATGAATGATGAGTAAAGGTGAAGGCTTTGTGCTTGCAGATGATGCAGCAGCAAGGTTTCACACACCCAAATGTCCATTATTCTTGTGAAGATTAAAGTAAGGTTGCATTTGACATGGGTCCTAACACACCATGATTAAAGCCACAGGTGGGCACAGTGGAAAAAGAAATGTGGTCTCTTTCTTTATTTTTTTTTTCTTCCTTCACTTTTCTGAACCATTACAAACTTTATGGATAGGGAAAGGTTGCAAATTGCTATTGCTCCTTCTCCATGGATCCTCCTACCTTCACTGTTCTACTGAACAAAACTCTATCAGTAATGTTTTTTACCATGTTCACATCCAAATTCAAGAATGATTTAATCTAATGTAATCCTCATTCTTCACAAACAGACACGTTTTTTCTTCCTATATTCAAAATTCAGAATCATTTGGCATTTTTCTACTTATGGAATACTCTTGTGATGATATTTCATGGATCACGGGATATATAGTATAGTGGCACAATTTACCACAAAACAGTTTGCAGGAGAAAACATAAATTGGTCAGTTTTTGTCTCTTGATTATTACCCAGTAGCAGCAAACTATTAAAGTAGGTGTGTCCTATCGTTAGTTGAATAACTCCTTCCAATAAGCATTATGTTTGGTTATAACTATAATGTTGTTGTGATACATTTAATCTGCAGAGAGAACAAAAACAAGTTTATCTTACCATAACTTTCAACTTAAACTTGTTTTTGTGATGACTGTAATGGAAGTGAGTTGTTCTCAGATTAAAATATGCAGAGATACATTTACAGAATTTCTAGAGTAATAGTTGTGAATAAATTAGGAACATACGTTGCAACTATCGACAGTTCAAGTGCACTATTGCTGGAAAAAAAAATGTTTGTCTGGAGTTGTTTAAGATTGTTGGTAATAAGAACAATAAAGTAAGCAAAATCTGCAACCCCTTTGACAAATTTGTATCAGTTTAGCAGTTGTCAACAAAAAGGACAATTGCATTGCAACCTCTGGATTCAGTCATCCACTGTATAACCTTCGATTCAGTACCCAATTATTCACGCTACATTACACTTTCATTTTCCCCAAATTCAAAAAGAAAATACAGATCAAACAAGATCATGAACAAATAAACCAATAATAAGCCTCCCAAAATTCCAAAGACTAGAAACCAAGTTAACAGATTAAGCCAAAATATTTATCTTTTAAGAGCCTAATAATGAGGATGGTGTTAATGTGAAGAAGAAGGAAGCACTTGGACACATCTATATTCATATATAAAAAAAAAAAATTTCTGATACTGATGATGATGATGATTGATTCACAGAGCTTGGTCTAATGAGCCATGGCTACCTGGGGGTGGGACTCTGAGTAACTGATGCTTCTCTGGTGAGGCATGGAAAGCATGGCAGTGTGATCCAAGAAATCTTTAAGCTCCACAACAGACTGCAGAATAGTTCTGAGATCCTCAGCACAGGAAAAGCCAAAGCTTCCAACCTGTCTAACAGCATAGACATAGAAAGTTATGCAACCTTTTCTGAACTTGAACCTTGCCATCTCACATCCATGGAGGCCCCTTATGAGCCTTTTGTTGACATCACCGAGTGCTATCTCCGGTGGCCATATTCTGTCGACGGAGGCCTTCATGGCCTCAGTTTCAAAGACAAAAAGAACAACCTTGGACTTCTTGGTGCCGAGGCCGAGGGTGAGGGTGTGCCAAGCATGGTGAGCCAAGATGGTGAAGTTGGTCGGCAAGAATGCTGTGGTGGAAGGGAAAGGAAGCTTGTCTTTTGGTTTGTTGGTGTTGTTGGTTGGTGGGAAAGAAAGAACCTTGAGAAGCTCCAATGGTCTTGCCCTTCTGATTGTGAAGGATTTCACTATGAACTGCCCTCCAAATCGGATACCCTTTACCTCTGAGCTTGGTTTGAACGAGAAATCGGAGTTGTGCTTTGTGGTTTGGTCATTGGGGTGCTGGTGCTTCTGCTTCTTGTTCTTGTTTCTCTTCTCTTTCTCTTTCTCTCCCATGGCTAGTGGGTGAGAAATTGAGGGGTTTTGTTTTGGTGGACACAAACTTGTTGGTTATCTATCTTGATGCATATCATAACATCAACCAATGTACAACAATGCTTTCAATGGGATGTACTATGTAGTAGTAGTGCTAGTGGCATTGTAGTACTCGGATTTTTCTTCCTGGTTTCGTTTTTTTTTTTTTCCATTATCGAATAATTTGATTGCAGTCAAAAACATGAAAAACACTTGACATAAATTTCAACCATTTTTTAAAAGAAATAGGGCCCAAACTGTTCTCATTCCATTCTGCTGTACATATTTCTATCTCATTTGAAACATCAGAGTTATAAATTAAAATACAATTAAAAATATATTTTTGATATAGATAAATTTTTAATACAAAAATTTACTTTTGTATGGTCATTAAATTCTTATAATGTGTGTTAAATGAATATATAAGTGTATCATCCCATCGTTACTCCAATTAAAATATTTCACAATGTCTTTAAAGAAACAAATAAACATATATTTAAATACATTTTAATGTCGAATACTAATACTAATAAATGTCACAGCAAGAACCTGACCAGGAAAATCCTTTGTGTACAAGTTTTTAAATTTTGAATATAATTAATGATTGGAAAAAATGTTCTATATTTAATTCATGTGTAAGATTTTAGGTGGAAATTGTTCAGTTTTTTAAAAGCTTGAAAACAGCAAGGTAAGCAGAGAATCTCTGCCACTCGTGCGTGCATGCATTAATCTAAGTCTTGCCCCTATAGATAATGAACATTAAAATTTTGATTTGTTAAAGTTGTTTTTTTTATTAATGAAAAATGTATTAAGTGAAGCTAATCCCACTAATCTACTTCATGTGAGTAAAGTTTAAGATAAAAAATAATGATAATACGTATTGTCTTCGATATTATTATCACTTGTGATCTTTGTATCAAACAAAATAATTAGAAAATAATTTTTTGAAATACCTAAATTTTTTACATTTTTTTATTTCTTTTTTATTTTTATTTTTTTTTTAAATATAAAAGTTTTTATGATCAGTTTCCTTCTATAATCTGTGTTAAATGTAAAAGTATATATATATATATATATATATATATATATATATATATATATATATATATATATATATATATAAAAGATTACCATTTAAAAGATTATCATTCACCAAAAATATATTTGGTATGAAAAAAAAGAAAAAAAAAAACTACCACTTGCTCTTATCGTCTAACCTAACCAATCCATGTATCCACCAATCAAAGATAACTAATCACTGCCATGTATCATGATAAATGACAGTAGTTAGTTGTTGATAAAGAAAATAATTTTTTATTTTCATCACAAACAACTAGGAAATGGAATTGTTGGTGTGCTTTGTGGATAAAAAACATAGGAAAAGGACATTTTTTTGTGTATCTGCGAATTCGTGAATGTAATTAAATAAGTGGAGGATGTGGTGAATAGCAGAAAGAGGTTGGAACCTGTTGTGGTGTCAATAGCTGAAGCACCGACAGAACTAAACAATCTTAGGTGGCAAATTAAAGAAGATTAATTTAGAAGAACATCATGTGCAGTCATGGATTGTACTCATTAATCATGATTACCCTGCAAATGACTTCACTAATGGAGAGAGAGCAGATTCAGCATACCACCCATTTGTTTAAACTTTACAGCTATTTAATTTTCATAGGATTGCTAAAACTATGTTAGCATTTCTTAATTTATCTCGGTTTAATTCATTTTGGTTTATATGATTAAATACATTTTTAGTTTTTTTTTTTAATTTTTAATAACAACTCGTTTGAAGCAATTTAGTCGCTATTTTTAAAATTATATAGATTCAGTTTTTTTAATCAAATTTTGTTAAATTTATATAATATTTGAAATACATTTTTCGGTTAACATTGAAGAGAATGTGTTAAACGGTGTAAATAACTTAAAAATTATCATAAAAAATATAACAAAAATTAGTTAAAATAACTAAATGTACGTATTTCTAAATTTAGAAAACTAAATTGAATCAAAATTTTAAAAAATGATTATTTTCATTTTTTTACAGAAAATTAAGAGACTAAAAATATATTTAACTCTTAATTAAAAATTAAAAAGTGGGTTAAATATTATATTAAGTAAGAAAAATTATAATTTATTGTATTAAAATTTTAAATTAAAATCGATATGAATCTCTTTAAGTGAATTGAGTTTATATGTGTGTATTTTTAAAGTAAATTCTTTCTTTGAAAGGTTCGTAAGTCATGGTTTAGACATTCATTATAACAAACATCTTTTAAAACTTGTTAAAATCTTAATCTAGTACACCTTTTTAAGTGTAAGATATTAAGGTAAGGATTTATTAAATATTAAAAAATGAATTAAGTATAAAAAAGGATATTAAAGAAAGTTGGTTAGTAAGAGATGAAGTGAGTTTAGGATTTTGTATGATACATAAAGCATTCTTGTTAGCAAAGCATAAGAAAAGATGGTGGTTGATATATATGCATTTGATGCTTTTTTTGAGAGGAATTAGGCTTACCTCATTTGACAACTTGAAAGTTCTCTCACAAAAAAGTGTTTCCTTCTAAAGTTGTCATTGCCTTCAAAAATAATTAAAATAAAGAGAACGTGAAGAGACACAACATGCAACAACTTTATCCTTGGTCCTAGCTAATAATAATCAAGTTTCAACTCCATAAGACACCTCTCTCTCTTTATCATATTCATCTTACTTTAGAACCCCTTCCAATGATTTATTAACTCTGTAAAATCAAATTGTTTTATTCCATCTTCTGAATTCTTTATAGGTAATCTTTAACTAATACCCTAGTAAGTAAAAACGTTATATTAAGGAGAGTAGTAAATATAAAGATTTTGATGAGATTTTTCTTTTATTAAATATATTTTTCTTCTTTAAATTACTTTTAAAAATAATATTATGCCTAAATTATATATTTATTTCATTATTGAAAGTTATCTAGAACATTATCTAATGAACGTTTAAAGTTTACTTCATAATATAATATCATAATTACGAATTAGAGTTTATCTTAATGAAATTTGTCATTTGTTGAATATATTGTTTTATCTGTTATGAGATCATTAATTAATATATATGTTTTAACATGAGGAATGTATTAAAAATCTCACATCAATTAGAAATAAAAGTCAATTACAATATATAAAGTGAGTATAGCTTATAAAAAGTTAATTTTATAAAGTTGAATTAAGTTTAAATCACGATATATAAAGTATTTTGCATGTACCTAAATATAATAAAATATAATATAACATCTATTTGATAATGGTTGAAAAAGATGTTTCGCGTAACTTTCATAAAATGCAAGATCTAAATAGATATATAGTTTAATTTAGAGATAAAACACCACTTTTAAAAATAGTTCAGAAATGAAAAGTCTATTTAATTTGATTTCTTTTAGTGTTTAGGTATATTTATAAACTTTGAGTCTTGGTAAACGAAGTTAAAAATATATTGTAATACATGTTTGCACTAAGTTAATTGATAAATACTTTATTAATAGATTTGAGTTCAAAGTTGAATACTGAGTCGACCAATTTATTTAGTATTAAACTATTAAATTCAATTTTAATATATAAAAAAAAATCATACAACATATTCAAATCTAAGGATCAAGACAGGTAGGTATTCTCTCTATATATCATTAGTTAACATGGCTTTTAATTAGAGTTGAAATTAATTAATTATTGTATGAAAAGGGAGATGTGAAATAATGAGAAAGGATATTTTTTGAATGGTTTGCTAGAAATTATATGCAGATGATGTAAATATTGTTGAGATGTATATCAGTTTCAAACACCAGAACTGATAGGAACTTTGACATAAGGTTTCAACAAAAAGTTAGTTCTTTTTAAATGAAGAGTCTAGTTCATAAAGATCATGTCTACATCTCCCTCATTGGCACGAAAACTACCAATTATGATCAATGATCTAACATGCACACTTTCTGTACATCCAACACTATCAAACAACTGATGTTGACCTAAATTTCAAATGCCACACCATTCAGGTAAGAAACAACATAGATATATATGATTCAGAGTTTATACTTTTCAAATTATAGGAAAAAGCTTCTGTTTAAAAAATTATAAGATTCAAAAGTTGAAATATTTTTTAATTATACAGAGAAAGCTGAAGGAATAAATTGTCAAATTAAAGAATACACTAGAGAGAGATGGTGAGTAGGACTGTCAAAATATGTTGGAACCCGTAAGTTAACTCGATTCATCACAGATTTTGGATATTGTTGGGTTGAAAAAAAAAAGAAATTTTGATACGAGTTAATTTTGAGTCCGACTCACTAAGAATACGGTTCATTCGGGTTGGATTTGTGGTGAGTCGGTTAGCTCGCCAACTTACCTAATTTTATTTTTTGTGTTTGTTTTTATATTATATTTGAAGTTTAAGATGATTTCAAATTGTATTGTTTTTTTTAATTGTTTTTAAAATTTAACATCATTTTATATCAAAAACTATTTAGATTTGAATTAGAAAAAAAATTGTTATTTTTTTGGAATTGAAAAAGAATTGTAAATAAGTGAACCAGTGACACTCATGATGAGTAGAACTGAGTTCGAATTTTTTTGCCTTGCTAATAAGTAAATCGGGTTAGATTGTTTCACTGAGTGACCAATCCGTGATGTGTCAGATCGGATATTATTTAATAGCATTTTTAATTATAATGGACTTATATTAAAGATGTTAAATTGTTTATATATGTCTTATTTGAAATTCATTAAATTTTGATCAAAGTGATCTCTTGTACAAAATAACAAAATTTAGACTATAGTAATTTGATTATATTTTAGTAATATATGTCAAATTTAATAAATATTATGAATTGGAATTTAGTTTGTTATACCCTGTATTATGCTTAATTAATTCACTTTATCTAATTAAAAAATGTGGTGCCAATTATCAAATTGAAATTTTAGTGTTTTCCAGCTCAATTTCATCATCATCATGGTCCCAATCATAGTTATTAGACATGAAATTATCAAATTGAATAACTTACATTTAAATGAAAAATATACATTTAGTAACCCGTAATATATTTTTAAAAGATCAACATTACGTACGTAATTTCTATGCTTATATTTTTCATACATCCTTAATGTGCATTGTTAGACACTTTGTAATTGATATATTAAATTTTATGCTGAGTACTTCAATCAAATCATAACTCAAATTCATATTCTACATGTCTTAATTTAAAGAAAAATGTTTTATTTTAATGAGTGTTAACTAAAAGTTACAAATTTTTGAAAGACAAAATTATTAAATAGTCTATTTACAATTATATTGTCACAATATTTATGTCGGTATAAAAAACTTTGACATAAGTTAAAAAAATAAATAAATATAAATGATATAAAAAGTCTGGTTTTTGTTTCTTATTTCTATTTTTTATTTTCTGCATCGTTTAAAAATCTATCGAGGAATAATTAGATGGAGCGAAATAAAAGCTTAACTTTTTAACCTAAATATCTTGAGTCAATTTAATTTGGAACCAATATAGCAAGTACAACTTGCAATATACTTTTTATGTGCTTTCAATAAAAAGCTTAACATACATACAAAAATATGTACCTTATTTATAAGTTGTTATTATCTATCACTCACTTATAAATAGGTAGATTATTGTTTATGTTATCATCAAAATTAATCTTAAATTTATTTTTAAAAAATTTTGTTAGTTAGAGAAAAGTACAATAGATGTGAAAATGAATTATCTCTTAAAAATATTAATTATTCAAAATATTATTTATTACTTTTCAACGATAACTATAAAAACATAAACAATATTGTCCATGGTGTTGCACAGTATATCTGATATTGAGATATTCAATGTCACTCTACGGAAATTTTGAAAACAAGGGTTATTCTATTTATTAGTAAATTAAATATAAAGTTATAATTTTTGTTTTTATTTAAATATTATTAAATAGAGTTTTAAGGCAGAAGACTTAATTTTAATATAAACGTTAATTGCAAATTTGGACCTATAAAACTTTATGGAAAACAAAAGAATCATTCAAACTGTTAATTTGAAAGTAATGTGACTTACTAACTAACAAAAAGATATTGATAATAAAGTTTATAATACATGTTATTATGGAGACATTTATGTTTTTTTAATAAGTAAATAATGTATTAACATCATACTGTATTTGTTTAATTTTAAAATTTTGAAGAGCTAAATCTTGGACTAAAGTTTTATAAAGATTATTTGATTTTTTTTTTTAATTCAAGCATATATGACAAGTTAATTTGGTAATAGGAAAAAAAGACAAATGAGAATACTAATGAAATTTGAGCTACGTAGTTGATAAGAAGAATTATTGAAATCATTACTAATTAATTGGAAATTAATATATAATTTTGTAAAAAGAAATATATTATTGTATTTTTTACATTCAATACTTTACTATGTGTTCGTGTATGAATATAATAAAATTATATAATACACAAAGAAGTATTTATAACAAAAAAATTTACTATTTTAGGTTAAAGTTCTAAAATTGCGGTATGAGAAAAAAAAAGGTTAAACTTCTAATTCTTCAAGGATTTATTTGATATTTTTTTATCTCTAAATATTGGGTTACATAAATCAAGCCATTTAATTATTAAAGGACATAAATATCATCTTAATTTGATGGAATTAAAGGGCGTTTATAACATTACAATTCTTTGAAATGCCAAATATTAAGACATGCATTATCTTATATATTCCCTCATACACATTTTATATTATTATTTTATTACATTATATTTTAAAATAAAAAGATTATCCAAATATTAAAAATAACTAAAATACACTGCAAATCACTCACATCCTTCAATAATTTAATATATTCAAACCACTCACTATTTTTTTTAATGTGTCTATTATTATTAATTTTATTCTTTTACAAAATATATAAATAGGAGGTGTCTGCTCTATCAATAATATTCATTTTAATTTCCAAATAGTAGAAAGTGGAGTAAAGTCGAACTAACATGAAATCTTTATTCTGAATGTTTTATTTTGTTGAAAAAAATGCATCTCCAATATAAGCTTTTAAAAGCTTCCAACTTCACATTGAAGTTTCATTTTATTTATTTATTTTTCATTCTGATTCCAAATTATCCCTTTTCCAAAATTTGACTAAATTCTATCTATTCAGACTTCTTTATGGAGTCTGTCTGTTGTTAAGGAAACCAAAGAATCAATTAAAGTTCTTTACCAAACACACGTAAAAAAAATTACTACTATAAGATCTGTGACAAGAGATACAAGGAGTTGTGAAAGACGTTTTCTTGCTTTTTTTTATTTCTTTTAGAAATATTAGAAACATGAATTAATAAAATAGGCAAAAAGTAAAAGATGGGCTTATGATCGGTAATAAGTTGGGCCATGGGCCTGGTACATGAGCCCATTTATGTATGGTTGATCTTGTGTACTCCATGACCCAATAAGTGACAAAAGATAACTAATTATGATTATGTCTTTGATTATTAGACTTTAAATTTTTAAAAATAATATATTTAAGTTCGGAAATATTTAAATGAAGGAATTGTAATTAAAAAAAGAAGTTTCTATTAAAAACATCAAACCAAGAAATTAGTCTCTAATTGAAAAAAGGCTGTAAAACAAAAACAAGAAGAACAAAAGAAAAAGATGAAAAGAATCTGTCCGCCATAAAATGTTCCTATCAGCCTAAAATGTTAACGTTTTCTTCTCTTGTGTTATATACTCATTCGACAAATTTGGAAAGCAAACTAAAAACTACCATAATTCTGTTAAACAGAACAAAGTTTAGTCATGTCGGATTCAGCATATCATTGAGAAAAAGGGGAAAAAAAGTTTTTCAATTTGAGTGATTTGATTTCAAATTTAGCATTTAAGTTACCAAAACCATGTTTAACTTTTTAAAAGTTGAATCCAAACAAAGCCTAAATTATCGAGCACGCCACTGCTAATCGAGTACAGCTTGCAAAAGCAAAGGTCGTACAGTCATGGAGATTAGGAATCAACGAGATCATTTTCTTTTAAATAATTATAATCATACAAACAAATTTGAGTCTGAAAATTAGGAACCACCAGCATTGGCTAGAACTATAACTGATAAGGTTCCAAATTAGTGACATAATTTAGCCGAAGCATGATGAAATGTACAATAGATCGCAAAGATACCGCTAATTAAGCCGCATTGTCACCAAGACAATGGGCATGTTCCTCTATCTCTCGACATAATAATCTTCAATCAGGAAGCTCAGATTTTGCAGTTATCATGGCCTGCAGATAATAACCCCAGGGAAGTTAATTTATGTAAAGAATGAATAAATAGATGTTCTTAAACAGAAAATGATTATGCTAATTATGAATAAAATGAAAGTGTGATGAGACTGACTTGGATTAGTGGTGGTAATGACACCGGTGTTGGAGAAATCACAGTTGAAATCATGGCGGCCATTGGCTTGGTAGTAGGCATTCATGGCGTAGGTGGCAAGTGCCTTCACGTTGTTGGGGGCATAGCATACCCCACCAGGTTGAATAGGTTTACAATCAACTCCTTGGCTGCAGACATAGTTTATGTTTGCTTGTAAAGCTGCATCGTTAGCATCTGCCTTTGGCACGCACCATTTTCCACCTCCGGCTGCCGGTGCAGGACCAGGTTTTGTCCACGGTGCAGGTCCAGGATTTACAGGTGCAATACTCTGTATTATGGCAAGAAATTGAATAAATTTAGTAAAATAATAATAATAATAAAAATATGATATAATGCACAAGCCATGTGAAAGAGAGAGCGGTGGACAGATTCTGCCTGATAAAGCAGGGGTGGTGTGGGGCAAAGGAAGGTGGATACACCTCTATCTCAACCGTCTGATTGGGCGGTATTTATATGATAAAGTGCAAAGATATTCATAATCAACTGTTGGTTTTTGAAGAATGTACTGTGGAAAAACAAAAAAAAAAAAGCGAGAAATAACAGAGGAAAAGGACAAGCGATAAACCTGTCCGTTGCGCATGACTCCGCAATCATAGACGGGCGTGAAATCGGGCTGAAACAGGCCCCAGTTGCGTTCTGCTATTGGGCCGGGCTTTTGGTTCTCATTGAAAAGTGCAAAGATGTAGGTCTCGAAGGTTCGGTTGGGCATCAACGGCGTTCCCTTGCCCGATGCCAAGTGCTTCACGAGTTGGCTGTTGAAGGTCTGAGCGTTGTTCCCGCTGCAGGCGTCCCAACCGTCGCAGATGGAGGGCCACCCTGTTTCTCCAATGGCGATGTCCACGTCACCACAGCCCACGTCCTTCATGGCGGAGTGGACCGCATCCATAAGAGCGTCGAACTGGTTGGTGTAGCTGAGCTTGGTGTTTCTATCGTACAGGCCGCGGTTGGGCCTGAAGAGAAGAAAGTTAACGTTCTTTCCATTGTACCCGAAATAGGGATACGGATTGACCATGAAGGGCGCTCTCGTCTCCTTCAGAAACTTCAGCATTGGGCCCAGCACACGCTTTGCGAATCCGGGCCTGAACCTTCCCGCACTCGGCGGAATTGATGACCTCATTATCCCCAGAGAGTGAGCTGTGGTTACCTGAAAAGCAAAAAATAAAAAATAAAAATAGTTAACTAAGCTAAATTTGAACGCTGTGACACGTGCGATAAATATGGAGCGAAGCTAATAATAGAAGTGAGAGAGAAGGAATTGAATACTTTAATGTCGGTTATGCCCTCGGCTAGGAGGGCGGAGTGGAGGGTTCGCATGGCGGGGTTGAGGCCGCGGATCATGTCGGCGTCGCCCCAGTGGAGGAGCTCGCTGCCGACAAGGATGTATTTGATTTTTGTCTGCGGGTGAAAGGGTTTGATGTGCGTGACCACCCACTGCCTTGCCGAGTCGATTTGTTTCAGAACGGCGATGTCGCCGTTGGGTGCCGTCACCGTCACGGGGATGCCGGTGTTCGCGAAAGCCTGGAGGATCTGCGGGTTGACGTCGTAGATCTTCACACGGTCAATCGTCGTCCGCGTCTTCAAAAAGTTGGCCACCGTGGCCGGTGGCGGTAGGTTGTCGCCCAGAGTGCCGTAGTTTATGCCTATGCCGTGCGCGGCGGCAGCCAAATGGAGCAGCAGGAGGAGGAATGAGGAGAAAAAAGAGGTGGTATCCATGGATGAAGTTGTGTGTTTGAAGTAGGAAGTCAGAAGCAACGGTCTTATATAGTAAGAAAGAGATTGAGAACGTTAGGAAGAAGGAAGAAGGGACCGTGGTCAAAATAGTGCGTCTTTGGTGTCATCTTATTCTATTTATGTTTTTTTTTTTCTTTTTCTTTTTCTTTCATCTGTCTGGTAAGTTAATTCAGTTTTATTTAATTAATATAACTATTTATTTAATTAAGTTTGTAAATTATTAAAATTAATTTAAAGAAAAAACACGGGGAGCACACAAATTGAGTGTGCATTGAATTGCTTGAACGGTCACGGAATTTGATTGATTGTGAGATTTGAGAAAAGAAACGAACAGATTACAAACGCAAGAAAGAGGGGCACGCTATGGTAAGAATGGTGTGGATATGGGAATCGGATTCAAAATTGAATAGAAAAGTCATATAATAAATGGTGGGCCAAGGTAGGTGTCGTGGGTCAAAAATGTTTGTACGTTTTCAACATTTCACTTATTTTATTATTAAGGGCAGTGGTGACACATGAGGAGCATAGGAGATGTTGCACTTTCCGTCTTATCTAGCTGTCAGAATGTCTTACAAAACAAAACAAAACCTACGCGTTTTCACGCCCCATCTGTGCCACGCACACGCTTTCCAACGCTCTTCTTCTTTGTGGGCTTCATTCTAAGTTTGGCCCATTACTATAAATCCATGTTCCCAAAATAAAAAAAAAGCAATATACTAAAATAATATTAAGAGATTACTGAATTTTGAGGACATAGAATACCAAAAAAGATACCACACGCGTACTAGTTACTTCTGCACTCACGCAATAAAGACTTGTAATAACTCTCATTCAAAGGAAAATTGGAAAACCAAATAATCAGAGCCTATTTTGTGTTAGTAGATTTACAGCTTCAAAACAGTAGTACTACTTTATGTGTTTGTTTAAACTTTTCTTAAAAAAAAATTATTATTTTTAATAAAAACAACCATTTATCAGTAATTTTCACATGTTTGGATAAATGTATTTTAAAAAGTAGAAACAAAATATTGTTTTGTTTGGAAGCAAATTTTATGATTTCTTTTGGACGTAAATGAGTTAGTGAAATTCACATAATGACAATTTTTTTTAAGGTTATATTTATCTTGTTGTAATAATTATAATATAATATTTTTTATCTACAACAAATATAGAAAATTTAAAATAACATACGTAAAAAAATTGTATTATTGTAAAAGAAAGACATTTCGAAAATAAAAACTTGTCCTCTTTTCATGATTGTAATTTTGAGGAAATCGTTGAAAGTAGATAGGAAATTATAATATTTTTACTAAATGCAATTTGATTTAAAATTTGGAACACTGAATGTGAAAATCGGGAGAGTTTTTGTATATTATAAAAGTACTTATTTTCATAACTGAATATTTTAAATATTGTTAGGCATTTTGACATAATTATTAAGGTAATGTAGTATTTTTTTTAATTACAAGTTTAAAAATGTGACTGTTTGACTACAAATTTAAAAGTTATGGACAATTTGTTTCTTTTGTAGTTGATTTTTGTTTGAGATAAAACATGTTTAAATCTGGACTTTAACTTTGATAATTTCTCAACATGATGGTGTTTACATTGGTGACTGTTTAATCACTAGAAATATAAGTTTTAAAGTATTTATTTCATTGAGTTACTATTTTCTGATGAACATTTTATTATTGGATGATGGTGTATTTTTTATAATGTTAGTGTATTTTAATTGAATTCTTAAAAAACATATTCAAATATAATTAATCTAGGAAAAAAAAAGGAATTATATTTTTGTTTTGAAGTATGAAACTAAATAATGTAGTCGTTATGTACAAATTTGTTTAGAACTTAAATATACACATTACAAAAATATAACTCATTTTATAATTATTAAAAAAAAGTAATCTACGATAATAAATATATATAGTATATATATAAGCTATAGGATAAAAGAAAGTAAGAAACCTAGATATTTTTAGTATATACAAATTTAATCAGAAGGAAATAACTATATTCTTGTGTGAACGAAATTCTATAATTTATTACACAAATAGATGTGCATCTTACTGAAGTTTTAAAAATGTTAAATATTAAAATAATTATTAAAGAAAGGTATACGTAAAAAAGAAAGAAAGAAAATTTCAATATTTTACCATAATTTTCAAATTAAGTTATTAAAATTTGGATGTCATATATATTTAAAAAAAAAAAAATTCCATGTTGAAAATTTACAATTATTAAACATGTTGGACATCTGTCAGATAGCAAAGCAATACATGACAAAATTGCTTGAGTTATGAATAATTACTTAAAAACTGATAAATGAATTAATTTGCAGTTGTTAGAAAGATTAAAAATATTAAGTGCATTAAAACTAAAGTGTTGATTTAAATATTTGTAAATATTTAACAAAGCAATATATAACTGTTAATAACGTTAACCTGCCATAAGGAAAAGAATTAAATGTAATAAAATGATTAGCCATAAAGAGGTTATTAAAAGCATTTGTGGCATTGGAAAGCTGAGAGACATAGAAGATGTTTCGGCGCCATGGTCCTGTTGGATACAAACACATGTTGGTGTCGGATTCTGAAACTGAGTCTGATGACAACCTTAGCAGTGTTGCTGTTACTGTTGCTAAGGATGGAAGAAGAGCAAGGGCGGAGGAAGACGGAGAGAGATCTCTTTCAACTCATCAACGTCCTACACCGTCATTCAAGTCCAAACAATCTCTTGATCCAGGTTATACTAATCTATTCATTTATTAATTAAATGACAAATATAAATGTTGAATATTATAAAATAAATTTTATAAATTTATTATTTTAAACTTGGTTTACTAAGAGTAATATCAATTTTATTGTTGAATTAAATATATTTTTAGTTATTGAAATTTAATGCAAAATTAAAATTTGTTTATATATGAAATTTTAATATATTTTCGTTTTTAAATTTAAAAAATAAATATATATTTTTTAATTTAATTATATTAATTTTTGTTATTATTAAAAACATTTTACATGTGAAAACAATTTAATTTGAAAAAAATATAATTTTAGATTAAAATAACATATTTAATTTTTTTTATAAATCGGATTTATATTTTATTAATGTTGTGTTTTTTTAATAAATTTTATAAAAAAAAATATTAATAACAAAGTCAAGATTAATCTTATGATTAGAACTTTGAGTTTTTGTAATCCTTTAGAGACTTGTCATTTCAAATATACTTTTATGTTTATATTTGTTATACTACAACTCCTTTTATACTTAATTAAAACATTTAATGGATTCTGTAAGAAAAGAGTTGAGTAATAATACTCAACATAACCAATGATTTTCAATAAATTTCAATATAAAAAAGAATTTTAAAATGTGTGAAAGATAATGTATTCATTCTTCATAATAATAATTTTTATTATTATAATATATTGATAATGACATAAATTCAGGGATGGGTGGTACTTTTTACGGAGAGGATTTTTTTACTTATACTCAGTATGATAAGAAATATGATTTTTGAAAATTTAACTTTTATAAAATAACCTGATTCTCCTAAAAAATACATTATATTCTTTTGGAACAGAAAAATAATTAATTTGTTGCCAAATTAATGTTATATGCATATATATATATATATATATATATATATATATATATATATAGTTTCATGTTTCATTTTATTTAATTTTTTAAATATTTAATAAATATTTTGATGGATAGCAACAAGAGAATAAATATACCTATTAATCCATGAATATGGAAATGAAACACAAATTTTATTGCTATAATATATTAGAGAAGAAAATAAATATATATTTTTACTTCATGAAAAAGAAAACAAAAATAAACTAAAACTCACCAGAATATGAATTATTAATTATATCATCTCATTAACCATATTCGATGAGCTTACATATAAGCAAATGATTCCTAAATCCTATTTAACGTTACTATTTGAAAAACACTATATCATCTTTAAACTTAATCATCATTGTCAATAAATACAATTAATAATAATTTAAAAACAGAACTCTTTATTATATAAGAGTAAAAGCATTAAATGCACTTAACATAAATAGTATAATAACTATTTTTGTCTGTTCCCCTTAATTATTTATCATGATTTAATATATAATTAAAATGAATAATAATGCAGAAGGTTTGTTAGAAGTTGCAAAGGAATATCAAAAGAAGATGGAGAAGAAGAGTATTCCGAGAGAACGGTTAAAGGAGATGGTGGTGGTGAACTGGAGAGGTTTGGCGAAAACGATGAAAACGTTGTACGGACAACCTTTGCATTATCTAACAGAAGAGCTATGCAAAGAATGGGATAAGTCAAGGATTGGAAGCAAAAACGAAGAGAAGGCATTGAATAGTATATTGAGTTGGCGTGAGGCTGAAGAGACTGTTTGGAAAGTTGAAGCAGTTCATAGACTCTGCACTTCGCCTGTTCATCTTGCATTGCTTTGGCTTAATGACCCGCAATACCATCTCATTGTTGATGAAGTTATTTCAACCTCTTCTTCTACTTCTACCAAATAGTAACTTTTCAGATACCTTTTATTTTATTTTGGATATTCTTAATTTCCTTTCATCTCCTCACAATATTTTATATTTTGGAAGGTTTTTAAATTTAATCAAGTTTCAAATTCTTTATCGGGATTTTATTAAATTTTTATACTATGTTGAATATTACTTTTATTTTAATTAAATTTTTATAGTTTAAATTTTTGTTAAATATTCTTTTAGTCTTGAAATTTTGAATGAAATTGAAATTCGTCGCTATTTTAAATTTTGATATTATTTTGTTCTCAAAACTTATAAAATGAATCAATATAATTATTATTACTTAATCATGTTACGATTTTTTATGTATCAAACCTTTTTTTTTTATCAAACTCGTTTTAAATTTGTATTTGAATTGTTTGCATTCTTTCTGGTTCAATGTTAACTAAAAATATTTTTTAATAAACACCAAAAAAAAATAATGTCATTGGGTTAAAATATCTATATTTATTATTTTTTTTTTAAGTTATCAAATCAAAATATTTATATTTATTTATTTTTTAAAGTTCAAAAAGTAAAATGTATTAAATTTAGAAAAAAATGAATTTTAATTTAGTACTGAAGTTTAATGACTAAAAATATATTTAATTTTTAAAATTAAAAGTAACAATTATATTATTTTCTTATCTTATTGTATATTTTATATTTTATAATTAATATAAAAAAATATTTAAATTAATGTAAGATTACAAATTATTTTTATTATTTTAATTAATTACTATATTATTTAATATAGTAATTTTCTTAATTTTATTTCATAGTCATGTTTAATATATTATTTTATGTTAAATATAAAATACCACAATTCTTAATAAATTTTAAATAATATCATAATCATGATATTTGATTTAAAAATTAACAAAGTTTTAACTAAAAATTTTCAATTTTATTAAGAAGTTGAATTTTAATTAAACTTTCGGTGTGAGAAAGTACATGATTTCAATCTTTAATTGAAAATTTAAATTAAAGAACATGTTCTTTAATTTCAATCTTTTAACGTACTTTGCTTTGACATTTTGGATGTACATGATTGGCTTCGGAGCATGCTTGCTATTCTATATTTTGAGAAATTCAAAACTCTTAATATTTTTTAAATTTCGTTTCTAATTTTTTTTCACCACATTTACTCTTATAAATATACTTTAAAAACATTTTCCTAAAATTTAATTTGGACTACTCTTTTATATTTCAATCTTTTATAATTAAAAGGTTAATTTATTTATCATGTTAAATTTCATTTATTTTTTTCTTTTTAAGATTTAGAATTTTGTTTAAAATCATTGATCCTAAATTTAACTTCTTCTCTGTATAACATCAACATGCTATAACGAAATTTATTATAAGATTGAAATTTTAAATTAAAAAAAAAAAAGTAAAACCAAATATTTTAAATTTAAACAACTCTCCTCCGTAACTTTTTCTGAAGGAAAGAAAAGTAAAAATAATCATAATGTTACCATCGCATTAAATAATATGTGAAAAACAAAATATTATACAATTCCATCCTATTACCAAAATATAAATATAAGAGGAGTTTTAATTTCACAAATCGATTTGAAAAATTCACAATACAACTAAAATTAGGTGAAAGAATGTGACCAAAATGTAATTAAATCATTTTTTTACTCAATTTGTTTTGCCTATTGTTGAAATAGACACAGATCAATTTGACCTGATTTTTAAATAATAATATTTTAGAACAATAAATTTTTTTTTTATTACTAAGTCTGATATATATATATATATATATATATATATATATATATATATATATATATATATATATATATATAAAGATAAGAGATTTAAACTAATAACTTCTAAAATTATCTTTTCAGATTTTATTGATAAAAAAACTTATATACTAATATTTAATGGACACAAACATGGAAGAAAAACATACAATTTATGAAATGTCTTATACAAATTATCGATCAATTATTTCTAACAAATAAAAATAAATAAAAGATGTAATAAATGAACGCGTAATAAGTAATCAATTGAATGCAAAAATTTAAATGCTCATCTATGACATCATTAAACTCATTTATCTCTTTTTTTTAAAGAAAAAACAATAAATGTGCATTAAACCTCGTTTGTTTTTAGTATATAGAAATTCGTGTTCCTTCATTTCACTTCACTCCTTCCATTCCAAATAACTGCAATTTAAATTTCTCATTAATAACAATAAATATATTATTTTAAAAATAATTTCATAGAATTTCCATATTTTCAATAAATGTGAGTTCGATTTAAATAGAACAATGTAATTAATCAGAGTACATAAATGCGAGAAAAAAAATATTGCTTCAAAATGAAAATATTATCAAATATTTTTTAAATCATTGAAAATGCGAGATATAAATAAAATAAAATAAAATGAGATGAAAATAAACTAATTTGTAAAACACTAAATTGAAGGATGACTTTAAGTATATATTTATTTTCTCAGTGAAGAAGTATAGATGGAAAGATGGTTGTGAATGAAAAAAAAATGAATAAAATGATGAGAAGAAAATGAAAAAGATAATCGAAAATAATGTTTCAAAGTGAAAACATTTATCAATTAAAATCTTATTTTAAATGACTGAAAATGCAAGTGAGATATAGATGAAGTAAAATAAAATGAGATGAAAATAACATTAATTTGTAAAACACTAAATTGAAAGCGGGTTTTAAGTATATATTTATTAGTTGAAAATGAAGGAGGTGTAAATGTAAAGATGATTATAAATAAAGAAGATAAATGTAAATGAATGAGATAATAAAAAGAAAATAAAAGAAGTGAAGAGAAGTGTTGAATATAAAAAAAAAAAATATGTATGAGATTAATTTCTTTTTTTGTTAAATATATATATATATATATATATATATATATATATATATATATATATATATATATATATATATATATATATATATATATATATATATGATATTTTATTTATAATAAAAGAAATATAGACTAAACACAAAATACAAATAATAAATAATAACAAACAGATAAAGATAAAAGATAAAGGTAAGATAAAGATAACATATTTAACACTCTCCTTAAGCTGGTGCATACAAATTATATGTATGCAAGCATGCTACTAATATAATTAGTAAAGACTTAGTGAAAATATCTACTTATGCACACGATTGACACCAAAATGTTAACGATTTGTGAAGATGAAATACCAATCCGAAAGACTCCTCTTGAGCAAAAAATCTAGGAGGTTGCTCCACATAAATATATTCTAATGGATGTGAATCACAATTGAGAAATGCATTTTTGACATCTAGTGGATAAATAGGCCATTGTTGAAGAGTCACCACGATCATAAATAAACTAACGAAAGTCATATTTGTCATGGGAGAAAAAGAATACATGAACGGGTCGAACGTGCATCCAAGCACTACGAACCTAAACGTGAGTTTTTTTTTCATAAATAACATTAATTATGTGATGATTTGGCAAAATAGTGCAGTGATGTGACAAATCACATTTGCAATAAGTAAAACAAATACCATCATACCACAAAACTCCCACCAGAGCATATCCAATAAGTTAACTATCTAAATGGCGTGAACAAAAATGAACTTGATTAATGTACATTAATGCATTTGATGATAAAAACGACATTTTTTTAAGAGTGAGGTCCAAATAGACACATTACCCTAAAAGTGAGGACCATTCGAGCAATTAAGCCAATAATTTAATAGCGAACATTCCTTTATATAATTGTTCTACAACATAACACACTTTCTTCAAACAAAAGACTTTCAAAATTTTCTTTTTTAAAAAACAATACTATATATAAACACGTTCATACAATATTAGAACATCTCTTTTAATTTAAAACTTTATAACATTATATTTATGGTCTTTTTTTATATTATTTATTTTATTCATTTTTACTCTATATATCTCTATATATCACATAACCTTGAACCTAATATTTTAATAAGGGACTAAAGGTGTAGGTAATATTAGAGAAAGCCTACAAGTGGTATATAGATAACTTTCTCTTCGTATGTAAACTTTTATTTTAATTGTATACATATTTATAATATTCATGTATTAAATATATATAGAACATAATTCTTAGTTTATTATAGTAGTTCTAAAACTGTAAATCTATGGTGTCACCTGTCAATTGTTGTTTCCAAACTTTTAAAAGAAGTTTAATTGTCGAGTTTTAAAAAAGAAGACATATGTCTCTAAGATTCCATCTCAATAAATTCACCAATGATAAAAGTATTAAGCATAAAAGAAGTTCTAAACATAAAAACATTTGTCTACTTGAATTACACAAAAAGCCAATGCAAGAAAAAGAAAAATCGGCCCCCACAAAAACAAACACTCAATTCACTTACAAATATTAATGGTAAAATAAAATGTTTCAACTTTTTTACGATATCACCTTGTTTAAGTTAGATACACCTAATAATTACATCAGATATTATTTTAATTTTTCTTACTCTCTTATCTAATTAGATAAAAAAAAAAAAGGAAAGAAACATCAACTTTGTATTTTTCTTTTTCCATACCTTTTTTTCTCAATTAGAACAACACAAAAAACACAGTCATACATATTTCTAATCTATGTATTCTTACTTCTAACGTTTTTCTTTTTCTTTAAATAAGGCAGTTTTTATGATTTTTGCATAAAATATTTCCCTCTTGTGATGTTACTTAAATGCAAAGGTGTATCATAATTAATATTATAATTTTCTTTTCTGGAAACGTATGTTACTACATACTTTAATTAATTATCATAATTAAGTATTTTCCTTTCCATACTTTTTTTTTTCTCAATCAGAAACAACACAAAAAACACAGTCATACATATCGCTAATCTGTGTGTTCTTTCCAACGTCTTTCTTTTTCTTCAAACAAGGCAGTTTTTTATGATTTTTGCATAAAATAAAATATTTTCCTTCTGTAATGTTACTTAAATGCGAAGATGATATCATAATTAATTATTATAATTTTCTTTCTGGAAACAAATGTTATAGAAGTAACGGAAGAGCGAGTTCTCATGAATGGCTTGCGTGTAGGTGTTGTTGTACTGTATCAGATAAGGACAAATTCAGCTCTTAAATAAATAAGGGAGCAGCGTGAAGGAGTGTGTATGTGAGTGAGTGAATGAGTTACTGCATTTGCTTGATTCACTCGAAAAGCTAAGCTATCTCTGCATCAATGGAGGGTGAAACCAGAAGCAGCCGCGGTTCTTCTAGGAAGCTATCGTTAGAACAAATCGCAGCAATGACCAGTGCCACCATCAACAAAATCCACTTTTCAAACGCGCGAGAGCGTCTTCGCAACGGCACAACCGTAACCTACCATGACTGCACCGCCGCAGGTTACGGCTGGCTTCTTCCAGGTTGGGTGGCCGAGGAACGGCGAGTCCAAAGTGGAAGAATTTATAGGGTAAACCTTCTTCTTCTTTTGCTTTCTCACTGTTGTTTCTTTGTATCTCTTAACACAACCCAGATGAATTGAAAATTTTACTGAATTTTGTGCATGCAGTACTACTACGACCCAAATGGATCGTTTTACGAAAGCCAACAAAAGGTGTTGGAGTTCTTGGAGCAATTCTGGGGAATAATCGTTCTTGACACATAGATCTCAGAGGTTGAACTGGTTTTGCTAATGATTTTTCTGCATGCACGTAGATCGTGCTTTTAATCTTTAAGATCTTGCATTGATGAAATTTACCTTTTGTTTTTCTCGCAGATCTTTGTGTTGCACTCTTAGGTGTGACAAACCAGACTCGGATGGGGACCCTTTAGCTTAAATTAATGAATAATGTCTTCGTTTGTTGTTTTTTTTTCCTTGTGCTTATTGTTCTTGAATATCAATGGCTATTTTCTCAATTCCTTCAGATTTTAGTTTTCTTTCAGTTTATGTTCTTGAATTTCCCCTTTCTTATACGAACTCATCGCATATGAAGGGTAAATAATTGACTATGAAAAAATCCTTTAAAACGAGATTGGTTGATGAACGCTACTTTGAGTTGCATTCAATTCAACTACACTTCTATTGTCAACATGTTGTATTAAACTCTTTGTTCAAGTATGTTTGAGATTTCAAAATACAACAATGGCCCTTTTGTCTTTTGAATGATAGAGGGTGTCAAAACATTTATTGAGAAGTTTGTTTAAAAAATGTTTTTGTTATTAGTTAACAAGAATAAAGATGTAATAATTCACGATTAACATAAAAAAAAACAAAAAGAATTGATAATAAACAATAATGTAGGTTCACTAAAGAGAAGAAAATTAAAGTTCATCTTTCATCATAGAAAATATCAACACCCTCTATAAAAATAAGAAAATGCAATTGATTTAGAAAAGAAAATATATAATTCTAAAACTTGTGTGTTTTTCCGAGAAAATATTGTGTGTTTTTTAAGAAAATATTGTCACTCTTTTATAATAGAAAATTAAATATTAGAATAAAGTATTTTTTATTTGAGTATTTTCTCACATTATTTTCATGTCATGTTGTATTTTTATCATCACTAATTATTTCAATAGATCATAATATAATCAAATCTAATATAAATTTGTTGGAATTAACTTTGTTAACCACGCTAAAAAAAAAATGAAGTGATGAGTTATGAAGTTGATTGTATCAAATTTGGGTCTTACAAGTACATTGTTTTTTTATAGGAAAAATTATGGAAAACTCTCTAAACTTCACATAAATTCTTATTAAGAGGTACTTAATGTCCACTGGTGCTACCTTTAATTTCCACTACATAAATCATTATACCTCGTCATGAGAACATGAATGATTTATCTTGTAGCTTTTATCTTTCAATGTGACTATTTAAAATCTTAATTAAAAACATAATAAAAATTACAAACAAAACCTAAAATAGTATTGACTTCCTCAAGTTCCTATCACTAATGTGAATCCTTTGCATACTTTATATGTTTTGTCCTCAAATGAAACACAAGACTGTTTGTAGTATGTAAATCACTCTAATTATCATAATTTACAACAATTTTTTTTGTTCTAATTGATTCTTTCACTTGATCTTATAATCCCCCCATTTGTAACCATTAGTTTTTTACCTTCTAGAAGTTCAATAAGTTTTCATGGTTTGTTTCTATGAAGAGACATCATTTTTTCTTTGCATTGTTGTCGTAAAGAAGAATGAACCATTTTTTTCATAATGCTGAAACGTTTCCTTTCTTGTGGTCTATTTTCTACAAAAAGACCACATTCATTTGTGAATAGTTAAGATCTATAAATAATACTTGTTCATTTTGTTAGCATAACTCAATAATATATGTTTACTAGATTTTGGATCCAAGTTAACTAATAGGTGATTTCAAAGTAATTGTTATTGACAAGGATTGATTTAAGACATAACAATTTTGATTGTTTCTACCCAAAAAGACTTAGCCACTTTCAATATTCGCACAATAACTTTTTTCTCCTTTGAGAAGAATTATGTTCTTCTATTCTATGACATCATTTTGTTATCATGCATTTGAAACAAAAAATTGTTACGATAATACTCTTTTTCTTTCATAATGCTAAAATTTGTTCTCCATACATTATTCTCCATTATCTGTCTCTAACATCTAACCTTTTTTTTTCTAGTTTGCAAGTCTTGTGTTTTGAGTTCTTTACGCATTGAAAACACAATCTCAAAGTAACCATCAATGAATGATATAAACTAATCAGAAGATAGTATTGGAGAGATTCCAACATATCAAAATGAATAAAGTCTATATATAGTTTTTCTTTCGGTAATGACTCTAACAAACATCGCTTTACTAGCTTTTTTAATTCACAACACTCACATAAAAGTAAACTAATATTTTTAAGTTTGAGTGAGATTACATTGTTTCAAACCTTGACATGTGATGAAGTTTGTGATGCAATACATGTTATTACTTCTTAACTTGTTGCAACAACTAATGCATTCATCCTGCAATGTACATCTCCTAAAAGAATAGATAGATTTCCCATTATATACTTTACATTAGTGACAGTTAAATTTTCTTTAATATCATAATGATTGCATTTAAAATTCTTCCATCTTTGAAACTTTAAACTACCATGATTTTGACTTTCACTAGAGTCATTTTCTTGATTTAACTCTCATCATCATTAAGGTTTCTACTTGTTTTGAATTTTCATTATTTCTATTGCTTAATGTTTTACCTGTTTCTTAAATAATAGCTTGTTATCATAGTTGTGTAAATAAGTATTAATATTGTTTTTTACATGGATAATAACTTATTATATATATATATATATATATATATATATATATATATATATATATATATATATATATATATATATATATATATATATGTGAAGGTAAACTCTAAAATAGAATCTCTACATGTTCATTTTTTTTACATTGAAATTTGTTGTAAAAAGTTACTTAAAATACCCGAAATCTCATTGTATTTTGTAATGCTAGACAAAATCACCTTTTGTCAATTGTAAGCATAAATTTATTAGAGAATCTTTATTAATATCATTTTCTTTTTTTTATCCATGTTCATTCCTTGATCTTGTTTATACCATTTTCTTTTCTCACTATTACCTTCATCTTTAATTTTCCCAATGAAAAATTATTCATGTTGAACTTCTACACGTCATCTTTTGTTATCATGGTTTTAAATCGACTTTATGTGACTTTCACAATGAATTTGTGTATAGGATAAATGACAATAGATCATAACTAGGTAAGTTGAAGAAGTAAAGTGTGTCATGAATGGATACACTTAAATACTAAATCGTTCATTTGTCAAAATCTTCCTAATCACGCATTTTTATTATACTATATATTATATATCTATTAACATGCACAGTTCTTTTTTATGTGGAAGTTAGACTAATCATTATAGTAACATTATTCTACATCATTATTCCAAAATACAAAAACCTTGTATTATTGTTAGATACCAAACTAAGATAACACAAAACTAAAATAAAATATAAAAAGAGAAAAAGAAATTAATAAGAAGAAAAAAATAGCATCCCTTTATATAAATAAAAAGATATAGATATTAGAGAATGAACACTTGTTTAACACTTGTTTTCTGTCGTAATTTTTCCTTTACATATAAGTCATTAGAAAACAAAAAAGTTAAATATATTTTTCGTTTTAAACTATTTTATAAAATTGTGTTTTGTCCCCAAATTATGAAACATTTAGTTGCTGACGTGTAAAACATTATTTCCACCAAACTATGAAAGTTCACAAAAAATTTTGAATGTTTCATCCTACACTTCCAACCTCTCATCTGTATCTCCAAAAATTCCAATTTTAATTAATTTTTACTTAATTTTTTCTCTCTTAAAATAAAGTCACCTTACACTCTTCTAGGTTTTTCTCTTTCTTGTTAAAATCACTCTACACCTCCATAATAGATTTTGAAATCTGTACAAATTTTAGAATTTTGTACACATTTTGAAAATTGTACAGATTTTGAAAATGGTACGATTTTAAAAGGATTTCATAAATTCTTTAAATTTCATTTTTAGATTTAAAATTTAATAAAAATCTAATTTAATTTAAAATTTTAATATTATTTAAAATAAATTTATATCTTAATAATTATTAAAATATAATTTCAAAATTAAAAATATTTATGAAAAGGATTTCAAAGACAACCAATTTGGACTACTCTTAACGGGATAAGATGGCTCGATTGCAATTCCACACTTTCCTGATCTGCTGTTACCCATATTTCTTTCCATCCTCATGTATTCTTCCTCTCCCCAATCAGCACCCCATGAATTCCTCACAATCCAATAATCATGACCGTTTTCTGTTCCATACCCAACAGCCAGAACACCATGATCTAGTGTTGTTCCACATCTTCCAGAGAAGACACCAGATGAATAAAGTTGAAATTCCCTTCCTCCTCCTTCAATAGCAACGCTCACGGGCTGATTTGCAACGGCCTTTTCAATGCTAACTCATCATAGGAATTAACATCTTCATAAGAATCAATAGAAACAACTTTGGCATTTTTCCTATACTGGTCACATGTACCATCAACAGCACGGTAAGGGTAATCCTCCTCGGAATCGATGCCTCCATTGTTGATGATGAACTCAAATGCATAGTCCATAAGTCCTCTATTGCATCCCATGTTATATCCTGTATCACAATCCACCAATTCCTGTTCTGATAACGAAATCATTTCGCCAGTCACTATCTTATTAATTCCTTCCACAGCACCGATTGCTGAGAATGACCAAACATGGCTTCTGCTACTTCCGTCAACGTAATCTGATTATCAAGCTCGAATCCATTATTTGAACCAAATTTCATATGTACACAGTCATTTTGAAAGGACAAGGAAAAACAAAAATTGAAGTTGCAGAAAGAAAATAATAGTTGCAGCAAGAATCTCCTAAGCTAACAACAAATTTTGAATGTTTCATCCTACACCTCCAACCTCTCATCTGTATCTCCAAAAATTCCAATTTTAATTAATTTTTTCTCTTTTATAATAAAGTCACCTTACACACTTCTAGGTTTTTCTCTTTCTTGTTAAAATCACTCTACACCTCCATAATAGATTGTGAAATCTGTACAAATTTTAGAATTTTGTACAGATATTGAAAATTGTACAGATTTTGAAAATTGTACGATTTTAAAAGGATTTCATAAATTCTTTAAATTTCATTTTTAGATTTAAAATTTAATAAAAATCTAATTTAATTTAAAATTTTAATATTATTTAAAATAAATTTATATCTTAATAATTATTAAAATATAATTTCAAAATTAAAAATATTTATGAAAAGGATTTCAAAGACAACCAATTTGGACTACTCTTAATGGGATAAGATGGCTCAATCGCAATTCCACACTTTCGTGATCAGCTGTTACCCATATTTCTTTCCATTCTCATATATCCTTCCTCTCCCCAATCAGCACCCCATGAATTCCTCACAATCCAATAATCATGACCGTTTTTTGTTCCATACCCAACAACCACAACACCATGATCTAGTGCCGTTCCACATCTTCCAGAGAAGACACCAGATGAATAAAGTTGAAATTCCCTTCCTCCTCCTTCAATAGCAACGCTCACGGGCTGATTTGCAACCGCCTTTTCAATGCTAACTCATCATAGGAATTAACATCTTCATAAGAATCAATAGAAGCAACTTTGGCATTTTTCATATACTGGTCACATGTACCATCAACACCACGGTAAGGGTAATCCTCCTCGGAATCGATGCCTCCATTGTTGATGATGAACTCAAATGCATAGTCCATAAGTCCTCAATTGCATCCCATGTTATATCCTGTATCACAATCCACAAATTCTTGTTCTGATAACGAAATCATTTCGTCAGTCACTATCTTATTAATTCCTTCCACAGCACCAATTGCTGAGAATGGCCAAACATGGCTTCTGCTACTTCCCTCAACGTAATCTGATTATCAAGCTCTCGAATCCATTATTTGCACCCAATTTCATATTCTTGTACACAGTCATTTTGAAAGGACAAGGAAAAACAAAAACTGAAGGTGCAGAAAGAAAATAATAGGTGCAGGAAGAAGCTCCCAAGCTAACAATAAATTTTAAATGTTTCATCCTACACCTCCAACCTCTCATCTGTATCTCCAAAAATTCCAATTTTAATTAATTTTTTCTTAATTTTTTCTCTTTTATAATAAAGTCACCTTACACTTTTCTAGGTTTTTCTCTTTCTTGTTAAAATCACTCTACACCTCCATAATAGATTTTGAAATCTGTACAAATTTTAGAATTTTGTACAGATTTTGAAAATTGTACGATTTTAAAAGGATTTCATAAATTCTTTAAATTTCATTTTTAGATTTAAAATTTAATAAAAATCTAATTTAATTTAAAATTTTAATATTATTTAAAATAAATTTATATCTTAATAATTATTAAAATATAATTTCAAAATTAAAAATATTTATGAAAAGGATTTCTAAGACAACCTATTTGGACTACTCCTAATGGGATAAGGTGGCTCGATAGCAATTCCACACTTTCCTGATCTGCTGTTACCCATATTTCTTTCCATTCTCATATATTCTTCCTCTCCCCAATCAGCACCCCATGAATTCCTCACAATTCAATAATCATGACCGTTTTCTGTTCCATACCCATCAGCCACAACACCATGATCTAGTGCTGTTCCACATCTTCCAGAGAAGACACCAGATGAATAAAGTTCAAATTCCCTTCCTCCTCCTTCAATAGCAACGCTCACGGACTGATTTGCAACGGCCTTTTCAATGCTAACTCATCATAGGAATTAACACCTTCATAAGAATCAATAGAAACAACTTTGGCATTTTTCCTTTACTGGTCACATGTACCATCAACAACACGGTAAGGGTAATCTTCCTCGGAATGGATGCCTCCATTGTTGATGATGAACTCGAATGCATAGTCCATAAGTCCTCCATTGCATCCCATGTTATATCCTGTATCACAATCCACCAATTCTTGTTCTGATAACGAAATCATTTCGCCAGTCACTATCTTATTAATTCCTTCCACAGCACCAATGGCTGAGAATGACCAAACATGGCTTCTGCTACTTCCGTCAACGTAATCTGATTATCAAGCTCAAATCCATTATTTGGACCAAATTTCATATTCTTGTACACAGTCATTTTGAAAGGACAAGGAAAAACAAAAATTGAAGGTGCAGAAAGAAAATAATAGGTGCAAGAAGAAGCTCCCAAGCTAACAACAAATTTTGAATGTTTCATCCTACACCTCCAACCTCTCATCTGTATCTCCAAAAATTCCAATTTTAATCAATTTTTTCTTAATTTTTTCTCTTTTATAATAAAGTCACCTTACACTTTTCTAGGTTTTTCTCTTTCTTGTTAAAATCACTCTACACCTCCATAATAGATTTTGAAATCTGTACAAATTTTAGAATTTTGTACAGATTTTGAAAATTGTACGATTTTAAAAGGATTTCATAAATTCTTTAAATTTCATTTTTAGATTTCAAAATTAATTAAAATCTAATTTAATTTAAAATTTTAATATTATTTAAAATAAATTTATATCTTAATAATTATTAAAATATAATTTCAAAATTAAAAATATTTATGAAAAGGATTTCTAAGACAACCTATTTGGACTACTCCTAATGGGATAAGATGGCTCGATAGCAATTCCACACTTTCCTGATCTGTTACTCACATTTCTTTCCATTCTCATATATCCTTCCTCTCCCCAATCAGCACCCCATGAATTCCTCACAATTCAATAATCATGACCGTTTTCTGTTCCATACCCATCAGCCACAACACCACGATCTAGTGCTGTTCCACATCTTCCAGAGAAGACACCAGATGAATAAAGTTCAAATTCCCTTCCTCCTCCTTCAATAGCAACGCTCACGGACTGATTTGCAACGGCCTTTTCAACGGCCTTTTCAATGCTAACTCATCATAGGAATTAACATCTTCATAAGAATCAATAGAAACAACTTTGGCATTTTTCCTTTACTGGTCACATGTACCATCAACAACACGGTAAGGGTAATCTTCCTCGGAATGGATGCCTCCATTGTTGATGATGAACTCGAATGCATAGTCCATAAGTCCTCCATTGCATCTCATGTTATATCCTGTATCACAATCCACCAATTCTTGTTCTGATAACGAAATCATTTGGCCAGTCACTATCTTATTAATTCCTTCCACAGCACCAATTGCTGAGAATGACCAAACATGGCTTCTGCTACTTCCCTCAACGTAATCTGATTATCAAGCTCGAATCCATTATTTGAACCAAATTTCATATTCTTGTACACAGTCATTTTGAAAGGACAAGGAAAAACAAAAATTGAAGGTGCAGAAAGAAAATAATAGGTGCAGGAAGAAGCTCCCAAGCTAACAACAAATTTTGAATGTTTCATCCTACACCTCCAACCTCTCTGTATCTCCAAAAATTCCAATTTTAATTAATTTTTTCTTAATTTTTTCTCTTTTATAATAAAGTCACCTTACACTTTTCTAGGTTTTTCTCTTTCCTTTTAAAATCACTCTACACCTCCATAATAGATTTTGAAATCTGTACAAATTTTAGAATTTTGTACAGATTTTGAAAATTGTACGATTTTAAAAGGATTGCATAAATTCTTTAAATTTCATTTTTAGATTTCAAAATTAATAAAAATCTAATTTAATTTAAAATTTTAATATTATTTAAAATAAATTTATATCTTAATAATTATTAAAATATAATTTCAAAATTAAAAATATTTATGAAAAGGATTTCTAAGACAACCTATTTGGACTACTCCTAATGGGATAAGATGGCTCGATAGCAATTCCACACTTTCCTGATCTGCTGTTACCCATATTTCTTTCCATTCTCATATATCCTTCCTCTCCCCAATCAGCACCCCATGAATTCCTCACAATTCAATAATCATGACCGTTTTCTGTTCCATACCCATCAGCCACAACACCATGATCAAGTGCTGTTCCACATCTTCCAGAGAAGACACCAGATGAATAAAGTTCAAATTCCCTTCCTCCTCCTTCAATAGCAACGCTCACGTACTGATTTGCAACGGCCTTTTCAATGCTAACTCATCATAGGAATTAACATCTTCATAAGAATCAATAGAAACAACTTTGGCATTTTTCCTTTACTGGTCACATGTACCATCAACAACACGGTAAGGGTAATCTTCCTCGGAATGGATGCCTCCATTGTTGATGATGAACTCGAATGCATAGGGTAATCTTCCTCGGAATGGATGCCTCCATTGTTGATGATGAACTCGAATGCATAGTCCATAAGTCCTCCACTGCATCCCATGTTATATCCTGTATCACAATCCACCAATTCTTGTTCTGATAACGAAATCATTTCGCCAGTCATTATCTTATTAATTCCTTCCACAGCACCAATGGCTGAGAATGACCAAACATGGCTTCTGCTACTTCCGTCAACGTAATCTGATTATCAAGCTCAAATCCATTATTTGAACCAAATTTCATATTCTTGTACACAGTCATTTTGAAAGAACAAGGAAAAACAAAAATTGAAGGTGCAAAAAGAAAATAATAGGTGCAGGAAGAAGCTCCCAAGCTAACAACAAATTTTGAATGTTTCATCCTACACCTCCAACCTCTCATCTGTATCTCCAAAAATTCCAATTTTAATCAATTTTTTCTTAATTTTTTCTCTTTTATAATAAAGTCACCTTACACTCTTCTAGGTTTTTCTCTTTCTTGTTAAAATCACTCTACACCTCCATAATAGATTTTGAAATCTGTACAAATTTTAGAATTTTGTACAGATTTTGAAAATTGTACAGATTTTTAAAATTCATAAATTCTTTAAATTTTATTTTTAGATTTAAAATTTAATAAAAATCTAATTTAATTTAAAATTTTAATATTATTTAAAATAAATTTATATCTTAATAATTATTAAATATAATTTCAAAATTAAAAATATTTATGAAAAGGATTTCAAAGTTAAGGGACTACTCTTAACGGGATAAGATGGCTCCATCGCAATTCCACACTTTCCTGATCTGCTGTTATCCATATTTCTTTCCATTCTCATGTATCCTTCCTCTCCCCAATCAGCACCCCATGAATTCCTCACAATCCAATAATCATGACCGTTTTCTGTTCCACACCCAACAACCACAACACCATGATCTAGTGTTGTTCCACATCTTCCAGAGAAGACACCAGATGAATAAAGTTGAAAATCCCTTCCTCCTCCTTCAATAGCAACGCTCACGGGCTGATTTGCAACGGCCTTTTCAATGCTAACTCATCATAGGAATTAACATCTTCATAAGAATCAATAGAAACAACTTTGGCATTTTTCCTATACTGGTCACATGTACCATCAACAGCACGGTAAGGGTAATCCTCATCGAAATCCATGCCTCCATTGTTGATGATGAACTTAAATGCATAGTCCATAAGTCCTCCATTGCATCCCATGTTATATCCTGTATCACAATCCACCAATTCTTGTTCTGATAACGAAATCATTTGGCCAGTCACTATCTTATTAATTCCTTCCACAACACCAATTGCTGAGAATGACCAAACATGGCTTCTGCTACTTCCCTCAACGTAATCTGATTATCAAGCTCGAATCCATTATTTCAACCAAATTTCATATTCTTGTACACAGTCATTTTCAAAGGACAAAGAAAAACAAAAATTGAAGGTGCAGAAAGAAAATAATAGGTGCAGGAAGAAGCTCCCAAGCTAACAACAAATTTTGAATGTTTCATCCTACACCTCCAACCTCTCATCTGTATCTCCAAAAATTCCAATTTTAATCAATTTTTTCTTAATTTTTTCTCTTTTATAATAAAGTCACCTTACACTCTTCTAGGTTTTTCTCTTTCTTGTTAAAATCACTCTACACCTCCATAATAGATTTTGAAATCTGTACAAATTTTAGAATTTTGTACAGATTTTGAAAATTGTACAGATTTTTAAAATTCATAAATTCTTTAAATTTTATTTTTAGATTTAAAATTTAATAAAAATCTAATTTAATTTAAAATTTTAATATTATTTAAAATAAATTTATATCTTAATAATTATTAAATATAATTTCAAAATTAAAAATATTTATGAAAAGGATTTCAAAGTTAAGGGACTACTCTTAACGGGATAAGATGGCTCCATCGCAATTCCACACTTTCCTGATCTGCTGTTATCCATATTTCTTTCCATTCTCATGTATCCTTCCTCTCCCCAATCAGCACCCCATGAATTCCTCACAATCCAATAATCATGACCGTTTTCTGTTCCACACCCAACAACCACAACACCATGATCTAGTGTTGTTCCACATCTTCCAGAGAAGACACCAGATGAATAAAGTTGAAAATCCCTTCCTCCTCCTTCAATAGCAATGCTCACGGGCTGATTTGCAACGGCCTTTTCAATGCTAACTCATCATAGGAATTAACATCTTCATAAGAATCAATAGAAACAACTTTGGCATTTTTCCTATACTGGTCACATGTACCATCAACAGCACGGTAAGGGTAATCCTCATCGGAATCCATGCCTCCATTGTTGATGATGAACTTAAATGCATAGTCCATAAGTCCTCCATTGCATCCCATGTTATATCCTGTATCACAATCCACCAATTCTTGTTCTGATAACGAAATCATTTGGCCAGTCACTATCTTATTAATTCCTTCCACAACACCAATTGCTGAGAATGACCAAACATGGCTTCTGCTACTTCCCTCAACGTAATCTGATTATCAAGCTCGAATCCATTATTTCAACCAAATTTCATATTCTTGTACACAGTCATTTTCAAAGGACAAAGAAAAACAAAAATTGAATGTGCAGAAAGAAAATAATAGGTGCAGGAAGAAGCTCCCAAGCTAACAACAAATTTTGAATGTTTCATCCTACACCTCCAACCTCTCATCTGTATCTCCAAAAATTCCAATTTTAATTAATTTTTTCTTAATTTTTTCTCTTTTATAATAAAGTTACCTTACACTCTTCTTGGTTTTTCTCTTCCTTGTTAAAATCACTCTATACCTCCATAATAGATTTTGAAATCTCTACAAACTTTAGAATTTTGTACAGATTTTGAAAATTGTACAGATTTTGAAAATTCATAAATTCTTTAAATTTCATTTTTAGATTTAAAATTTAATAAAAATCTAATTTAATTTAAAATTTTAATATTATTTAAAATAAATTTATATCTTAATAATTATTAAATATAATTGCAAAATTAAAAATATTTATGAAAAGGATTTCAAATACAACCAATTTGGACTACTCTTAACGGGATAAGATGGCTTCATCGCAATTCCACACTTTCCTGATCTGCTGTTACCCATATTTCTTTCCATTCTCATGTATCCTTCTTCTCCGCAATCAGCACCCCATGAATTCCTCACAATCCAATAATCATGACCGTTTTCTGTTCCATACCCAACAACCACAACACCATGATCTAGTGGTGTTCCACATCTTCCAGAGAAGACACCAGATGAATAAAGTTCAAATTCCCTTCCTCCTCCTTCAATAGCAACGCTCACGGGCTGATTTGCAACCGCCTTTTCAATGCTAACTCATCATAGGAATTAACATCTTCATAAGAATCAATAGAAGCAACTTTGGCATTTTTCCTATACTGGTCACATGTACCATCAACACCACGGTAAGGGTAATCCTCCTCGGAATCGATGCCTCCATTGTTGATGATGAACTCAAATGCATAGTCCATAAGTCCTCAATTGCATCCCATGTTATATCCTGTATCACAATCCACAAATTCTTGTTCTGATAACGAAATCATTTCGTCAGTCACTATCTTATTAATTCCTTCCACAGCACCAATTGCTGAGAATGACCAAACATGGCTTCTGCTACTTCCCTCAACGTAATCTGATTATCAAGCTCTCGAATCCATTATTTGAACCCAATTTCATATTCTTGTACACAGTCATTTTGAAAGGACAAGGAAAAACAAAAACTGAAGGTGCAGAAAGAAAATAATAGGTGCAGGAAGAAGCTCCCAAGCTAACAATAAATTTTAAATGTTTCATCCTACACCTCCAACCTCTAATCTGTATCTCCAAAAATTCCAATTTTAATTAATTTTTTCTTAATTTTTTCTCTTTTATAATAAAGTCACCTTACACTTTTCTAGGTTTTTCTCTTTCTTGTTAAAATCACTCTACACCTCCATAATAGATTTTGAAATCTGTACAAATTTTAGAATTTTGTACAGATTTTGAAAATTGTACGATTTTAAAAGGATTTCATAAATTCTTTAAATTTCATTTTTAGATTTAAAATTTAATAAAAATCTAATTTAATTTAAAATTTTAATATTATTTAAAATAAATTTATATCTTAATAATTATTAAAATATAATTTCAAAATTAAAAATATTTATGAAAAGGATTTCTAAGACAACCTATTTGGACTACTCCTAATGGGATAAGGTGGCTCGATAGCAATTCCACACTTTCCTGATCTGCTGTTACCCATATTTCTTTCCATTCTCATATATTCTTCCTCTCCCCAATCAGCACCCCATGAATTCCTCACAATTCAATAATCATGACCGTTTTCTGTTCCATACCCATCAGCCACAACACCATGATCTAGTGCTGTTCCACATCTTCCAGAGAAGACACCAGATGAATAAAGTTCAAATTCCCTTCCTCCTCCTTCAATAGCAACGCTCACGGACTGATTTGCAACGGCCTTTTCAATGCTAACTCATCATAGGAATTAACATCTTCATAAGAATCAATAGAAACAACTTTGGCATTTTTCCTTTACTGGTCACATGTACCATCAACAACACGGTAAGGGTAATCTTCCTCGGAATGGATGCCTCCATTGTTGATGATGAACTCGAATGCATAGTCCATAAGTCCTCCATTGCATCCCATGTTATATCCTGTATCACAATCCACCAATTCTTGTTCTGATAACGAAATCATTTCGCCAGTCACTATCTTATTAATTCCTTCCACAGCACCAATGGCTGAGAATGACCAAACATGGCTTCTGCTACTTCCGTGAACGTAATCTGATTATCAAGCTCAAATCCATTATTTGGACCAAATTTCATATTCTTGTACACAGTCATTTTGAAAGGACAAGGAAAAACAAAAATTGAAGGTGCAGAAAGAAAATAATAGGTGCAGGAAGAAGCTCCCAAGCTAACAACAAATTTTGAATGTTTCATCCTACACCTCCAACCTCTCATCTGTATCTCCAAAAATTCCAATTTTAATTAATTTTTTCTTAATTTTTTCTCTTTTATAATAAAGTCACCTTACACTCTTCTTGGTTTTTCTCTTTCTTGTTAAAATCACTCTACACCTCCATAATAGATTTTGAAATCTGTACAAATTTTAGAATTTTGTACAGATTTTGAAAATTGTACAGATTTTTAAAATTCTTAAATTCTTTAAATTTTATTTTTAGATTTAAAATTTAATAAAAATCTAATTTAATTTAAAATTTTAATATTATTTAAAATAAATTTATATCTTAATAATTATTAAATATAATTTCAAAATTAAAAATATTTATGAAAAGGATTTCAAAGTTAAGGGACTACTCTTAACGGGATAAGATGGTTCCATCGCAATTCCACACTTTCCTGATCTGCTGTTATCCATATTTCTTTCCATTCTCATGTACCCTTCCTCTCCCCAATCAGCACCCCATGAATTCCTCACAATCCAATAATCATGACCGTTTTCTGTTCCACACCCAACAACCACAACACCATGATCTAGTGTTGTTCTACATCTTCCAGAGAAGACACCAGTTGAATAAAGTTGAAATTCCCTTCCTCCTCCTTCAATAGCAACGCTCACGGGCTGATTTGCAACGGCCTTTTCAATGCTAACTCATCATAGGAATTAACATCTTCATAAGAATCAATAGAAACAACTTTGGCATTTTTCCTATACTGGTCACATGTACCATCAACAGCACGGTAAGGGTAATCCTCATCGGAATCCATGTCTCCATTGTTGATGATGAACTTAAATACATAGTCCATAAGTCCTCCATTGCATCTCATGTTATATCCTGTATCACAATCCACCAATTCTTGTTCTGATAACGAAATCATTTGGCCAGTCACTATCTTATTAATTCCTTCCACAGCACCAATTGCTGAGAATGACCAAACATGGCTTCTGCTACTTCCCTCAACGTAATCTGATTATCAAGCTCGAATCCATTATTTGAACCAAATTTCATATTCTTGTACACAGTCATTTTGAAAGGACAAGGAAAAACAAAAATTGAAGGTGCAGAAAGAAAATAATAGGTGCAGGAAGAAGCTCCCAAGCTAACAACAAATTTTGAATGTTTCATCCTACACCTCCAACCTCTCATCTGTATCTCCAAAAATTCCAATTTTAATTAATTTTTTCTTAATTTTTTCTCTTTTATAATAAAGTCACCTTACACTCTTCTTGGTTTTTCTCTTTCTTGTTAAAATCACTCTACACCTCCATAATAGATTTTGAAATCTGTACAAATTTTAGAATTTTGTACAGATTTTAAAAATTGTACGATTTTAAAAGGATTTCATAAATTCTTTAAATTTCATTTTTATATTTAAAATTTAATAAAAATCTAATTTAATTTAAAATTTTAATATTATTTAAAATAAATTTATATCTTAATAATTATTAAAATATAATTTCAAAATTAAAAATATTTATGAAAAGGATTTCAAAGACAACCAAAAGGAAAAACCTGAATTAAAATATTATTTTGAAATCCTTTTCATAAATTTTTTAACTTTTTAATTTTGCAAATTATATTTTAATAAATATTAAGATATAAGCTTATTTTAAATAATATGAAAATTTTAAATTAAATTAGATTATTATTAAATTTTAATCTAAAAAGAAAATTTAAAGAATTTATGAAAAATATTTTAAAATCTGTACAAAATTTAAAATATGTACAAATTTCAAAATTTATTATAAAGGTATAGAGTGACTTTAACAAGAAAGAGTAAAAATTAAAAAAATATTAATTAAAGTTAAAATTACAATATTTTTTGGAGGTGCATGATGAAAAGTTAGTGAGGATGAAACACCCCATCCTACCTTCTTTTTATATACTATTAGCAAATTTCACTAAATATATAATAAATATACTCCTAAAGCAATTGAAAGGAGCAAGTTTAATATTCCAAGCTAAATAAAAATTCAAAAGCAATCATTACTGTTTAATCATCTCCACAACAATATCCACTATATAAATCTTTATTTAATATCATTATACTACATTACTTCTAAAATCCAATGATAGCCTTTTAATTTAATACAAAATTATATAAAACCTCCAGTTTAATAATATTTTTTTTTTCAACTTAGAAGAAGAGTTGTTTTGAAGTTATAAAATGTTTTTATTTTTATGGCCTAGAGTCTTATTTAAGATGAAAACAATTATTAAATTTATGTTATGTTAATATGCTCAAGTAAAATCTTATAAGACTTAGATCCAAAATCCACCACGGTAAATGAAGATATATGAAATTCTAAAGACTGTTATTATTGATCATCACTTAAATATAATCATAACAATACTATATATATTTGTATTGAAAGATAGGAAAAGAGAGTATAGTACCAAAAATTCCCAGACCCAACAAATAAACGAGGCAAGGAAGTTTAATGAGACAGAATGGATAGCCAGAACTTTGTGATTGTCACTGGACACCGACCAAAACTTTCACTCTGAAATTGCGACACCTCAAACATGAACAAGTGTAACAAAGAACCATCGTATTATGAAATGGCTTATTGTTGTTTTTAAGACTGCTGCCTATATGAATCTCTTGTTTGTTGATCAGACTTATTGGGTAGCAAAAGATGAAAATCTCATTGAGCAAGGAAAATAGCCGCAAAATTATGTATTCATTTTCTTTCAGTCTCTTCACAATTTCAGAGCCAAAACCTGTACATGTCAAATTGGTCTGAACATGGGGTGTCTCCATCTCTCAGGCTTCATCCGCCAGTTACTTTCACCGTTTCTGGGCTTCAACATTCGCTCTATTTCCTTTCCTGATTGAAGACAAGATTGTAGTCTCTTCAGATGTCCACGGCATTGCTTGTGGTCAAAGCAATTGGCTTCGCCAATGTTACTGCCTCCGGGATGCACGTATCTTTCGCATGGTGACTGCCACTTGGCTTGCAAGTATGCTAAAGATCTCCATGGAGGAAGTGGCATGGAGTTCTGCTTCAAAGAAGATCTACTAGCTTCCTCCATTATTCCAAGAAATTGTTTCAGCCTTGCAAAGGAACCCACATAGATGACAGGAAGCGAATGCAGGATCCTATTATACGAATCAACAGCTCTAGCTATTTCAAAGTGGCTTCGGAAATCAATATCAACAATCAATCGTTCTAGGCTTCCCGAATGATTGTCAACCACAACATCGATATATTCATGATCACCTGTGCCAAAAGTTTCGACAAAAAAACATCAGCTGCAATTAAAGCATATGCAAACACATGTGCATATTGGGCAAGTAGAATCATGGAACAACACAACATATGAAATCTTAAGGTATGATAGAATATGCCATTTCACTGTCCTAACATTACTTAGCATGGTAAAAAGCACTTGATGCAAACAATACATGAAATTTCATATTTACCATCCCAAGCAAACCAATGGTAGCAGCTTAGTGATGGATATGCATGAAGCAAAAGTAGAATTGTAATTTTGGTGAGATAACACACACAGAGTACGGTATACCTCCAGGGACCTTGCCTCTACCCGGCCATTTAGATGCACAAACTCCAGCATCATAGCCAGAAAGCCTCATCAAGTTCACCAGATAAAACCTGATACAGCTAGCATAACATGGACCAGAATTCATAACTTTAAGGTTGGTCTCATTCATTGACCGTATGAAGGAATGTACAACTGAAAGCAACTCACTCTCATGCTGGGCCACTGATATCTTACAGATCTGTTTCATAAACATGAAAGATAGTCAGGGAAGTTGTCAGAATATCTGTTGATTTTAAGAGGGGAGATTTAGGGGAAGATAGAGCAGAGTATTTTAGATAACAAGAATGCATTATTCTAGAGAATAGGTAGTAGGTTCTGCTTATCATCCATAATTATAGACTCTCCATGTGTACAGAATCTTGATAGATTTAGCAGATATTATTCCCTAAGATAATAATAGGCGATGCAATTTCCTACAAACTAATACACATGATAGAGTAAGAATAAGTAGCATGAAAATAAATTGAATAACTGGAAGTGAAAAAAAGAGAGTAAAAGTTAAAGATGTTTAGTTGAAGAGAAATAAAAGAAACGAAAAGAGATATGAAAAAAAAAAGAAAAAAGAGTAAAAATACATGAGAATTAGTACACTGTATCTCAGCAATTCTAGAATTATTTATCCTCTCTTTCTCTCCCACCGAACAACTTCCATTAGTTCCCTCCTTTCTAATCTTCTCAAACAAACATACCATAAGTACACTGAAACATGAGATGCCTCAACATATTATTTCCAAGTACATAATGTTATTATTTCCAACCATATCTTTTATACATAGTACATTGGTAGGAAAACATTTACTTGTACAGTAAACTATAAAATGGCAACTCTTTCTTTATTCCGTTTCCATATAAAAATCCAATTTGGCAAACGCTCGAGTTTCAAGTTATTGAGAAAGGACTAAAAACTGCTTCCAACCCTACTCATGGAAAATAAGATATTACACGTGGCAATTTCTCAATCAAAAACCCAAAACTAAAATGAAAATCAGAGATTTGAAATGCATGTCCAAACTAAAGCCATAGTGCTTTAGGATGTGTTTGCTAAAGCTGCTTCACACTTTTCAAGGCACATTGATCATGAATACTTGTTTCTTGTTGGGTTAACGTATGACATGGTTCAACAACAATACTTAAGTGTTCTTATAAAGCTTTGAAAGAGCCTGTGTAAGTGACCCATGGCCCTCTCCAATACTCTCTTTTTAGCTTATTTCACAATTAAGATAATCAACAAGTTCTCATTTGATCATAGATAAATTCAGCTATTTAAATAATCCATGAAAATGAAAATAAAAACTTGTGTACAAGATATCACATCCAATAGAGAAAAATTAACAACGAATTTTAACACAGCAATGCTTGTGAAAATCCTCCAATCAAATACAATAAAATTCAGATTATTGATAAGTAATTAAAAGTTGAAATTAGCTAACAGATTTATCACTAACATAGGTATATCTAGTAAAAAATAGAGCATAAATCAATTGACATGCAATTGTTTTTGTTGAGTTTCAATTGAGACAGAAAGATTTTGTAATGTAAATACAATCATGCTAAAAGTGTAATTTTGATTTTAATTATTGTCCCTCCAACACAAACAAAATGATTCTACACTATCATTACTCAATAGCGAGAGGTTCTTGGCAATTACCTGAATCCTCTCAGCGAGTTGAGCGAAATCAGAGAGACCTGAATCGCTGTCACTGCTACACAAAGACTCGGCGCCACTACTTCCATTCTCTAAAAAATCACTAACCATAAGCGCCAAATCGTGTTCACTCTCGTGGCTGAAACCGCCTGCAATTTCGCTGTCGCCTCCGGTACCGCCAACTCTAGCCCACAAATCGGAGTCGGGGGCCATACAAACCCTGCAGTCCATCCGATGTCAGCGACGTCGTTCACACCACTTAGGTCCGAAAACGACACCGTTTCAGATAATTACCACCGAGGCACAACAACAAAACAGAATCAAAATTGGTCCTAAATTCACAATTTCTGTACCTTAAATTTCACAATCCAATGGAACACGAGGTCCAATTCGTTAAAACGGATCAAAATTTCGATTTCTTTTGCGTTTTCTTTGCTTTATTAAGAATCAAAAATTGCTAAAGTAAATGTTTGTTTCCGTGTTTTAACGCTCTCCAAGAATTTTGAAGAATTGGAATGGGAAAAATTATAAATAAAAAAAATAAAAATAAAAGAAATTGGCCTTTCGATCTGAAGGGATGAACAAAGTCGAATGGCAAACGGAAGATTCTTCCTTTGCAAATGAAAACCCAAAAGATTGGAAGGCGAGTTCCTCGGAGAACGAAGACAATATAAAAGGCATAGCCGACGTCGAATGACCATTTTGCCCTTCTCTGTGACTTGGAGAGGGAGGTTACGCTTATGCTTTCTTTCCTATCACAAAATTTAATTAAAGAATTCTTAGCTTAATTTAAAGATCAAATTGATAAATTCTTAATATTTTAATTAGTTTCTTTAACTGTACTTTTTATATGTGAAAAAATAAATAAAATACTGCAATTTAAATCTTAATGAACTAACTTATAAAATTACAAAAATTAAGATAGTTTAATTTATGTACACTGATAATGAGATCATGTAATAAAATAATTACTTTTTTAGACATGTTGATATCAAGTAAAGATTAAATGTAATTTTTTAATTATATTTTTGGTTTCTTGGTTAGTTGGTGATTAATTTTTTCATATAGTTGTAATTATTCTATTCGTCTAAAAAATAATTTCAGTCTTGAAATCAATATAAATATCTACATGACATTAGTTTTTTTTTTATTAAATGTAAATGAATTATTAATACTTTAAAAGTAAAATTATGAAGAAAAAAAAACATTGTCTAACTTGAAGCAATAAGCAAATTAAATTGACGGATCATTCAAATCTTCACAACTTCGTGATAGATTAATAGTAAAATTAAAATTGTTCATTTTTTAAATATATAAACTAAAATAGAATTATTAAATTTATGGAAGATCAAAGTTATCCATTTTTAGAATATGTGAATAGAAAATTTAACGACTAAAACTATGGAAAGCCAAAATTGACTATTTTTCAAATATGTCAAAATTATGATCAAACTATTAAATTAATAAAAACGTACACTACCAAAAATATTAAATTATACGAAAATTATATTATTTTTAAAAAACACTTGTTACTTGTAAATTACTACTGATGATGTATATAACTATTATTATTACGATTAAAAATGTTTTCTAAATTAAAAATTTTAAAATGATTTCATATTAACTATATTAAACGTTAGATTGAATATTTTGTCTTCTTATATACTTATGGTGTGTAATATAATCACATCCTAATTGATCAACAAATAAATTATAAACATTTAATTATACAAAAAATAATTAATCACATCTTAACTGATAAACAAATAAAAGGAGGATTGATAAACAGTATAATTTTTTTTTTTAAATCCATAAATTTCAAATACCGAAGAAATTATTTTTTATCAATAATAATAATAGTAATAGTCATACTTATGTAAAAAAAAATCGTCCGTGTTCATATGTTATTTTTAAAATAAAAGGGTTTTTAATTAAAATAATTATTTTATCAATTTTATTTTTTAATAACTGTTATTTTTAAATTTAACCAAATTTTTAAATTTGATCATTTTTTAAATTTAATTATTTTTTAATTATAAAACTACCTTAAAAAATAAAAATTATTTAAGGAAACATACGCGGCTAAAATACACAATCATTTATCGTCAAAGTAAAAGTCAGGATTCTTGTTCAACCCTCAAAAAGTTGACTTTGTCAACTTCTAGTAACTAAATTATTAAGAAAAATAAAAAAGAATTGTGTTTAATTATATAATCATGTGAGAAAACACGTAAACGTTTTAAATATATGTTAGGACAGTCTGCTATGCCAACCCATGCATTCTTATATTTATTTATGTTTAAGGACATTCAACTTTATATGTCACATAACAAAAATAAAATTATACTTTTCTTTTAGAAAATTTTAATTATAACTTAATTAAGTATATTCAGTTTGTTGATACAACTTTTTATTCTAAATTTAATAATCAATCACCGTCATGATTTACATTATTTTTTTATATTAACAAGATATAGCTAAACTAAGATTCTTGGTCGGGCTATTGCATACCCATCATTGTATAATTTTTAAAGGAATGTAACATTTTTTAAATCATGTTATTTTTTAAAAGAATTTAAGTATATTTATGGGTTAATGTGATGTTAGGGTTACCGTTAAAAATATAAATTTGATCACCTAATGTTATTCTTGCAATTTTTATATTTTTTTTGTTATTATTATTGATTTAGAAAATATATTTAAATTTTATTGGGATGAAAAAGTGGGGAAGGAATTTAATATTTTAGGAAATTTAAATTAATGTAAAACGCGTTTTATCATTTTATTGAAATATTAGTTTTATCAATGACGATTTTTTTTAATAAATATTAAATCCAAGTGTAATTAACTATAAAGAAAGGCAATTGTTAGGTGTGTCCAAGTAACAACTTTTAAGATTTAGTTTATTTATAATATGAGATAAAATAAAAGAGAATAACATAGTTTGGTGATAGTTTTGTTCTTATTCATCATGATCTCCTTTCACACTTGTTCCACCTTTCAATATAACTACCTACTAACACTTAATTTTCATGTGTATTCGTGATTTTTTCATATTTATTACTTCTTATATTTTACTTCCAATTTTAATTCAAGTGTTTCTTTTAATACTTAACTCTTTTTGTATCTTCTTCACATTACACTTTCATATCTAATATATTTGTTTGTATAGATTTAAGTAAGCATACTTTTTTTTTTTGTTACTTTTTCTTCTTCTTTTTGTTTTTCCTTTTTTTTTTCTTATGTACTTAAAAAACAATTTAAGTAAAAAATATTTATATAATTCTCATTTATTTGTGATAATTATTTATTCCATAAAGTTGAATTTAAAATTGAAATTAATTTCTCTTTAAAATTTAAAATTGAAAGTGAAATTAAAATTAGTTTATGTTTGAAACTTTTTGATATATTTTGGTCTTTCAATTTTAAAAATAATATATATAGTTATTTTAATTTTATATTGTTATTTTTTTAAAATGTTAAATTGTCTCTTAGCTTAGTTTATATTTAAGTTAGAATGTGTTAAACTCAAACATCAACTTGAAACATCACTTATTCCATAAAAACAAATAATATGATTGGAAAGACTATATCCATTTATTATAAAAGTTTGAAAATCAAATTATATCAAAGTTTCTTACAAAAGAATATTCCAATTTTGAGTTAAAATTTATGGACTAAAGACATATTTAATGTTTTAAATAATTATAGTTGTAAAAAAATGAAAAAATTATACTTAATAATTCATCTAAAAAATTTAGTAATAAAAAATCATACTTTTTAATAAAAAATATATATTTTATATTCACTAATAAAAAGTAAAAACTAACCAACTAAATCATTACTTGAATTTAAAATTTATATTAAATATAAATTAATTAAACGAGTCTAATGATAAAAATTATACAAATATAATAATAAACATGATATAAGTATAACAATATACATTTTAGACAAATTTATACATATATTAATTAGACGAATATCATTAAACAAATCTACCATTACATAATATCCATATAAAAATATTATGCTATCAATTTTTCTTAAATCATTCTAAATTATTTTTAACATTTAATCTGGTTCAACTTTAATTGTTAAAATAAAATAAAAAATTATACGAAAATAGGGAAATAATTCAAAATAATTAAAATTTTGAGGTCAAAGTAATAGAAATCACGAAAAAAAAATGAATAAAAATAAGTAACATGAATTAAAATATTACAGTAAGAGTTACAAATGAAGAATAATTGAATTAGGTGAAGAGGGAGGGAATGCATTAAATGATATATATATATATATATATATATATATATATATATATATATATATATATATATATATATATATATATATATATATATATATATATATATATATATATATATATATATATATATATATATATATATATATATATATATATATATATATATATATATATATATATGAGAATGAGAGTAAAGTTTATGGTTGGAATTTAGTGAAGACACATAGTACATGCAAAGCAATGTAACAATTCTTCAAAACAAATAATCATTTCATTATTCTTTGTCCTGTCCTTGGAAACTTAAAGAATTTTTTTTTATCACTTTCACTGCTGAAAATTATTCTTTTTCATATTTGTTTTATTAATAAAATTCCAACTTAAAATATATTTTGCTATAAATTATTAGTATGAGTGGTATTGAATCTAATCTTTCTTAAAGTAATATTGAGTTAGACTTGTAGGAAATAATGTGATTAAGAATGACATTAGGAAATCTGAAGCATAAAAGTATATTATAACCTCATATTATAAAAAAAAAGATCATTCATATATCATGTATATTTTATAAGAATCGAATAGCACCCACAAAGATACATTTTATAGTTTTTTTAACATTTATTTGTATAATGTAAATTTATTAAATGTAAACAAAACACTATACAACAAGCAAAGACAATTAGATTTTAGACTTAATGATGTTAAAAGCAAAAAAAAAAAAAAAATCATATTTTGGACTAAATAACGTGGATTGTAGATAACCTAAAAGATTTAGCATTGGGTTAATTTTTATGTGTTGAATGTGAAACTTTAATTTTAAAAGAAAAGAATATATAAAAAAAATAAGAAAAAACTAAATAAAGTTAACTAAAATTAAATAAGTTTTTTCATAAAAATTACCACTGAGTTCATTACTAAGGGATACGATACCAAAAATCCCTATTCAAAATTTCATTCAAAAATGTAAAGTCCATATTCTTACAGTAAAGGGTTTATTTTTTATTTTTTCTTTTCTACATATTATGCTATAACTATAATCAATACATGTATTAAAATACATGTATTAAAATAGTTAAAAATCTGGGCACAGAAAGAAAAATAAGAATTATGAAAGACGACTATGAAATGATTTAAAGACAGCACATGTGTTAGGCACCACCATTTCATTGGCTTATCGTTTATGGGTGATGAAGAAAAGAAGGACCTACCCTATAAGTTAGGGACACAAAGCATCTTCTTGGTATGAATCCTCACTGTCTCTCCCATGAACTGTGTAAATTGGAGAAAGGACACTTGGCAGCTATACAACACTTGGACCACTTCTTAAGATTCCAACACCTAATAAACCAACATCATCAACACTGTCTTCACCCTCCATGATGTTCTTCACCAATCAAAACTAATAGGCTTGTCTCAGTATATCACTGGATAACACAACCCCACACTATCATTCTTCTGTTAAACTCAACTCATGTACGCTGCTAAAACTATTTTAATCCCAATCATGTTTTTGCTTCATCATTCACTTTAATTCATTAACAATTCTACTCTTTGATGCCTCAAAATTATGAGGATTCCATGCATCAATCTATTCAAAATCTGAGATCTCAATCATTGATGCAAAATATTTCTCAATCTAGAGAGCATCAGTTCTTACCCTTTTACTTGTAATGAGATAAAAGTTAAAAAGTTTTTCTCAATTTGGTCACTGAGCTAGAAAGAGAGGAATTTTCTTTTATAGCTCTTAAAGTGATTTAGCAGGGTAGCAGATGCAATAAGAATAAAAGAGAACAAAACGTACTGAGATTGGTTTTTACTTTTCCTTTCCGAATTCAAACCTGTACATTCGAACTTTCTAGGTTGATATGTTTCAACAGTACTCAATTATTGTCTTCGTTCTCTGCACAAGAACTTCAGACTGCATAAACACAGTGAAACATTAGGTCGAACAGTTTATGTGCACACATGCATTTGTTAGATGGAACTGATAAATCTTCATTCTGCTATGAAAGAAATATAATATCCATTTGTAAAATTGGTTCTTTCAAAGATCAGTGTGGCTTGTCAGATTAACAAAAGTTTTTTGTCTCTTTCTACATATGAGCTTGTCCACATGTAACAAACAACACCCATTAACACAATATGATTAATGAAATAATTAGCATAGACTTAAGTATATTTTCATGTAAACACACTCTAGCAAGGGCATAAGCATGTTATGTCAAATGTCCAACAGACATTATTGTTATTATAAATTAAAATAAACACACTAACACCTGCTACATAGATTCATGACAGCATGCATGTTCAACAAATCAAATATTTAATGTGATAAGTTACAGAAAAGTACAAGGTAGAACATCTCAACCTTCAGGGTTAAATATGTATTTTCCAGTCAAAGTTTTCAAACAGATAAAATTCTTGTTTTAGGCTTTGATTAAGAAAAGAAAGAAAAAAAAAATATATCATCAGTTTATTATTTTAATTTATGCATTCAATATTGTTTTTGTATAATTAAAATTTTATAATATTATTCTTAATACATAAGTTTTATAATAATTTAAATTGATGATAAAGAAATACCTTTTTTAATATATATTTTTAATTTAGAATGAATAATATTCATCGTGATACAATTTTATTTTTGGCTGTTAAAAGAAGAGAATACACATTATTGAAAATGTCTAATTGAGAGATTAAGGGAAATGAAGTTGTGTGTAAGATTTTTTATTTTGAATTAAGGATAGATAAAATAAATTTGTATTAAAATAATAGCAGCAAAAATAGAAAAATAGTAAAAAATTACAAAAACTCAATTGTTTACATATATTTGGTGTAATATGGACCAGGAGATGTTAAAACAGCCTAGCTTACCTCAGCCGTAGCCTGTATTAATTGGTGCGAAAAGTAACCCATGGGCCCCTAAAGAAAAAAGCGCATGGGCTCCTAAAGAAAAAAGCCCATACCATCCCATATCAGGTAGTTTCTTTCTGCACCTTCATAAGTTTCTTCTTGTATCTCATAAAATATTTCTCATTTTGTTCTTTTTAAATTGTGTATTTTAGGTGACAAAATTGAGTTTCGGATTAGCTAATGTAAAAGTAAAAAAATATGGTATTATGAATTATGAATTAGTCATTTGAACTATGAATTATAAATTAGTAAAAAAAATTAGTTTCGATATGGTATAATCCATAAGTCATTTGAATTATGAATTACAAAATTTAAAAAATATTTTTTAATTTTTGAATTACATAATTTGAAAGTTATTTTTTATTTTCAGATTATGCATTTTTTTTTAAAAATATAACTTTTAAATTACAGAAATTATTTTATGCTTTCATGCATAGTTTGAAAGTAATTTTTAATTTTGAGGTGTCCAATTTAGAACATAAAGAAATCTTTGGATGTGCATGATTTTTTTAATCTATATTAATTATTGTGCATGATAATATTTAGCTTCAATGGTAGTATTATTTTTTTTTAATGTTGGAGATGTCATTATTATTATGTAAGTGAAGATAATAAACGAGTTAGACTTAAAATTACTCTTTAATATAATATCATAATTTATTAAGTTTAAATTTACTAAAACATTTTTTAAAACAGTTTTAAAGTATCGTTTAAAGACATCTTTAATGGTAAAATTACTTGCAAGCAACTCAAAACAACTTCTTATTGGAGATGTCTTTAATTATTAAGAAAATGTAAGCTTTTTCATCATGTAACAACCAAGAACACAAAGTCAGTTTGCCATTTTGTCCATGATAAGTTTCAACTGAAGATTCTAAATCAAACGTTAATTTCTTCCCATCATCAATATAATTAGCAAATGTTTCCACCAAAAGTAAGAGCCAGGATGATTTTAGAACAAAATTTATGCAAAACTTGGAGTAGAAAGCAGGAATTTATCAGTTTGAGGGAGGCAAAGAATATCAGTTTAAATACGCAATCTTTGTCTGTTATGAGAAGTGCAGCTTGAAGGAGACTATTACAATATGTCACACTCTACTGTACAGCTAAATATTCTGTCAAGTCCGAATTCTTATGCTCCAACTCTATATTACAAGAATCAGTCAAGGATTTGCTCCAATCACTGATTTCTATATGTTCCCTGTCATATCAGAATGTAATGTAACAGTGTTCCCATAAATAGCTAGGAACACTTTTGTTGGTGGTATGTATATATACATCAGTTGTATCAGTTTCACATATACTGTCTTTTGTGAAACTAAAACAATGATTATAATTTTGTGAAACTAAGAACATATATGGTTGGTTGTTAGTGGACTTTTTACACGACAATCAAAAACATGTTATGAAAAAAGTTCTTTATCATGCAGAAGAAGCTTCTTTCAGAAAAAATGCATCCATTTTGAAGGGTTGAGCTCTTGATGATTGATTTACCTTATGAATAAAGTAATCATGCGTGGCTCTTTATTATGAGAACAAAAAATGGTCAAAAGGGAGAGTGATTAAGTTGGAATATATATTTATGGTGATGCTCAGCGGCTTTGGTTGATTGTGCCAATGCTATATATAAAAAAGCTGGAATATATTTGCTTAGTAGCTACCAAAGCAAAGCATTAAATAAAGCTTTCTTTACCTTCTCTTTTGCATTTGGCTGGTCCTCATCAACATCAGATAAGATTACCATTACAACATATCAGATTCAACTACAGTACCCTTTTTAGTGATGCTGCCTGCATTACTCCATTAATTATCTAACTCATATTAAACTGAAATTTCAATCATAGAGGGATCTGTGTTCTATAATCTTGTGAGATATAAGATTATTATTTATTAGGGTACATAAAACTATCTACTTCAGGTGTGAGCTGCAAGGAATGGATGTGAATCATTGGTTTCGCACGTCACTGTAAGTTACAGTCTTTTGTATCAATCTTGTTTCTTTTGAAACTTTAATGTTGTCAAATATAAATGATGTTATATTAATTAATACCAGTTTCATTGTTCATTCTCTTTTCCTAATTTGATAAGTGAATAGAATTAATATAGTTACTATATTTCTTAATTCTGATGTAGATTTCCTTGACATGGTTACTGATTGGGACATTTTTTTCACTGCAATTTACATCATAAGATACCTTTACATATATACACACCCAGCTACAGATAAATCGAGAAAGAGAAAGAGTCTTCTTTTTTTCTTTTTACTTTACGCAAATGTAATAAATTAGTAAAACCAAACTATTAATAGTACATTATAGGTCTATATATATAGATATATAGACCTATAATGGATTTATATAGTAATCAAGAGCAACCCATATGCATGATGTTTTGCAATTCATCATAAACAAAATTGAACATGCAGTAGGTTATAACTATTTGTATTGTACATATCCTATATAATTGCTTGTCATAAGGATTTAAAGCTTAAACCTATTACTTATAATATTACGTAGCTTTTATCAATGTTCTTAAACCTTTTCTATCTAAAATGATTTTCTATTTTCTGAAAATAGCAATTCTCTATAACATGCTATCAGCCACTTCAAAAATAGTATACGAACATTTTCACTTTCAAAAAATAATACTTTGATGCACACAAGTTCTTTTTATATTTATATAATACCATTCTTTCTTATTTTTTATTCTCTTTTTTTTATGATTATTTTATTCTTATAATATGTGTTAAATGTATGTAAATATATGTTACTTTATTAGTATTTTTTATTTTTCCATCAAAACGCGATCAATTTTGCTTTAGTTTGTCTGATTTTTTGTTTTATAACATCAAAAATGGATTATTTCTACGATATTCTCTTTCCCGAACCTGCACCATATACATCTTACCTACGTAACTAAGTAACCTAACATATAAACTCTAAGGTAGTGACCGCATATTCCGTAGTATTTTTATGAAAAAAGCATTGATGTTTACTTATAAATAAATAACTCCTTTCAATAATTATTTAATTACCTATATTTTAGATTACACAAATCTTAATAAGACACTTTATTATATAACCTACAAAGTCATTTACCTTAAGGTACAAGTCATGAATATTTAGTGCTATTTTAAAAGATAATATGCGTTATGTGTTGAAAAGGAGTAAAGTAAAAATAACTTAATTAAATCAGGGAAAAGTTAATCATCCCTGAAAAAAAAAAGACTTTTGGAGAGAAAGAAGAATAATTAAGGTGTTCGTAGCTGGGAAAAAAAGAAAGTGAAAGAGGGAAGGAACCTTCTGGGATTCAACGGATAAAGTGATCCCAAAACGTAGAATAAGTCCACTTGCAAACATTTTTGCAAAGTAACATTACAACATGATAACAACTTTATCACTACAAGATTTCTATTGCAAAAAACAACAATGATTGTTCTGTACCAAACCTTAGGAACATGTAATAATCTACAACGATACTAGAAAAAAAAATTAAAATACGTGGTTCCTTTGTTCAATTCTCATTGTCAAAACTGCTGATAAAAAAAAAAAATCTCCTTGTTAACTAGCACTAAAAGGGTAAGAGTAATATTTTAATACAGTAAATATAAACATGAAACATAAAAACTAAGTAAAAAAGCAAATAGAACATATAGTATATATGAAACATAACGTACAAATAATACACAGTCAATTAAATATATGAAAGTTTCGTGTACGGCAGCATGCAATTCCCTACAAAAAAAGTGAAATAAAAATCTGTCTTTTTTATTTTTCATAAAAGTTAAATGTTGTCTTATTCCAAAAGCATGATACAATAGAAAAAAAAATATGTATATATATACTATTGAGCAACTGAACTGACCAATCCTTGTTTGTTAATACAAGTTCCTTATAAATCGTTCTCTACCTGAGATGTTATGAATGCTGCTTTAAATACAGTGAATAATTGTTGTAAAAAAAGGATTAATTATAGTTGAAGTGAACAGACATTGGCTTAATGAAGGAATTAGGAGTAACAGTGGTCCTTTGCGTTATTCGATTTGTCTGTGGTAGGCAGCAAGAATCAAATTCCCCTCAACACCTTTCGAAAATGATTTCTGCTATTTTATTATACCTTCTAAAGTTTTTGATTGCACTCCAGCGTTTTTCAGTTTCCACGAAGTTTCAATAATTGACGCTATGGCATTCAGAGTTTTGTACTAAAGCACATTAACAAAAATTAGAAAAAGGATATATATATATATATATATATATGTGTGTGTGTGTGTACTGCATACATTCATTGACCCTTCTCCATCACACTTCCAAGCACCAAGTGTATAGAAAAATCTGGTAGATCTTCCACAACAAGAGCCGTGTCAGATCAGAAATTGTTATATGTAATAACATAGAATTAATAAAGATTGATCCAAGTTCAGTTGTATCTCATAACATCATCTAATATAGTTTTTCCATTCTGTCAGATATATATTGTTGCTTACATTATATATTTTACATGATGGAACATGAATTTACGTTGTCTTCACTGAAAAGGGACATGAATTTCTCTTCTGTCTCAGCAGAAGGTGTAAATGTCTGCGCGTTTCGAACATAGCCGGAGGGTGCCCTTTTGTCATAGACGCCGGAGGCATGAGGGTATGTCACCACATGCTGTGGAACATAGGGCCAAAATTCAGCTCTTTTCTTCCCAGTTCTCTTTACCCTATTCAACACCTTGTTTGGATCAACACAACCATTCACTGTCACCCTGCTTTGCTTTCGGTTTATCTCCACAGATTTTACTCCTGCAACACATCACACACTAAATCATTAACCTTCAGTAAAACTTCTTTTGCATAATCATATGCTAACAAGCCTTAGTAGAAATATAGGACTAATGAAATGATTAAGGAAATAACATGATAAGATCAATCATTACATTATTGTCAGTTTTAAACTTGGTTTCGACTTTTAAACGATGTATATGATTATGTTATAATAGTAGTAAAACTTGGATCAGAGGTTAGAACCTTTCATTGTGGCTACTGCATTTCTGACTTTTCGTTCACAGCCATCACAGTCCATTTTGACTTTGATCTCGACTGTCTAAAACGAAAACCAACACATATATGAGTAGCTGCTATGGTTGAGGAATGAAAGTTAGAAAAGTGTGGGGGAAGAAGAGAGTATAAAAGAAAATGGTGTGAAAATTATAGAAGTTCCTACCTGCATTGTTTTGGTCTTTGGGGTTGGAACTGTGCAAAAGTTGGAGATGATGTAGGTAAGTGCACCCATTCTTTTCTAAAAGTTAAAGGGCGAAGATGGTGAGAGTGAGAGAGTGAGTGAAAGAGAAGACAGGCACAGATCAAAGATGAGGGTGTGGTGTTTATATAGGAAGCTAAAGATTCACAGCTAGATGGAGAGAAGGTTGAACTTCAAAGTAGTGTCTAGAACATTAAATTAATTAGTAATATACCACGACACACTTTTACATTCATTTCACACATAACATAAAGATAAAATAATCATAAAATTGTAAATTTATACATTTTTTTCAAAAAATAAAAAAAATAAAAAATAAAATAGTATAAAATGAATATAAAAATTTCAGGTGTCAAAATTTTTTTTATATATAATAAACGAAAAAAAATGTAGTGGATAGGTGACCATAAAGCTAGATTAGTGGTTTATAAGAACATGGAAGATATATGCTTTAAAATTGGTCTTGTGGTGCCATGTTCCTTTGGAAAAATAAACACTTGTTTAATATCTACGCAGAATTATGAAAAGTGATTTTTGGCTGTCTTCCTTTTCTGTCAATGATAAGAATGGCTTGCTTTCCAACATTCCATACATCGATTCAAACTTATACGTTGCGATTTCTTTTGCCAACGTATCCTAAAATATTATTTTTATTATAAAATTATATTTTGATTAAGGTAATGTGTACATCCTAAAATATTATGTATTGTAATAAAAGTAACTTTTGAACTAAAGTATTTGTTCTCGACTAGTTTTTCACATTAACTAAAAATTCAATAAATAACTATAAATGGCATGGTCTTAAGGTTATGTTACATTAGTTTCACATTAATTATAGCTATAAAAATATTCAATACAGATAAAAATATGAAACATATTTCTGTATTTTAAAATCCATGATGTAGTATTAAATTGATGTGAATATCAAATTCATGCTAATTTTTGAATTTAATAAAAAATACACAATATATTTACACATGTACACGCATATATATAGCTGACTTTAGTATTAATGTATTATTAGTTAAAGTGTTTTATATTTTCATTAAAAAAGTATTGTTAATATATTTTGTAAATAATTATTTTAAAAATTAAAAAATTACTATAAATAGTAGTTTGCAATTAGATGTGGTGTAAAAGTGTGGTACATGTGGATACTTATCTTTTGAGAACTCGTTGTCTTAAAAGACACACCTCCCATGACAAGTACAACGAAGTACCTTTTCTTAACATAAGTATGTTCTTCTCCATGACACAGCACTGGTATGAGAAAACGAAGATAAAAAGTATTTATCATAAAGCGAAAATAAGGTGGTAAAAACAGATAAAATATATTATGTCCAACACTTCGCATATGTTTTATTATTGATGAAGACACAGTAATCTTACAAAAATCATACATGTTTTATATATTGTATATATTTGTATAGTATGACTGTATAATCAGTCTAAGAAGATGATCGATCAGTTTACGATTTCATAGGAATTGGTTAAATAATTAAGCGGTTGGACTAAACTGAAATTAACGTTAAAATATCATATTAAGTTAAAGTCAGATCATTATCGATAAGGTCATAATTAGGTTAGTATTAATTGGAAATTTATATCAAAATTTATAAATACAAGTTTTTATATTGTGATGGATTATTTATATTTATTGTACATTTACTACTAATAGTATCGTATACTTATTAACTTTATACTTATTAATTTTAGTATCAAAATATTTTCTGTAAATAATTTCTCATTAGATGGGATGGTAGAGAGTAAGCAACAAATTGAAGAAATTTTGACTTGTGTTTAAATCTAAAAAATTTAATTGAAAAGAAAATTTGACATTAATCCTGTAAATCGAAACATATATTAATATATATAATTAATTTCAATTGTTATAACTACGTAATAACATAATTAAAATTTTATGTATACTTTTTTATTCGACAAATCTAGACATATAATTAAGGATATTCAATACCATACCGAGTCATAGTAAATATTCAACCTATAATTTTCACATTAATTACAATTATAAACTTCCATTCACAAAAACAAATCTTACATGTGTGTAAATTGGATGATACATGTGATAGAGACACTATTTTTTGAATGTAATATACATTGTATTAAAGTTGTATATTGAGTCAAAATTAAATTTCCAAAGTTAGTTAAATTATTTTTCCTCCAATGGAAGAGAAGAATAATTGACCAACCTAAAGTGCAAAGTGGCTTTATCTTTCAAACCCTAAAAAAATAGGGCAAAAAGAAGAAAAGCATTATTCAACCCCACATACTTACAGAACAAAACCACCGTCCAAGGATCAAAATTCTCTGCTCACTTCGAACAGTTTTCTGCTTTTCGTTGTTCTCTCTCATATTCATTCCTTCCAATTTTTTATTTTCCATCAGTCCTTTTCCCTCTCCATAAATGTACATTTCTTTTTAATAAAATATACAAAATAAAATTATTCATATTTGTTTCTTAATTCTTTATTATTGTTGCAAAAAGAATAATTTATACGTCATTTTCCCTTTCCATACTGAAGCATTTCCTTTGTATTAAATATCATTTATATAATATGCTTTTAACCAAAAATAAATACTTTTAATAGAAAGTACATTTTTTTTTCTACTACCGTAAAAGGTTTTTTGGTATATGATTTATTTATTTAGTTTTGTAGGTTTTTAGTTAAACACTAGTACGAATTTTCCGTTTAATATTTCTAAATCAAATATCAGATAATTTATGAAAATTACAACAAATTAAACAGGAAAGGCCGAGAGAGAAAGAGACAGAGAGAATTAGGAGTGTGTGGATAAAATAAATAAATAAAATAGCTAATTTATCCGAAAATAAGAGAAGCGGGTGGGGGACAAAGAAGACCCGATAAAAAAACGGGTCCTGAGCTCTGAACCATAACTACTCTTACATTACACAGTGCACTTGCCACTTTGCACAACGACCACCATTTCAACGGCGAGGTGAGTTTTCCGGTGCTTTTCCTCTTCAACGTTAGGCTTTTCTCTGTTTTATGCTCAAAATTCAATTTCGTCGAAACCAATTTTACTGTCAAACCAAATGTGTACTCAGTAACTGCACGTCATCGAAGTTTCATTCAGAAGTAGATTTTTGCGACATTTTGTCACAAATTATTATATTCATATAGAGAATAGATGTTCAGTGGAACCCTAACTCTCAATCAATTGAACAAACAGGCGCAGCTGCAGTCCGCTCCGACATATCCTTTATTCGTCGTTCTCGAACCTGCAAAACACAATTCATTGCTGGTGAGGTTTTAACTCTTTGATTCGGTGTTTCTACCTTTGTGTGCTCGTTGTATTCTAATGTGTAAGAAACGGGTTGGTGCTGTCAATATTTATCCTTATCCTAAAATGAGTAATGCGGTTTATTGCAATTTTTTAAATTGTTCTGAAATATAGATTTTGTTTGCTTGTTTGTTTGTTTTTATAGCTAATAAAAGGAAGTTGGGTGGAGGACTAAAGCCGTTCATGTATCATAGATGTTTAGCAAAAGGAGAGAACCCTTCCTTGATGATGTGTGAAAGATTACCTTGAAATTATTATTACAGAATGAAAAGTAGAAGGATTTTAACTTGAATTTCTAACAGAAGTTTCCTGAAATTGATTCAGGCCCTTAGCGAAAAACGCAAATAAAATTGAATCATTATTGACATTTTTTTGCTTTCCTTTAAGACATTGATAATTGCTTTTTGTTTTTTTATAAGTGTTTTAGTTAGTGTCAATTCTAATTTCTAAGCAATTTTAGTTTGTTTACAGTGCATTGTGTGTGTGATAAAATTGATGCTTATCTATACGTTTTGAAGATGTTTCTGGACCAAATACCATTATAAAGATGAATACCATTTGAGTTTATGGGATTAAAATTAATTGTTGTGCTTTGTGCTATACTGTGTTATTGGGGTGTGATTTCTTTTCATTCTATTTATTCAGAAAACATACATGTTGATGGCGGGGTTGTTGGTCTATGGTCTCTATTTGTTGCTAATATCTTTTCAGGAAACAACAGTGATCAGTTTTCAATAGAAAAGAGGTTGAGTTGTGGACTTTTTTCTCTTAAATTGTGGTATAGCCAAGTGACCATATTGTCCATCTTACTTGATTTATTTTTGGCTAAACCGAGTTTTCTCTAATTAGCCTCTCTCCAGTGATGCACCGGATTCTGGAGGATAAGAGCTTATCAAGATAGGAGCTTCCTCATAGAATCTGTTTCTGTCTACTGTCAAGTGCTTCAAATATCGCTGGTTAAGATTCTAAAGTCCATGGCAATGGTGATCTCTTCTGTTCATGCCACACTATTTGCTAGGGCCTCTTTCTTTTGCCAAAGTAATGGCCTAAGAAGCTTTAGATCGTGTTTACCTTTCTCATCTTCAGCTGCTTCCGTTTCCACTCGCAATCTTTCACAGAAGAAATGGAGGCAGCCAGTGCTGTCAGTGTTGGATGTTGGCGGAGTCAAGATAAGCAGAGAAGGTACTTTGGGTATTTCGTTTTGATTTCCTTTTATATTGAATGTTTATTGTCTCATAATGCTTATTTGAGCTGTAATCACATACTATGATCCACAGAAAACCTTCAAACATGACTTACGCCCTAAGATTCCCATTTTTTTCATTTTTTTGAATCACTGATTGTGTGGTAATTTTTAAGGAGAATGTCCTTGACTGTTTTCCTATTTGCACACTTTCTGCTGGTCAAAGACATTGAAGTCATTTTATTTAATTTTCACAATTTGATATAACTGCTGTCGTTTGACTGACTGGCATATTTTGGGCCGTGTATAACTTGGTTTATTTCTTTACACTTTTGCTATCTACATGCCTTTACATTTGTGCTACTGCTTTATTTGAAAATTGTTCTTTCGTTTTTACAGTATTAAAATCTCATAATTTCTTATTTGTGGTCTTGTAGATGTGGTGAGGGATGATCCTACAAATAATGTGCCAGACAATATATTTTCAAAACTTGGAGTGCAGCTTCACAGGAGGGATGAACACCCTCTAGGGATATTGAAGAATGCAATATATGAGTATTTTGACACAAATTATTCAAATAAGTTTGAAAAATTTGATGATCTTTGCCCTATTGTTTCAGTGAAGGAGGTATGAAAATTAAATTAAGGAATTAGTTGTCCATTTCTCCTATATGATGCATTGATATTATTAGCTGTTACTTTGTTTCATGATTGTTAACACACTATTTGCTACTTCTGCATTTAGTTTCTTCTAGATATATGCTGATTTTTATTGAGTATTTCATGCCATTGAAGTTCTCTGTTTGTTACCTGATGTTATTTGAGTATTCGCAAGTTGATTTTCTTCTGTAGGTCAAAATTATTCGTAGATTATCAGATTACAAATCTCAGTTTTTAAGATCAGTATACTTGAGTTTAAATCCTCAAAAAGGCCTCTAAAAAAAGGAGAAAAAAGTACTTTGAAAGTAATTGATACTATTTTAGTTTTGGATTTATTTTATGAATTACGTTTGTTTATAATTATTATATATTATTTATGTGATATGAACTTAGAACTGTCAAAGCTGACCAGTAAAGGAAACAATGCTTTTACATTGGCATTAGTGGATGGTCTATTCACATATGATCGAGTCATTTACCTTATATTCTTTTCCTTTTTTTGCAATGCTTGTTTAAAACATTGGGCACCTGTAGTTTGGGTTTGTGTGGCTTGTAACATGCTTGGGTGCCTTTGATCAAATGACTCTTCCCCTTTCATGACACTTCTTTTTGATGGAATTATAGAATTTTTCTGTATTTTCTTGTACATGGTTTTGCCTTTGATCAAATAACTTCATTTTTCAGTTGTTTTTTATGATTCTATTTAACTTTTATCTTCAAATTCTTTAATCCTTTCCTTTTGGAAGGTTGTATAAAATTGAGGGAAAAAGGGGGGAGGGGGAGGGGGTTTTAAAATGCTATTAAGAAAGGTGACTATGGTAACATTGTTTGTAGATGACTGCATATCTGAAAGAAATATTAATGGTAGCTTTTGAGTATAATTTTACTTTGTTTGTGATGCATCTACCATATATATATATATATATATATATATATATAGGTTTCACAATCGTATCCATTTCAACTAATAAAATTAATCATTGAAACCTTAGCTAAAAATACTGCTAATGTCTTGTCAATATTACATTTTCAGCACAAGTAAATGTGCCTCTTTAGCACTGCTAAAATGGTACTTCTAACCATTGTTTTTTATTGATTATATTATTGCTTGTTATGGTTGACACGGTGTTTTGAACTCTGTGGTTGGGTTTCTTTGTTACAATCTTCTTGTTGCAGAATTTTGATGAGGTCTAAGCTACTTACGATCTCTTTCTTGTTGCAGAATTTTGATGATGTCTTGGTTCCTGAAGACCACGTAAGTAGGAGCTATAATGACACTTACTATGTAGACCCTCAGACTGTTTTAAGATGCCACACAAGTGCTCATCAGGCAGAATTATTGAGAAGTGGTCACACTCATTTTCTTGTTACAGGAGATGTTTATCGTAGGGATTCAATTGATTCAACTCATTATCCTGTGTTCCATCAAGTATGTCTCTATGTGCAGTAACTGGTTTAATCTAATAAAAATGAACTGAATATAATTTCCTCCTTTTTGTCATGCAGATGGAAGGTTTTCGGGTTTTTTCACCAGAAGATTGGGAGGCATCAGGAATGGATGCCACATTATTTGCAGCAACAGACTTAAAGAAATGCCTTGAGGGTCTAGCAAGTCATTTATTTGGTATTTTGAAATGGCCGGTAGACATACTTCAGTATTAGTTGCTGTATTTTGCTATTAACGAGGCTTTGTAAGATGAATGAGTTAAAGCAAAGAAAGTAATCTATTTAAATCTTGTAGATACTTCATCTTTATTGCATACATCAATGCATGCATGTTCTATTATTCACTAAAATATAAAAACACTCTAAAATATTATTTAGTGTAGAAATTTGCTTTATGACTTTCTCATTTTGTGATGATTTTCTCATTTTGATGCTAAAGTGCTTAATTTGTTTTTACAAAAATTATGTACACGAGGTGCCTAGTTATGATATTCTTTTGAAGCCGAGTATAACTGCTTATTAATACTTTTTCCTTTTTCCTGTTTCAGGTGCTGTGGAAATGCGCTGGGTGGATACTTATTTCCCATTTACTAATCCATCGTTTGAACTTGAAATATATTTCAAGGTATGCTATGCATTTTTGTCTCTTCAAATACAGTGTTTATATTACTAATCATGATGCCAATAAAAGTTATGCTTTCAAAAGCACACGGGTGTTTGTTACACATGTATGCACTATAAGTTATCTATTCCCACGCATGTTGTACTTAATTCTCTTCTTCTCTTTCTTTTTTGCACTCAATTCTTATTCTAGTTTAATATATCTTCTATTCCAGGAAAACTGGTTGGAAGTTTTGGGTTGTGGAGTGACAGAACAAGAGATTCTGAAAAGAAATGGGAAACCTAATAATGTTGCTTGGGCTTTCGGCTTAGGGTTGGAAAGATTGGCTATGGTTCTGTTTGACATACCTGATATTCGTCTCTTTTGGTCAAATGATGAACGGTTTACCTCCCAGGTATTTCACGGATATGTTCAACAGGCATCCATCCTTCAATGTTGTCTATTCTTTTTCCCGGTTACCATGTGCTGTAACCACACAAATTTATGATGTAGTCATCTTGAGATTCACAATGTTATTTGTTTAGTTCCTTTTGTAATCTAGTCTCTAATGTATTGCTTGCTTTTTTTATTTTTTTACATACAGTTTTCCAAGGGTCAATTGGGAGTCAAATTTAAGCCATTTTCAAAGGTAACAGCTACATGTCTAAATGCCTGCCTATACTTGGCTCATTTGTAATAACTTTTTTCTGAGTATGTTCACGTCTAGGAATATCTCTTATTCTTAGTCCTTAATGTGTCCTGAAATTAAAACTTGAAAGCTAGATGAGAAATACTCATGTAATTGAAAGTTAAGATGGTCTACAGTTAGCTGTAGACCTACATTTTTCATGGCTCTGCTGCTTTACTATGTTAAAAGCTTTGTAATGATTAAATTTGGATAGTTAGTTATTTTATACTAACAAATTTATTGTCGTGAAATGATACCCATCTTCTATGTAAAACTCTTCCAAGAAGGCATTTAACTAAGTAATCTTTCAATATCTTGTCATTTTTGTTCTGAGCATTTCTGACTGTCTTGATTTTTATCTTTAGTGTTGAAGAAGAATTTATATATTTTTTTCAATTGACACGTTGCTAAAATCTGGTGAGAACATTCTAATTCTTTTATGTTTATCTTTGAAGTTTCCTCCTTGTTACAAGGACATGAGTTTCTGGATCAGTGAATCATTTACCGAAAACAATCTGTGTGAAGTGGTCAGAGGGATAGCAGGGGATCTCGTAGAGGAGGTACATCTTTGAATAATTTGGCAGAACTTCTTTGCGACATTAAAACATTTGTTTGCATTTGTAATTAACGGTTTTCTTTATGTTCAATAGCGACAAAGTGCGTATGCAATTAGCTGATCTAGTGTCGTTGACCAGTGTTGACAATATTTTTGGACGCTGCATTTTTGGCTTTGCGACAAATCATCAAATTACCATACCCATATTGTAAATCTACTAAAATCATTCAAACAGAAGCTTAAAACTTCACTTGCCACAATATTTTATTGGCCGAAATTAATATGAAATGGAAAAGCCGAGTTCTGCTTTAGGGAATAGGTTGCCAAACCAAAACATAAGAAATGGCCTTTGCAATCAACATCTTGACTGACAAAGGCTATAACATGTATCTTAATTCGATGATAGACTACATAGCAGCAGCGGCTATACTGCTGGATCAGATGGAGATTCATTAGTAGGCCTTAAGCAAGGCCGGCGCTTAGTATGAGGAGTTTATGAGAGTAAAAAAAATAAAGAAGGAAGATAATCAAGGAGCTGCTGATGTGGCAGTTAGGAATGATTATAGGGAGAGACTGAAGGAGTGGGGAGGATTATTACGTCTCTTTCAGTTAGAATCCTCAAGGATAGGCAGAGAGGATTGTTCCTTTTTGAGGGGTATAGCTCTTGTTCTTGTCTGAGAGCTTAGCCCCTTTTTGCATTTTGAATATAAATTACGAACTTTTTTTTTCTTCACTTTATTATTCCTTATGTTTACTATTAATCTAAGTCTCTATGCTTGATCCATGTGATCTGTAAAATAGATTCCTTCTGTCTTAAAGGAAGCAACTGAATATAGAGGCACGTAGAACATAATTCCTTTCTGCGCAGGTAGTTGGCGTTCATTATTTTAAGACCACGTTTTGAATAGGCTTGGGTATGTTGGATATTAGTTCCTACTCCTAGTCCCAATTACATTACGAGCAGAGAAATAGATCTTGGACATGTTTTCATAATGGAATGTATAAAATTTTGCTGAATCATTAAATTAAGCAGCAAACTTATATTTCACTGTGGTGCTTGATAAAAGAACGGATACCAGAACTTTTGGCTAGTAGGCATTGTTGTACAGTTGGATACCATTCTACTTAAAATAGTGTAAATTGTAGGAAAATAGTGATTTACTTACATATCTGTCGACCTACTTTACTTAATGACAATTGGTTTTAACACGAAATCTTACAAGTGGAATAACCAAAGTGATTTAGACATTCATTATACTTCTGTATAGTTTTATTAAGAGGATTATACTACTGTATAGTGATTATTGAAGCTGAAGTTAATCTGCATTACCATGTAGAATATTAAAACTCCTCAGATTGGAACATCATAGATGTTCTATGTAACAAGCTTGCTATATAGTGAATCTGAGAATATCGAGGGGTATGTTTGGGAGCTGGATTTTGGAGGTAAGGGGAGGGAGGATGGATTTTTCGTTTCTAGTAAATATTCTTAATCTGCTAATTTTGTAAACTGAAGGCAAGAAAATGATAGATTGGCAGAAACTTCATGTCATTACATTTTATAAATACTATAGAATTCTCTTAGTTTGAAAATAAAATATTCCTCCCTTCCGCTGCCCTGCTAAACTAGTAAATCTCCCTCCCAAACATATTCTAAAAGACTCAGTGAATATGTCCATGAGTTTGTTGATTCAATAGTGCCAACTGCAATGCATCCAGAAAGTTTGTGATGGAAAAGTTCATTATGTTTGGTCATCACGAAAAATAGCATTAGAGACAATATGCATTGCTGCTTGATTACCACAAACTAGATCCATTTTTAAGGTCATAGCTCAATATTCTACTTTTGGACTGGCATCTGGTTGCTTAGAACATTTATTTAAAGTAAACTTTGCCAATCTGTAATAGCATAACCTATCCACCTGTGTGTAGTCTTTTGCTTCATACAATAATCCTTCAGGGAGTCCTCAGATGGATCTGATGGAACCACCATACACATTCCATTGTTTTTTCACGTGTACACATGTCAATATTCGCGGCTGGCCATTGTTGTTTGAGGTTCTCTGTAATATTATTACCAGTAAAAATCTTGAGCAAAAAGTGGGCTTTTGTTTTCTTTTCCTTGGCTTTTCAACTGTTTACCTCGTATTCTTTCTTTTCTCCTCTTTTTCCTAGATTAATCATTTAGCTTTCTTAACATGGCTATAATATACTTTTCCCCTACGAGTCTGTACTAAGTTTGGTCCTTTTTTCTGTTTCTGTTTCACTTCTCAAATTACAGGTGCAATTAATAGACAATTTTACCAACAAGAAAGGAATGACCAGCCACTGCTATAGGATTGCATATAGGTCCATGGAACGTTCTCTTACTGACGAGGAAATTAACGACCTGCAGGTATTAAATATAATTAAAATACTAGTGGAACATGATCTTGGTTTGTGATATATGATTTTGAAAGCTACCAACATTTGTTTCCCCCCTTGTTAATGCAGTGGAAAGTAAGAGAACAGGTGCAGGACAAATTAAATGTTGTCTTACGATGAACATCAAATGCTAAGAGTTTACAACTTAGTTGTGTTTGTTCTCAATTTTTGATGTATAGATATTTTACGTCCTTTTACAGCAACCGAGACAGATGTATTATTTAATTTCTGCAGTGGGTATACACTACATTACGAGCCATAGCTAACCCTTCAGGAATCTGTATTCTCTATTTTTCTCAAGAAATATGTTTGTATGTTTCATAACAGAGCACTTTACTTACGATCTTCCTGGAAAAATGAATGTATTCCCGTTGCCGAACAGTGGGCTTGTGGATGATTGTGTATGCAAGACATTTATCAAAACTTTCTATGATAATAAGAAATTATTCTAAAACCAATTATTTTGCTTTATATGCCACATCAATGGGAAACGGTGGGGGTTTGTATGATTAGATGTATTGATATTGGATCACATATCATTTGGGTTGATGACATTAAAACTTTCACAATATTACGTGAGTACAATGTTATAGCGCTTGTAAAATAGGAACCCATGGATACATTTTTCGGTGCAATTGGCTCATTTTGTCGCTAACTTGTAAGAAAATCATGTTCAATCTACCATTTTCCTTTTGATTTCCGTTATTACAAAACTGTATAGTGTCAGGCTTCAGTTATTATGCAGGGTCTCAAATTTTGATAAAAAAAATTAAAGGTTTTTAGCAATACGTAACCAGTGTAAAACTTCATCAAGTCTCTATATTAAGTTTTTTTATGACACGCAATGTAATCCAGCGATGTAAACTGATTACTACAAACTAAACATATTACTTTCCTAGCAGTATGAGAAGTTGTCAGTTTCTTCCTGCACCCTATCAAATCTATTCTTCCATCCTATCATTTCGGATTTTATTTTCCGGAAGATACTCATCAGACACTTGCCACTTTTATTTTGAAAAAATATTTCCATAATTGATTTAGTACGTTATGAAAAATAAAATCCAAAATGATGAAGTGCAAGAAGAAACTGTCTGAGAAGTTTCATGCAAAAGCAGCTCAATTGAACCCGAAAACCAACCCTCATATAGGCTCATTTCGTGTCTCGTCAGCTATTCCATGAGGAGAAAACACTATATTCATCAAAATACTCAAAACATTTAAAGAAATTTATGATAATTAATATACAGCATGAATATTACGTAGAATATGACCCTCTATGTCTAATTAAAATAAACAGAGCTCCTGAGCATAGAAGCAAAAACAACCACTCTTCCCCTAACTCATACTGCAATGGGTGCTTCTCCTTCTTTTCCACTTCCTTTATCACCATCACTTCCTTTTGAAGCTTTCTGCAAAAGCTTGTGCTCTGACGGCAGATTTTTCTTCGCTTTCCGGCTTCCTTCAACTTTCCATAGATCCCACACACGGGTTTTTGGTGGTGGTGTTGCATCTACAACTGGTGCAACCAATCCTGGTTTTCCATCGTCAATAACGCCATCAACTAAACCATACTCCTTAGCTTCCCATGGATTCATAAAATTGTCGCGATCGGTGTCCAGATCAATCTGAATTATACAAATTGAAGGGGTAAATAGTAATGTGACATATTTAGATAAAAGGGGATGCATCTAATATCTAACCTGCTCTTCAGGCTTCCCTGTAATTCTTGATAGTATCTTGTTGATCTTAATCTTGTGATATGCCATTTCTCTTATACGAATGCTCATATCAGTAGCCTACAATTACATTTTATTATATATCAGTAAAGTTTTTGCTCAGAGCCATTAAGAGAAGAACTTAATATGCATATTGTATGTGCATAATAATCACACCAGAAACTATGAATTCCTAACAGACACCCAAAACATTAAGACCAGACGAGACACTGAAATCAGAGTTTCAACCCACCACACAGTCACCTCATGCTTGCACATCTAATGTGCCACCTAAAAGAAACAGCTTGCTAAACAAGGTGCCAAGACTCCCATTATAACTTAAAAGTTATGTTGAGATATGTAAAACGACACACAATGCTGAACTCACGACTTACTGAAATTAATGGTATGTAGCTAGTTTATAATTTGACTGATAGCTTGGCACATACCAAAAACATGAGATAATTCATGACCCCACGTCAGAAAAACAGAAACCAGTTGTTAGTTCAGAATGACAAATAGCTTATCATTAGCTTGTTTGGTGATTGAAATTTATTTGTAATAAACCACTTGTATCATTTCTTGATAGAGTATACGAGAAAAACGTCTGTTATCAGCATAAACACAAATCAAATAATGTCAGCTAATAAGTTTCATAGTTATATTTAAGCAACATACTTTCTGGACTATATTATTTTTAAAACACAGGTTTTCTTTACACATATCAACTTGGAAATCAGTTAACATAGATAATTGTAGTAAAGGGAATTGTATTCCTCCTACATCCTACACTTCTCTAGCATGCTTGAAATCTAAATTAGCTTTACTTTTAACCTGATCATTTTAAGGAAAATGAAAATAATAATGAAAAACTTCAGAACTACTTCGTATTGACAATCAACAAAGCCAAAAGATCCAAGAAGGCAAATCTTACTTTTCCACCAGCAGTTCCAAGTGGCTGATGGATCATAACTCTTGAATTCGGCATACAATACCTCTTCCCTTTTGTACCAGAAGCAAGGATAAATGCACCCATGGATGCAGCAAGCCCAAGGCAAACAGTTGACACATCTGCCTTGCACAACTTCATGGCATCATAAATTCCCATCCCTGCATCAAACGATAAACATGCATATTTCAGATTCACTACACTGAAGTACAATCATTACGCTTAACAAGACATGAACTTCATTAACAGAAGGTTCCTTTCCTATCATCACAAATTCAACACATTCAATCTTTTGCCTTCACTAACGAGATTCAAAATCTCATAGATACAAATTAACTTGTGAATCAGTATGGTAAATTTCTTGTCATATTAGTAAAAAGCAGGGCACAAAAAGACCAACAACTCAGTAGTTTCTGAATTATATTATATCAGCAGATAGATAAGAATGATGCAGTCAATTCTCTCTAAGCTAAATGTCTGTTTATGTTACCACAAGCAGCAAAACAGTAAACTGAGTCATTAAAACATGATAGCTCGTACCAGGGATTAAGAAATTTAACATCTAATCACAAAATTGGGCTTACGAGTCAAGTGCATCCGTTAGTCTCTTATGGATAAAAATAAACACGTAAAAACACACATACCAGCAGTAACAGAACCACCAGGTGAATTTATAAATAACTTGATGTCTTTCTTTGAGTCTTCAGCGTCCAAAAGCAAAAGCTGACTAATGATAAAATCTGCAGTCATATCATCCACCTGATCAAGCAAAACGATTCAAAAACACTCCATCAAATACTGTCTCACTCTCTTCAGTTGCATTCCCTTCTGTTTTATTTTATTTTTATTTTGTTATATTGGTTCAGGATAAACTGACGTTAACACGTCAAAATTTTCTCGAAAATTAACAGAGCACCAAACAACATCTCTTCACCAATTTCACACTATCAGATCAATTTTCCCTCTCTCTCTATATATATATATAAAGTTTGTTCATTCTTATGTTACTGTGAGCGTCCTGTAGAATGAACCCACATGAACAAGTTCGCAAATTCCCCTTAAAAACATAATCAGAGAGACAAAGGGTATCCACAAAATAAGGAAACAACAAAATCCACCCCCAATATATGTATACGAGAGAGAACCTGAGAACCCAAAAAGATAATTCTTTGACGGAGAAGCATGTTGGTGGTATCGAGGTCTTCGACTCTGGGAAGCCATGGGGAAGCGGTGGATGCAGAAAAATCCAGTGGAGAAACGAGCCAATTGGAGGACAAGGTGGGTCTGGAGGCGTTAACGATAAACAAAGGTTTGGTTTTTCTTGTTTTGGTTGAAGCTGTGGAAGTCGGAAATTGCGAGTCGAAAAGGGCATGCTTATGCTTCAGCTTGGAGCGTAAGGGTATACACGATGTTGAAGATAAACTCAACTCCATCTTTTCTTTCTCTTCTCTTCGCTCACTCTCCCCCTTCTTTTTATTTTGTTTTTGGTACATGTGGTGATTTGGGCCTAGGTTTGGGCTCTATTCTTCCTCTTCCGGCCCAATCACTTTCAGATTTTTTCTTTTTCAGGGCTTTCTGCCTGCAGCTCAAACTTTTCTTTACACCCCCAAACTTTTCTAAAATTCTTAATTACCCTTTGACCAGTGTAATACAAACGAAAATGTTGTACAGAGTGTTCAGAGAATCGAAATCTAGACGAGTGAAAAGTAGGAGCATAAATTTCTTATCTGTGTTTTTTGTGTTTGGTTCATGGTTCATGGCTCTTTCCTTTTCACACCACCGTCTTCTTCTCCATGGAAACAAAACACCTTTTACTCTGCAATTTCAATGCACGACTTCACCAAAGCCCAACAACGCAAACATACTCACGTTACCATCTATTCGGTGTTGCTCAGGTTTGAACCAAAAAAGCAGTATCAACCTCCGAACTTGCAAGAACTGCAAAACTCAATTCGACCCTTCTCTCAATCACCCTCTTGCTTGTCGATTTCACACTGCCCATTTTGGAGGTACCCACTTTGTTTCTCACCTACTTCATGCTTATATGCCACTCTAAGTTTAGGTTTTACTTATGAAATTATGGTTTATATTGTATAGAAATGCCCCCAAATTATTGTTAACAAATGCATTCCCAAATTTTAGATATTTATTCTCTGTAGTCTTAATCAAATTACAGAGGAGATGATGAAACTCGTAGCAGCATGAAGATAATTCTGTTTCTTATGAGAACTTGATAATAATTTATCCATCCACTCAGAAGTTCACTTTTGACATGAAATAACCCCTTTAGCAGCTTTGGACGTCTTTAGAAGACCTGGTAAAGGAATCCTCAATGTTGCACTCTAATTATTGAGACTAATTAGACAAATATAAACTCCACCTATTAACTGTGTTAAACTGGAGGAGTTACCTGATTTTAGCCAAGTGATGGTAGCATTTCATGTCTGTGTCTATATAAGCTTTTGAAATGTTCTTGATTGTGTCCAGATCGTTAGAATGTTTTATAAATTTTCAGATTTAAATAGGTGGACTGACATTGTCTAGTTCCTTGACTACTTCTTGTTCCTTCTCATTAGAGAATGGTTCATGTATCAAGGACCTCAACACTAAGGATGGTTTTGACCTCTACGATGTATATATATACAACTTGGCAATGCAAAAAATGGGGAATCTTATCTGTTAAACCATGGAAATGTTCGAGTACCCATATTTAAAGGGCATCAGTGCAGCCCTTAACATGGGTGTTCACACTTTTTAAACTGTCCACAGCAGAATTCATACCTTTCAAGGATGGAGAATGTTTATCCCACCCCTTCACTAACACCACTAGTAGGTTGTTGCTTGTCTAGTAAGAGTGGCCATTGGCTAACAACCAACTGAATGGGGTTGCTTTTGTTCTCTGTATTAGTCCCTCTGGTAACTTATCATGCAATTCAACTAAATGTTTCAGACTTGTTGTAAGTCTGATGCGTGAACATATACGACAATTAGTTGGTGAAAGGCTTGGATTCCACTGTGGACGATTATAAAAGTGTGGACACCTGTCTCAAGGGCTGCACCGATGCCCTTCAAATAAGAGTATTTAAACATTTTTCGTGGTTTAAGAGGGAACCAACCGATAAGTTCCTTCTTTTATACATTGGCGGGTTATATATATGAAGAACATAGAGGTTGAAACCATTCTTAGCATTGAGATCCTTGAAACATTAGAACCATTCTCTAGTGAGATGGAACAGATGTGTAGTCAAGAAACTTTACGATGTCAGTCCACCTTGTATTGTTGACTCTATTACCATTTCAACTTGGCTTCAAACTCCACTTTTTAAGGTGATATCAAAGTTATTCAAAGTATCCTAACAAAGTATGTTGAGTCTATCATACCACCTATTATGAGATCATTCAAAAATATCAGTCATATGTTCCAGACTTACAAAATATAAGTAATGTAAACCTCATCTTACAAAATTAATTTGTAAGGAGTAAATCTAGTTTGTAATTTGCCCTGATTTAAACTAACACATAAATTTAATGCTACAGGAAGGAAAGCTATAAATCTTATTATCTTATCTAGATCCTATGCTGTATGGCATCGTATTAGTATTTTCTACTGACAAAGCTCAAAGAACAATTCATGCTGAAGCATTCTTGCCTTGTTGATCTTATGATTTGGCTCTTAAAATAGTGTTTTTTCTAAAGCCAAAATTTCTAGCCAAAACATGAATTCTTTTGCCGGTACATAGCCATGATGTGAGTCTAGAGTCTAAACAACGGAAACTAAACTATTAACAAAGCTGAGATTAAAGAATGATCTATAGGTTAACACCTCAAGCTCGGATGTGGGGTCATTCAGTTAGAAGACTGGTTTCTCATACATATGTTTTAAAGAAAGGTTTAGCTAGTGAGTCCAAAGCTGAAGCAAAACTTGTGTAATCCTAATTGGGGCAAAATGTTAACCTTGGGAATTTCGTCTAACCATTACATTGATGAAAAATGGTGGATTCCAAACTTCAATATTATGTTATTAATTTGCATTACTGTTTGGATCTAACTTTGGCTTTGATTCACATCTCTACCACAGGAGAAACTAAGAGAAAGTTTGAGAGTGTGTATGAAGGGGGCACCATGAATACTCCTGACTCTGGCAAAGTTTTTCAGTATTGGCATTGTTGTGGTTCTGAAGATCCATTTGATCCTGGTTGCACATCTTCACCTCATGCCTCATATGATGATTGATGCAGATGTCATTCATCATCATCCATGAATCAAATTCACTTCTTCCATTTATTTTTCTTGTAACTATATATGGTTTCTAAACTCATGTGTAAAATTTTAAATTCCTTGAATAATTTTGGAAAATTTAAATGTTGCTCAGATGCAAAACAAAGTGTGTGACTATACTAATACTCCATTTACAGACTTAAGAGTAATATCAGTAATCAGAGGAGGAGAGGAAAAAGAGGCTTAAGAGTAATATACTGATACTCCATTTACAGACTTGATTCTATCAAGTAACAATAATTATAAGGATTTGTAAACGTATATTAATCAATGTTAACAAAAAAAATGACGTAATATTTATAACTTGATGTTATGGGTAAAGTTGAGCATAGAAAGAGTTTTGTAAAAATTAACTTAACAAATTAATTTGTAAATCTTATTACTTTTTTAGGTTACTTTTATTTTATATATAAGTTAATCTTAATTTTAAAAGTATATTTATGACCATTTCTTTATTTCTTTTCTCTAATGGCTAGAAATCCATTTAAATATAACAAACTGTTTTAATCTTGCCTTACCAATTTTTTTTATATAAATATTGTAAATAATAATTTTGTTTTAATATTTTATATCTTTATAAGTATCTAATTGACAATAAAATTAAAGATAAAAATATGTCAAAGTTAAATCTTTAATCAACAAGAAAACAAAAAAATAAATTATTGTCTAAACTATAATAATTAATGAATTAATGATTGTTAAATACATGCAAGAAAACTTGTTTAGGAATTAAAGTGAGATAATAACAAAATAAAATAAAATGATTATATTCAATTGAAGTTTAAAATATAGTAATTTTGTGCCGCATTGTCATTTTACATTATCTATTTGACATGAATTTGTTATCATTCTTTATTTAAGTTTGTATTTAATCGAATCAATTATTCATTGTAATTACTATACAAAAATTATACTGTTCATATTTAAATTAAAATACAATTACTAATTTAATATATAAATACTATGAAATATACGCGTATATAAAGTTAAAATTCTAGACACTAAACAGTGGCAAGTTATTTCTAAATTACCTAAATCCATATAAACATATGTACTATACCAATATGAACGACATATAATTACGCAATATTTAGAACAAATATGCTTCTCAAACAAATAACAGGTTTATAAAAACAAAAACGCAGTAATGAATCCAAATCCAAACTGTTATATATCTGAGAAGTTCTAAATCTAAATCTGAAAAGTCATGTTTATTATTACCTAGCAAAATCAACATGTAATGAATCCAAATCCAAACTGTTCTATATATGAGAAGTTCTAAATCTGAAAAGTATTAATGAACATTTGAAGTGAGTCTCAAAATTGCTTAAGCGAGAGATATGTGGTTTATATTTATATTTTCAAAATCTAAGATTAGGTTGAAGACACAACAAATTTATAAAAACAAAACCAATTTTAAATGTTTCAAAATTAAGATTATACAACTTTGTGAATTATATTGGTAAGACATGCATGTCATTTAACTAGTGTAATTAATTTATTTTTATACTTTTCAAAATTATTAAAATATTCAATTTATTTTTATTTACCATTCTTTTTTGTCCGATTAATCAAATTTCAATTTCACAATTTTAATTATGATTGAAAAAAACTTTTCTATTAATTATGAGCATTTAAATGAAACTGCAATACAATCTACAATTAAAAATGAAGTAGAAAATTTTAAGTGACATAATTATTTTGTTAATTCCAAGTGACAGGATGAGACATTGTTATATTCGACTAATTAATTATTTCTCTTTAATAATAAAAACCTGCCAAATTCAAATTCTTTTATTTATTTAAGCGGGGGCTCTTCCTTCTTTATGAACTAAATCGCCTCCAGAAATTCACACGAAAAGAAAAAAGTTCGTTTCTTCGTAATAATAATATTGCGATGGGAGTAAAGAAACAAACAGACATTATAAGAGTTCATCCGTACAAAAATTATATTTTATGACGTATAAAAATGAACTATGACTGTACATGATTTTTGTACGTTATAATAGGTCTACACATATGACGTACCAAAAATTTACGTCATAATAGTCTGAACATATTATGACGCACTTTCTAAAATTAATCTATTTTTTTATATGAATATTGGAGAAAATTGTTTCAAATTGATATTGAGTAAAATTATCTATCTTCACCTTCGTTATTTCTTTTTTATCATAATTTGTTAGATTTTGCTATCGTTTTTTATGGATGTGAACTTAAAATTTGTGCTCGTTCCCAAGAAGAAAAAAGAATGTCAAGAAGTCTATAAAAAAAATAACTCGAATATAAACATAGATAATTTTACTCAATATCAATTCGAAATAATTTATTTTTGCTACGTCAATGTATACCTATTATAACTTACAAAACTATGTACGTCATAACTCGTTTTTGTACGTTATAAAACATAATTTTTGTATTGGTGTAAGTAATATTTGCTTAAAAAATATTAGTCTTACTTGACAAGAATCTCATACAGAATCTTATTAAAAAAACTAATTAAATAGTAGAGTTATAATAAAAACTTAATTTAAACCAAAAGGTATTAAAAAAAACATTTAAAACAAGACAAAAATTGTATTTCACGCAAACTTAAATGTAAAATTGTACACACATTAATATGCCTTAAATTTTTTATTTGCTTATAATCAAGTTAATAACTTGAAAATATTATCACTTGCCTTGTTAAGCATCTTCTAATGTTTTTTCTTTTTATCTTTAACAAATATATTTCTTATTTAGCAAATATATCTGGTCAACTGAATTTAAAGTCTGAATTAAATTTGAGGTTGTTTCAAAAATTTAATCTTATAAAGTGGGGGTGTTTGTAACTTTAATGTGATTTAAATGCAAGAAAATGTTTGTATGAAGATTTGAGGTTGTCTGTTCTATATAATGCTGAGAATGAAACATTTAGCAATGCACATCTCAAAAATATCTCAAATGGTCTCCATATTTAAACCTCTCTCCTTCATTTTCTTCTTTTGCTATTTTATTTGCAGGTGACAACACTTCATTTTCTTTTTATATTTTTTATTATCTCTATTCTTCTTTTAGAATTTCGTCTTCTTGATTCTACTTTTAACCGAGTTGTAGTATAGTAACTTTTCAATTTTCATTATTAAAAAGAAAACTACGATGATATATGTTAATACTTTGTAACAATAAGTTATACAGTATTTTACAGTATTTTATTAGTTTGTATATTTAAAACGAACTAATAATAAATTATCACCTAAATTTTGTGAAAAAAATTATAAAATATTGTTAAAATAACATTTTTTCTCAAAAAAATACCATTATTCTCGATTTTAAGTAGGAAGAATTCATTTTAGTTCTTTAGTTTAATTCAAAATAAGTATTTTGTTATAGATTTAAATTGTACAATTTATCATTCTATTGATATTATTTTATTCAAGAATTTTTCTTGCTTGACCATGGTTTTTCTTTTTTAATTTTATGGATATTAAATATATAATTAATTATTTTCATGTCAGGAGTACATCTTCAATATATAAGTTTCTTCATATATAGAAATTTGTAGTTTTTGTTCCTTACCATATTACATGCATTTAATCCATTTCCGATAAAAAAAAGTCATTTCATAAATCGAAAAATGTATTTTTTTTATTTATTCCTATTACACTCATATTATTATTACTAAACAACTTGTACTCAATTTTACTTTAGAATAAAAAACTAAAAAAAATAAACAAGTCACAAGTTTTTGTTATTTTTATTAACACAACGTAATAAACTTTATTTTTCTAGTAAGCACATTACATTACTCCTATATTATACATGTTAAACATCTCTCACCAAATATGTTTCTACAACAATACATAATTTATGATACGGTTTCTTTACTAATGGTAAAGTACAGGGTAATCTAAAAACCTAAACAATAAAATTTACAATTTAAACAATATTTATGTTTGTTTCGAATGTAAGATAAGAATCATAATCAAGAAATATATCTAATCAAGAAATATATCTCTCAAAGTTATTCCGACGCTCAAGATAGTATATCATGACATTTCAGTTAATCTTAAATCTATAATAAATGTTTTCTTATCTTGTATTTATATTTATAAGTTTCGAGACAAACTTATGATTAATATAGACTTAATCATGGCTCAATACTGGTAAACATACTTTAGCTGTAAACTTGATTATAAACGATATTTAAAATTTTCAAGTATTTATAACAGTTCGACTCTCTTAACGTCTAACCAAATAACTGCTTAATATGAGTCTTGATATGTTATTTCTAAATCATTCGATTAATAACTAACCAACAATATAATATTAGTAAAAAAATTACTTAATGAATAATTTCAATTATATACAATTTTTATCATATTGTTTTACATATAAAAATCTAAATATAAAACAATTTAAATACTTATTTCTTCCTTCACTATGTTAGGATTTAATATTTGATATCTTGTTAGGTTTTAAGATTTTGTTTGTTATTATTTCTGTTTGTTATTATTCTGTGTATATAGCTGATAGATTAGATAGAATTATAACTAATTCTGTTATAATCTTGATGTATAAATATTTGCATCTGCATTATGCAGAATTAAGATAATACACAGATTATTCTTTGTCTCTCTGTTTCTCTTATCAGCATGATTCTCATTATTTAAGATGGTATCAAAGCTCTTCAATTGAAGAGTTCTACTGTGCCTCTTATCTTTATTCTATGATTTCCCCTTCTTGATTTCTTTGTGTTTTTTACCAAACCAACTCATGACTATCATTGATCATTACCACACGGCTGAAAATTGTTACAAAAAGAATGACTATCCATCAGGATCTTTAGGATTCTCCTACAACAAAGGGATAAGAGGAGGTCGAGGCTATTCATCAAATAAAGGAGGCTTTGGCAGAAGATCAAATTCAGGTTCATACAACTCAAAGGTTTGCACTTTTTGCAATATCACGGGACAACTGTTGATGAATGTTTTAAGAAGCATGGTTACCCTCCTCGGCATAAACTGCACAGACCTGTTATCACTCCTCAGCAATATCAACATTTGATAGTCCTCCTACAACAACAAACACAATTGGGATCCTCTACAACTACTTCCCACATCAATCAAACTAGTACAACTTTCTCTCCAAATACTTCTTTTATAGGTAATGTGCTACCAATTTCTCATGCTACAGACCATGCCATGTGGATTATAGATTCAGGAGCCAGTGATCATGTAACTTCTTCCTTACATATATATTCATCCTATAAGGCTATTGATCTCATCACTGTAAAACTACCAAATGGACAACAAACCATGACCTCATATTCTGGAACAGTAAAGATTAATGATTCTTTGTCTATTTCTAATGTCCTATATCTTCCACAATTTAATTTCAATCTTATATCTATTTCCAAGCTTACCACAGCCCATAATTGTAAACTAATATTTCTTGACAATCAATGTTTTATACAGGACAGACACAACAAGAGGATGATTGGTATAGTTGATGCTCAAGATGGATTGTATACACTTAAGAACTCTGTTAGCTCCATCAACACCACAATATGTAATAAGGAAGCCATTGATATTTGGCATTACAGATTAGGCCACCCCTCCCATGAGAGATTACGTGTAATGCAACAATTATATCCTGTGATTAATTTTGATCACTATTTTATTTGTACTCCTTGTCATATGGCTAAACAAAGAAAACCTTCTTTTCCTCATAGTACTTCTCGAGCTTCTTCTATTTTTTCCTTATTACATGTTGATATTTGGGGCCCTTGTGCTGCTACTTCCATTCATGGTCATAAATATTTTTTAACCATTGTTGATGATTTTTCTAGATATGTTTGGGTGTTTCCTTTAATCTCAAAAGGTGAAACTCAGTCACATTTACAATCCTTCATTACCTATGCTGAAAGACAATTTAAAACCAAGGTCCTAACCATTAGATCTGACAATGGAACTGAGTTTATTATGGCCAAATTTTATAAAAATACTGGAATTGTTCACCAAACCACTTGTGTTGAAACCACCAACAAAATGGCTTAGTTGAGTGAAAATACCAGCACTTATTAAATGTTACCCGCTCCCTCCTTTTTCAAGCACACTTACCAAACATTTTCTGGTCTTATGCTCTTATTCATGCCTCTACCCTCATTAATTGCCTTCCCACTCCTCTCCTCAATAATCATTATCCACACCAAAAATTATACAGTTCTCCTTTTGATATTAATATCCTTAAATTTTTTGGCTGCCTTTGCTTTGTCAACACCTTGTCAAACAATAGACATAAACTTGATCCAAGAGCCTTACCCGCTATTTTCCTTGGCTATAAACCACACAAAAAAGGCTTCATCACCTTCAACCTCAAAACCGGGGCCATTGAGATTTCTAGAAATGTTGTCTTTCATGAAAGTTGTTTTCCCTACCACAATGAGTCATACATCACTCCTAATTCCCACCTTGTCACCCACCCACCTTTGCTCTATATTGACCAGTGTATGCCCCCATCTCATACAGATACTTCGTATCCTCCTCCACCCAGTTCACCTCCCACCCTACCTGCTCCTAACATTAGAAGATCCAGTCGACAGAGAAACAGACCTTCAAGACTATCTGATTTTGAAACGTCTTATGCATCAACTATTACCTCTCATTCTTCAGGTATCAAGCATCCTCTTGCTTCTGTCATTTCATATAAGAAACTTGCAGTACCTTATTACTGTTTTATTATGCAAATCTCTACTAACATTGAGCCTAGATCTTATTCTGAGGCATCCAAGTATTCTCACTGGGTTAGAGCCATGGAGGATGAGCTTGCTGCATTGGCCAGAAATAATACTTGGGAAATCACAGATTTACCTGCCTACAAAACTACTGTAGGCTGCAAGTGGGTTTTCAAAATCAAACACAAGGCTGATGGTAGCATTGAAAGATATAAAGCTAGATTGGTAGCCAAGGGCTACACTCAAATTGAAGGTCAAGATTATCTAGATACTTTTTCTCCAGTGGTCAAAATCACCACGGTTAGACTAGTTATAGCTCTTGCGGCGGCACATAATTGACATCTTAAGCAACTAGATGTTAATAATGTTTTTCTTCATGGAACATTAAATGAAGAAGTTTATATGCTACCTCCTTCAGGGCTCCACGACATCAAACCAAATCAAGTATGCAAGTTACAAAAATCACTTTATGGTCTTAAACAAGCAGGCAGACAGTGGTATGCTCGTTTATTTGATTTTCTCTTGTCCAATGGCTTTCTCCAATCTGCATCTGATCATTCCTTGTTCACAAAACATACTAATTCCAATGTCACTATTTTAGTGATTTATGTTGATGATATAGTACTCACAGGCAATGATCTAACAGAAATCACTCATATTACTCATCTTCTTGATGCAACATTTAAGATTAAAGATCTTGGCAATCTTAAATTCTTTCTTGGTCTTGAGGTGGCTAGAAACAAAGAAGGTATTTGTATTTCCCAGAGAAAATATACTCTGGACATTCTCAACGATGAAGACTTCTTAAACTCTAAGCCTGTTTCCACTCCTTGTGATTATCGTACGAAACTCAACACAAATTCTGGCCAACCTCTAAATGATGCAACTTCATCTTCTTATAGACGACTGTTGGTATATTATTATATCTCACCAACACCAGACCAGATATTTCATTTGCAGTACAACAACTCAGTCAATTTCTCTCAAATCCCAGCATAGATCATTAACAAGCAGCTTCTAGGATTCTCAGATACCTTAAAGGTGCCCCTCGAAAAGGGATTTTCTTTCCCAGCAATAACATCATACAGTTGAAAGGCTTCAGTGATTCTGATTGGGCAGGCTGCATTGATACCAGACGAAGTATCACTGGTTACTCTATCTATCTTGGTTCTTCACTTATTTCATGGAAATCGAAGAAACAAGCCACTGTATCCAAAAGTTCCTTAGAAGTTGAATACAGAGCTCTTGCCACAGCTACTTGTGAAATTTAACGGTTAACTTTTCTTCTAAAGGATCTTCACGTAACCTTTCAACAACCAGCAGTCTTGTTCTGTGATAACAAATCTGCCCTTCATATTGCTGCAAATCCAGTTTTCCATGAACGCACGAAACACATTGAAATAGATTGTCATATTGTAAGGAAAAAGCTTTCTTCTGGTTTACTTAAACTACTGTTGATTCCTTCTGCATGCTAGTTACCTAATATCGACACCAAAGGACTTTCTCCAGCAGCGTTCAACTTTCTAGTTTCCAAGCTGGGAATGATTGATATTCATTCTCCAGCTTGAGGGGGGCTGTTAGGATTTAATATTTGATATCTTGTTAGGTTTTAAGGTTTTGTTTGTTATTATTTCTGTTTGTTATTATTCTGTGTATATAGCTGATAGATTAGATAGAATTATAACTAATTCTGATGTATAAATATTTGCATCTGCATTATGCAGAATTAAAATAATACACAGATTATTCTTTGTCTTTATTTCTCTTATCAGCATGATTCTCATTATTTTATATATATATATATATATATATATATATATATATATATATATATATATATATATTATCAAACATATTATTTCTGACAACATCCACTGCATGCTTTAAGTTGGAATCTTTTTCTTTGTAGTCTTGTCTGGTTTCATCAAATGGAAGCTGTGAATCTTGGATGGTGCAGGTTTTCATGGGGTTCTTCAGTTTCTAAGAAGAAAGGAAGCCAGCGGAGTATGGTTAGAAGAAGGTGTCGGTGGGGGAGAATGGTGGATGAGGGGATGATAGTTCTACGTTGGCGTATAAAAGAGATGAAGATGTTGGAGAAGGAAGAGGCAGCTTCTGATTGGATGGAATGGGAGAAACAGTATTGTCCTGATTATCATCGACATCTTCTTCATGCAATGGATTTGTTGCAGTCTTATTTTATTGGTCTCAGACCAAGTGTGGCATTAGGGATGTTGTTCCTTGTAGCTTTCAGTGTGTTCATGTTTTCTGGGTTTGGCTTATATCTTGCCTTAGAGGCAGCAAACAACCTCGTATCTTGCTTTGCTTCATCAAGATGAAACCAAGATATAGGACATCTTCAATAGATTATTTCAACTGAAATAAACCTAGAAACTCGAATTTCATATACTCCTTGTGTTAGGTTATATATATATATACATACATCTTTGTCACACTGAAAGGGATTAAAGCTGCCATGTAACTGTTTTCATGCCTTTAGGGTTGTAACTATGTATTTTCTTCCTGGTATGAATTGTGATGTACAACACTCTATAATAAGATCAAGGATAAAAAATTCTGCTCATATTATATTTTATGGTTATCCTCATGAACTTTAAGTTTAATTTAATTTTGCATAATGAATTTATAAAATAAAATATATATTCACCTTATATATTATAAATTTATGAAACATTACCCATTTGCAACAAAATCAGGTCATGAATGACAAGTCTCCTCTCAAGCAAGTTGAGAATATATTGCTTTTTTTTATCCATTTTAGTCTATAACTCTGACAAAAGAATATATTCTAGCTAGTGGTACCAAAATAAATTATGAAATATGATACATTAACAATATTTTTAATAATTTTTCGACAATAAATTGTGTGTTACTATTTTATTAGTGTATATATTTGAAATAAATCAATCACCAATTATTATATATGTGGTTGTAAAAAAATTGTCAAAAGAAAATTGTTAAAAATAATATTTTCCAAAAATTATTTGGATGGTTTGGATCTTGCAAGTATATATATATAAGCTTTTATGTGCTGTATTATTTTGGAGGATTATATATATAGTTTTGCATATAAACCGGAGATCGAAGATATTGAAAAAATAAGTGTTATGGAATTCTTTGTGATATTAAAGTATAAATCAATATAAAGGGAGGAAATATATATATATATATATATATATATATATATATATATATATATATATATATATATATATATATATCATATGCTCAATTATTTTACATAGTTATGAATAACAAAACTACTTAAAATTGTCAAATTGGAAAAAACAATCATCTCGCATAAAAAACTTTAAAAGTTGAAAACTGAAAAAGTCAGTGTGTTTTTGTGGGTTTTGATTCCAGTTATGAAAAATAAACAAATCAAACTTTTGAATTATACTTTTAATAATTTTTCTTCTATACTCTCTTATAATAATATCTCATTAACTTTTAAGCTACAACTCAACTTTGGTAACAATAGTATATGTGATTTTATGTTATAGTTCATTTCATTAGCTATACATGTTTGTGATATATGTAGTTCTAACCCTTATAATTAGCATGATCTCATTCGATTATTACATTCTTTATTAGGTGTGAAATTAAAAATAATTCTGAAAGTTCGAAATTAAAGGGTAAAGATTGGATTTATTTGATCCATACATTTTTTTTTAATATTTTATGGTTAAACTTTGTTAAAATTAGGAAGGGCATAAATAAAAAATAGTTTTCACACTTTTTATATAAATGTTAAAAAATTTCAATAAAAGAAATGCTTAAAATGTGTCATGGAGAATTTGTTTTACAGCATTTTTGTCTGTTATTTAAATATGAAAAATAAAAAGATGTAAGAAGGGATTACTTGCACCTTCCTAAATTCTATGTTGTCTATAACGAATATTTATAATTGATGTGATTAGATGTATTATGATACGCCGCCAACTTATTTGAGAGAACAAAAATGATTGATTAGCCTCCATATTTGACTATAAACACATCATTAGTCATAATTATTAACCTTTAATAATCACTTTTCAATATAACAATAATGCTTTTCACTATCAAATATAAGAATCAATAGGAAACAAGAGATCACAAGATCGTTTGTGTTTTTATTACCAAAGTTATAATTTTGTTCGATATATATTTTGATCTTATTATAAATAATAGTTAACTTAATGCTATAATATATAATATTTTAAATTAAAATAATTATATTTTCAGATATTATTAACCATTTAGTTTAAGTACATGTATACATATATTATTTTTGTTTTCATTTAATATTGTATTTTTATTTGAAATAATTTTATTTTCATTAAAGTTTATTTCTTATTTATTATACATTAATTTTGGTATTATCATGATATTGAATAATTGTGAATTCTTTTAAAATATATGATAACCACGAACTTTATGTCTAAATAAAGCTATATTAAGTGTTTTATAATCTAGAATTAATAATTACAATATATTACCATTAATATGTAACATAAAAAAATAATTATTAATCTCTTCTTGTTATATTTTTTTCTATCCTCACACAGTTTGGAATTAATATCAAATAATTGTCTTAAATACATTTTAAATTCCTGAATATATCTAATTTTAGTTCTTTTGTAAATATTTTCATTCCTTATTATTAGTTATAATTAATATTTAGTACCAAAAATATTAATTAAGAAAATTATATTATTTTTAATTACATGAGCTTTTTTTTCTTTAGAAATTAATTATGATATATTAGAAAGTAAATGATTTTACAATCAATGTTACAACATCAAAATTTATTAGGCATAAATATGTTAGTATAATTCAACTTAACTTTAATTAAACCTCATAAAATAATATTATCTTCATTTATTCAATCTAAATTGATCATATTAATAGTCAAATCTTCTACTCATGTCATAAAATATGTAAGCAACTCTTAGGTTTGTTCACTTGAATAGGCTTGGAGGAGAGTGATTGAATGAATTTGAGAGGATGTGAAGATGAATTTTTTATTTATTTGAATGGATTTGAAAGTAAGTGAGAATGAATTTGGAAGTAAATTTTTTTAATCTGTCACATAAATTAAATTCTATACTAATTCTCACAAACTTTACTTCCAAATTTACTCTCACTTACCTCCAAATCCACTCAAATAAACAACAACAAAATTTACCTTCAAATCTTCTCAAATTCATTCAATCAATCTTGTCCAAATCCATTCAAATGAACAAGACATTAAGAATTTATTTACGACTAAATATATAATAGTTACGGATCCACTAATCCCTAATGCATTGTTTAGTTTTATAATTTATAGAAAGTGCATTATTTAATAAGTTTTTTGTTTGATTAAAGCAAGAAAGGAAAAAATGGAGTGAAACACATGTTTTTGAAAAGACTCTATTTTTTTACTCTCTTTTTTTGTTAAGTAATTACATTATATATTAAAATAATAATTAAAGATTGTAAGGTAGGACAGGATTTCGTGTTAGAAGAAGAATTTGTGTTGAAATGTGAGACTTTTATTTTTGTTTTTCTGACCAAAACGAATCGTCAATGTTCATGAAAACAAGTTATGATGTCATTTTACAGTAAAATCTTGCTCCGCCGTATTCGACTTTACTTTCTTCGTGATTATTACTTCGTAATAAATAATAGCTAATTTATAGTTTATAATTAAGAACTAAATAAATAAAAAATAGTAAATAGTAAATAATTAATGATAAATAATACTTAATTAAAAAATATTTAGTAAATAATAAATAAGTAGAATTAAAATAAAGAGAGGGTATCAAAGTCTGGCACCCACCTAATCTTTTTTCCCTAACAGACATGCTTTTTTCCTTGGAAAAGCGTATCCCACTCAAATGGTATTATTTGTTTAATATTGTGCCGGTGACAAGCTTCCCAACATTAAAAAAGTAAAATATTTTTTTTCTTGAACTATTATAAAAAATTGTATTTTATTTTTAAATTAAATTATAAATCATTTTTTCAACAAATGATATTGTTAAGTGTTTTCTATATGGTAAATTCAATTTCACATTGAATTGTAATACGACTTCTTATTAAGAAAATGTTTATATATGATTTTTCACAAAATACATGTATATTCTTTTAGTTAAGAATATAAAATTCTAATATCATAAACATATTTAACTCATATTAAAATCTAATAATGAATCTCTTTATGGTTTTTCAAAAGATTAAAGTTACAAGAATTTGTTAAAAAATAATCAAATTTAGAAATAACAATAATAATTAATCATTATATTGATTAAGATATCATTTTATAAATTAAAAATTATTGATATTCAAAATAATATTTATTATTAATAAAATATTATAATTGATTTGTAAATTAGAATTTAAATTAGTTTTATCATTATCTATCAATTAATTAAAATGTTTATATTTTCTAATTATTTGGAAATATGATGAAATGTTTATATATAAAAAGAATATCAATTACTTGTGTACTCTAATAGTTGTGTTTCAGATAAATTTATGCATATTATAAGAATGGAATACTAAATTTTTTCTAAAGAAATAGAGTAAGTGAAAGAACCCACCTCACGTTATTGAGGAAGTTTAGAAAAAATTATTTAAAAAGAATAAAATGAATGAATATAACATGTTATAACAACTTCTTTTAATAATATTTTTATAATAGATTATTTTTCACTATTTTAATTGATTTTATTATTATGTATATTTAAAATAGACTAATCACGAATTATATACATAAATGTTGGAAAAAAAATTGTTAAAGAAAAGTTATTAAATTTCTTTTTTTCCTAAAAAATGAATTGACAGTTTAAAAATGAAATGAGTTAGACAAATGTGACAATGAAGGAGTGGATTGCTTTGGTTCTTCATACATGCATAGATACCAAATCTGGTGTCTGTTCTTTTACCCACACTATCCCAATTTGGAAAAAATACTTATTAACACTGTTTCATCTTTCAACACCATTTCAAACACGTTTTCTTCTCAACGCTGTTCCTTTTTCTTCTTTACAATTAAAACACTTATCATCTCTATTATTTCTTATTTATTTCCACAGTATATATAAAAACACGTTTTTTTTTACTAAGTAAAGTTTCAAAATTTATCTAATCAAAATAAAAAACATTCTTATCAAACCAAAAAATATTAAAGAATGTAATTCCATAAAAAAAATTTAAGTCTCTTTATTATTATAGAAGCCAAAACTTATCATTATTCGAATCATATTTATATAAATAGATTGATGTGTTAGTTATTATTTATTGTTATGTTACTAATTATTATATTGTTATTATATGATTCACATAAATATTATTTTCATAGAATCATAGGTTTAAGATTTGTGTTAATCTTATAAATATAATATTTTCCTAAAATTACTCTCATGATAAACATTTACTTACACACAATTTATATAAAATTTAAAAAAATGATTATTTGACATATTTAAATTTTTTACATTCATTTGGCATTATTTTTGTTTACGGTTTATTCTCTTCTTTCTTAAAAAAGTAAGTAATGTTATCATAACACATTTTTACATTCATTTGACACAGATTATAAGAATAAAATGGTTATAAAAGTATAAACTTTTATATTTTTTCAATAAAGAAGAAAAAGTAAATAAAGATAGTATCAAATGAATATAAAAAGTTTAGATACGTCAAATAACTTTTTTCTAAAAAAATTCAAAAATTTACACTTTTATGACAATTTTAACCTTATGTCAAATAAATGTAAAAATATATATAAAAAAAATTTAACTCTCTAAGAATATAAAATATCTTTTTCAAACCTAAGCAACAATGAATCCATAATCAAAATCTTACTTCCAAATTGTAAGGACATCATGGTCTTGATAAGATAAAAAAAAAAAAGATGAATAAAAATTAAAACATCAATACACAATTTTATTTTTTTAAAGATACAGAAATAATGCAGAAAATCGAAAACACACACTTTAATTTTAATCTTTCTCCCTTTGCTTTCTATATGAACGCACGGTCGCCGTTCTGAGTTTGGAGAACATGAAAAATATGTTAATCGTTGGCCTTGTTACGCACAGTTCCATTGCACATCCATCTCTTATAAGCTATAAGTATCACCCTTTCTTCTTCATTTCTCGTACACAACATCCTAAAACAACACAAAGAAAACCTAGTTAAGAAATTTTATTAGGTTAAGAATGGAGTGTTCTTCGTATCTTTCATATTGCAGACCTGCTCTTCCTAAGCGCCTTCGTCAGAGCAGAAGAAAGGGCCATAACATTAGAGTTGTGAGAGCAAGTTGTGGAAGAAATGAAGAGGGTAAAATGGTGGATGAGAACATGATAGTGCTGAGATTGCGCATAAAGAAGATGGAGATGTTAGAGATGAATCGAGAGGCACCTGCTGAGTGGATGGATTGGGAGAAACAGTACTATGATCAGTACGATGAAGATGTTTGTAATGCAATAGGGTTGCTGCAGAGTTTTCTGATGGAGACTAGACCAAGTTTTGCATTAGGGATGATAACACTGCTAGCTTTCAGTCTTCCAATTTCTTCTGCAACCCTTTTGTTTTCTGCATTCCAAATCGGAAAGACCATGTTCTCTACCTTTGGCTTATGCTAAAGAGAAAATCAAGTGATGAATCTTGAAAAAAGATCATTGCTCAAACCCTTTTTCTGCTTTCTTATGAAATTTCTCCTATTAACAATTTGTCAAAATCTGAGTAGCCATAAACGAAAAAACTCACAGTTGAAACTTCTGTGATGATGAATGCTACAATATTCATGTGTGTATTACACATATATATAATAGTTAGCTTTATAGACTCTGATATCAGATATTGAGTTTAGATCTATAAACGAATTTTCTTTTCTTTGTTCTAATTGGAAGCCGGAAAGTGGCAATGTTAAATTTTCGTCAGCATCACAAATTCACATTAGCCTCAAGGAAAACCCAGAATCGAAAATTTTAAAGGTGATATATATAATTGACAAAGGGGAATGTATTGTGAAATAAATTTGGAGATTAGTCTTGGAATCACACGGTTTAGAGCTAAATAAGAATACAAAACTGAGATATTTGGACACCTTAAAAAACACTAACTTTATAACATATTTCAATAATATATATATATATATATATATATATATATATATATATATATATATATATATATATATATATAAGAGAAATGTCATATATTCATGTTGTAATATCTTTAGTATATATATCATTACCTTTACAACTAGTGATATTTATATTAACGTATCAATATTACTTTGTTAAACAAAAAACTTCATATTAGCAAAAACTACACCATTTTTCTACAATTAATTTTAAAAACAAAGTCGTTTTGTGTTTTTACCACCTAATAAGTTTGATATTGAATTCACCTAATATAGCATACTGATAGGCTTTAAAAACCATATATATATAGAAAGAGAGAGAGAGATTAAATATATTAAAGCAAAATTTCTAAACATGATATTTAGCAAATTTATATTTGTGTTTTGAAAAGATTTATTTTTAAAATAAAAAATATTGGTTAAGTTAATATTAATAAGTGAATTTTAATCAAAGGAATTCTCACAAAATCAGTTTTATAAGATAAGGTTACATCACATCACTTATATATTATAATATAATTTGATTCTTATACGAACTTAAACATACGATTTCACATTAATGAATGAACATGTCCACCGTGAAATTATATAATTGTGGATAATCTAACATAATTCCATAAAAATGACATAACAGTCACAAAAATTTGATTATCATAAATTTTTGAAAGAATCTATTATTATATCAAGAATTGAATTTATGCTTAAGTAAATTCTACTAAATCAACTTAAAAGTTGAAATTCATTATCTTTATATATATTATAAATCACTTTTATCTTTAGCCAATTTAAATCTCCATTGGTTAAAATAATTTTATTTATTTGTTTGTTTTCAACATCCTTACATATCTTTTTTATAACAAATCTAATTAAGATTCACTTATAGTTTTCTTTAGTGATATGGGTTGGCCTGCATACAATGTACCTTGCGTTCTTTCCGATCTATTGATAACTTCACTTTTCTTATATTTTATTTTATCAACTTGAAAAATGGTCCTACATGTTCCCATTGCAACCACCAAAATTAATCATCCAACTAAAGTTTTTAAGATTTTCTTGTTTCTGAATATATTTAAAAGTTTTTTCAGTAACAGTAGGTAAAACCAATGTATCTCGACATTAGTGTCAACTTTTTTCCTTTTTTGGTTACAAAGTCAAGTTCATTTTTAAAACTTACTGATAAATTTTCTGGAATCCCTGTTGGATGATTTCTAGTGTATGTTTTATTTAATTATTTTTACTATTTAAAATTAAAACTATTTAAAAATAATTATACAATTTTGATAAATAGTATGCTTGCAAGTGTGTTTAAATGTACTTTTCTAAATAACTATTACTATTTTAAAGTCATTGGAAATATTAAATATAGTGTGTGTGTGTGTATAAAAGAATGAAAATATTACTTAATTTTTTCTAATTTATTTGCAAGAGTTAAATTTAAAACTACACTTGTTAATGACTTGAAGATTAGAAAATGATTTTTATAAATGATAGATCGGATAGAGCTTTATTTTAAAATTAATAGCAACTTATTTAATCCAGGAAATTAAAATTAAATTATAAGTAATAGGTATAATAGTTATTGATAATGTTAACAAATAATATGACAAAAAGGGATAAGCGCATAAAACAATAAATAAAAGTACAATTTCCTATACAAATGTGCGTAATAAACACAAACTTTCAATAAAATACACATCTTTAACTAATTCATGAATTATCTTTGTTAATTCCAAAAGGTGAACATAATTGATTTACGTATTCAAATATAACTTCAAACTTAAATTAGTGTGTTATTTTGTTCGATGAAACGTTTGAAAAATGGAATAAATTTTGAATCAGTCACTAATATGTCAGGTTGGCTACATTACAAATTTAGTTTTCTACTACAATTGTGAAAGAAAATTTTCTATCTCAATTTGGTTGGACAAAAACACATTTTTGTACATCATAATAATTCACTTCACAAAATGAATTTTCATAAACATAATTCATATAAATGAATATCCATACTCATTATCCTTAATTTTGGGTGAATTTTAATCTAGTGAGTAGATTATGTATAACATTATTATGTAAAATGTAACAATTCACTTTAAAATAAACTCTGTTATTTTCAATTCAAAGACAGCCACATTTCCACATTTCAATTAACAGATATATTTAATCAAAATTATAATTCAAACATCTAATTTAAATTTTTTTTAATAAAATCATAAGCTTCATCTATAAGACAAATTCTTCAAAGAACTAAATAACAGTAAGAATACATCTTGGTATCCATAAAAAAAAAAAGTCTTGTTTACATCATAAATTCATAACTACACACAACTTAATTAAGATCAATATTAGCTTTTCTGGTGTATAATAGTTTTACTTTTCAAGGTATTGCAATTCAAAATTACAAAAAGAGTTAATGATATTCATATTCCTCTAAATAGCTTTTGGGTTTGGATATTAAATATAATAAATAGTTAGAATTTATTATTTTTGAAATTTTGTGAATAATGAAATATTTAATTTATAAACGAACTTTAAGTTTAACAATCGATTTGTAAAATAAAATATATATTTACATATATTTTTTAAATTGGTCTATTCTTTAATCAACACTTTTCACCATAATTTTTTATTTAAATAATTCTGAAAAATAAAACTCAACTAAGCCTAGAAAACGATAGATAACAAAAAAAAATCGTAAAATATGAAAACAAACATAATTAATGGAGTTTGACTTGTAATTACCTAAAAATTGTCTGCCACAAAGATCATTTAAATTTGACCACACATGCATCTGCATCACTATTATAAAGTGCTCAACAAGATCAAAGATATAAATGAATTCTAAAACAAATTTAACTGTGAAATTCTCACATTAGTGTAAACATTAGTACCCCACTCGGTCCCTTTTGTAAAACAAAAGTGGTGACAAGTGGTAAACAAGTATCTTTTTTGTCACCTAAATTTTAAACATGAAAAAACATGATTACCAACTTTGTTATGTTTGGTTCCAGAATTTCTTTTATTTATTTTATTCCTTTTTGTTTGTTTTGATACGTTTGTTTTTATTATTACTACATTAATTCATGTCCCACCCACGGATTACGATATGCGTGTGAGGCATCATCCTTAGAAGGGAGAAAAAGGCAAGGAAAAGTGAGAGAAAGGTTTTGACCAATAAAACATTTGGAAAAGTATCTTTATAAAAAACTTGATCTTCCAAATGCCAATGTTCATCTTTGGTAAGCAATGTAAAGATTCATATACTTGTCTGTGATGAAACATTTTGTTTGTTTTGCAGATTGTTAACAGCATACCTTCCGTGTGTATGTGGAAGTTCTTTTCTTCTCTCTCTCTTGTTAAACGTACCAGCTTAAGCAAACACGAGAAAAAAATAATTGTCTGCTCATAATTATAAAGAATAAACTGCATGAAAAGATGGATGAAACTGATTCATGATGTGCTTGTAATTTCTGATGTTGAAAGATGGATGAAATCCATTTGTGATTACAACAAACAAGCTGTTAGACAAATTTATAGTATAATACAAACTACTTTTATAGGATTGTGTTAGTTGAGACATGATTTAGATGGATGAACATATTATGTCATCTCCTAATAGATTGGTGGAATGTCGAATATGTCACAGTGAGGATGAAGAATCAACCATGGATACACCGTGTTCTTGCTGTGGCACATTGAAGGTAAGATTACCTTGTTCATTGCCTTTAAATTAGAAGGATTATTATAAACCATGATTTTGCTTATCTGAGTTTTTGACAGCTTCTCTTTTGATCATTGTAGTATGCACACCAAAACTGTGTTCAAAGATGGTGCAATGAGAAAGGTGATACTACATGTGAAATTTGCCAACAGGTTTGTTCTAAGATACCATCTTATTTATTTATTTATTTACACATTGGTGTTCTCATAATTTATTCATATTAAAATGAAAAAGTGTTTGAGTTTTTTCCCACTTTGGTAACTGCAGCAACTCAAGCCTGGCTATACTGTACGTCCACTGCCTCCTCTATTACACTATGATTCTTTTGGGTACGTGTTAAATAGTCATTGAATTCATATATATATATATCTTCTTTGTGTGATGAAATGATGATAGAAGATTGTTGTCAGAGGGAACTGGGAGATTTCAAGAAGGGAGCTTCAAAACCATCAGTTCACAGCAATGTTTAGTGCTGATAATGAATTCCTAGACCTAGACTTTGAGTATTCAGCAGCACCCTCTACAAGAAGCTTGATATTTTGCCGCATTCTTACCATTATTGTAATTTCCTATACTGTTATCTGTTTGTTTACCTTGCTGTAAATTCCTAGCATAAGGTTGTTTCCATTTCTATTATTGCAGTTTATTGGTCTTCTTCTTCTACGCCATACCCTTCCAATCATATTTATACTCAGAGGAGCAAGAGCATATTCCTTCACTGTGTTTATGGTAAGAAAACACATAACACCAATTGACTATTTTGACAGCATTACTCTAAGAAAATTTATTTTCTTCAATGCTTTGCAGTCAGTAGTGCTGACAAATATTGGAATGATTATTGTACCATTTTATATAATGGTTAAAGCTATTATTTCAATCCATCAGTTTCAATACCAGGTTATGAAATTCTGTTTGATCTTCATCGTTTTCACCAAGTTAGATGTGACTTCCAAAGTACTTAGTTTTGTTTTTGTTGTTTTGTACAGGATCATGAGCATTCTCCTATGCAAGGATCCCAGGAAAACGATATAGGACAGCCTCAGTTGCGTGTCATTCGTATAAATGATTCAGTGGTAAACTTCAGAGTGGAGTAATGATTATCTTTAATGCCAAAATTAAGGGCAAAAACATAACAAATTAAAGAGAAATTTGATGTGATTACTCCGTTGAAAGTTCCATTAATGTAATTCGATGTTATTGTATATACAATATATAACGCCTTCTATCGGAAAAGAAAAGGTTGAGAAAGATCATAAACACGGATAAATAGAGACTTACTGACCGGTTGCTTCAGGCAAAATAAAATGAGTTGAATTTTAATTTACATTCTTTTATTATTATTTTTCATTCACTACTCATAACTGTTGATTTAGGATCACTTTGTTACACGCTGTAAAATGAGTAATTCGATATTAAATAATTAAACAATTTTTTATGCATAAATAAAATAGTGATTTCAGGATAAGAAACAATTCTAACTTTAGATATCAAAATATTCATGTTATATAAATTTGATTTTGAGCCGGATTTACCACACAATTTAATGATTCTATTGAGGGAAAGGAGAAAGTTTATTGAAAAGTCAAAAACTAGTTATACATAAGTTCACCTACGTAACAAATTAATATTATTTTTAATCTAAAATTTTAAGATAATAAGTTTATAAATTCTCATCTTTATATAATGTTTATTTTTTTTATCACGAAGAACTTAAAATCACTTAGATTTTCAATAATTTTTCACTCAAAAACAAATATCTTTTAATATTGGTATACTTTTCCTTCAACAAAAATATTTATAACAATAAATACTCTTTTTCTTATTATCGGTCATTTTAACGAGAAACACTTAATCATCAACTTTGATATCAATTATTGAAAAAAAAACATTATTAATGAAAAATATTATCAGAAATAATTCTGACACAAAAATAAAAAAACACACAAGCATAATAATTAGTATAAAAACTGCAAAATTCAAGAAAAAACCACAATTGTTATCAAAAGACAACAAAAAAAAATAATACTATAAAAATTTATACAACACAAAAACAAAAAACATTATTAAACTTTTTGACTATTAATGAAGACAGTTCACTAAAAAATCACAGCACTAATAAAACATGAACTTAACACTTAAACATAAAATAAGATAAATCCAAACCTTAAAATAAAAATTATAAATTTACTCCTTAATTTCTACCCAGTGTAAACTTAAACTCATTACATGTTTGCTTTATTAAAAATGATACATTGACATGCTTTCTCTTACTCCGTTTCACGAGAATTTGGAACTTTTTAATGATTTTTTATTATATATTTAAATTCATTTTCCATTATACCAATAAAAAAAAAGTTATGTGCAATAACCATTTATAAACCTTGATATATTTTGCTTCTAAATTCCAAGTTAGATTTTAGAGTGAAACCCGTAAACCCTAAATCTAAAGATATATTATCTTCTCAATACCGCAATCTCTAATGTACTCGTACGAATATTCTTTTATATTAAATTAAAGACCAAGCAAAAACATGAACAGTTTCAAATGTATAGAACAAAATTAAAAAATTGAATTTGGAAAATAAAAAGGCATATTTCATAAAATTTGAATGCCTGAAAATCAAGGGCGAAATTCAACACGCCAAAGCAATTTTCAAAAACATTTGTCACGATCACCCTTTTAAGGCAAAGTCAAGGATATAACAGAACGTGGATCTTTGTTTTCAAATGCTTTTTGCAATGTGGACGGAACAGCTCAAGGTAAAAAAATAACCAAACAACACTAAAAAAGAGTCTCATCATCGTAATTTAACAAAAGTTCCGAAACAAAAGCAAACATCATTGTCTAGTTTTAAAACAACGAACAATAACCTAAAGGGCAAACCAGACCCTTTATTCAAAATAAAAGACGCAAAGCAACAGAAGTAACAAACTCCACACACATTCTTATTCTTCATCCGTTTCTGATTCTGCATTCTGAAGCCATTCAATGAACGGCTGAGCATTCTTCCATATCTGAGAGTTCTTATTATCGCCCTTCAGTCCCTTTTGATACCACTGCACTATGTGCTCTTCCTCCAACACATCGGCGTCGTAGAGTGCCTTCAGAACCAGGGCAACTTCCTTCAACGCATTGGAAGTAGACTTACAAGAAAATTCCTCAATTGCACACAACAGTAACAACTGCAAACCTTCTTCCTCGGCAACTGCAGCAGCAAGGTAGTTCTTCTTCTTAATTGCTTCTTTTGCAAACCCTTTCTCGATGCCCTCAAACAGGGCTTCATACAGAGCACTCATCTTCTCCTGAGAAGATGCCGGAAGCGCTTCTAGATGGGACACCAACTCTTTTGCCTTGACACCTTTATTCAAATTTGCTTTCACTTCTGCAACCAGTGTCCTATAGGTCAAAATGTTACCATTCTCAGAATTACCACTTACCTTAGTTCTGGCTTTCTCCTCCTTCTCTGGTTCATCTGTGGAGAGCATGACCATATCAGCTGTCACAGCACTCAGCTGTTCCTGGATTCGTTGACGAGCAGCCTCCAGTGATGTATCGGTTTGCCACTCTATGTCGTCATCCACATCTTCCTTGTCATGAGCCTCAATATTCTCATCAATTTGACTGCGGGGAGGCGATGCCCGGTCTTCATCGGAGCCATTTGCCTTTTTCCTTGAAGAGGTAGATTTCGGAGCACCATCCTTAGAAGAGGAAGTTCCTTTCTTCTTAGTAACCTCTTTCTTCAGTTTTTTCTGTTCCTCATCAGCCATTTCACCTTCCTTCAGTCTCTCTTTCTCAGCTCTCCTCATAGCCTTCTTGTCTTTGGATCCTTTCTTAACTTCTGGAGGGTTTTTAATGATGAAAGTAGTTAGCTTGTCTCTCATATCAACGTCAGACACAAACCCACAAGCAGCACATTTCAGCTGGATCATTTGGTTCTTAGTAATTAAGATATCAGTTTCAGGATTTCCACAACCATAACACTGAACATATTTCTTGATGAAGATTTCAAGAAGGCCAGCAAGTTTTGCAGTATCATGTGCGCCATTAACATGGGATGTTCCAGTTTTCTCATCAAACTTTGATTGGGCTCCAAGCTCACATCCGAAATACTTTGTTGTGTAGGAAGCTGGCCTTGCCAAGGCTTTCGCAATATCAACCATATTGACAACATTTGTTTTGATGCCATTACCTCTGCCCTCAATTTTGGTGATCATTCTTGGCATCTTGTACCTGTAGAAGGCATCGTCACTGTTACTAGCACCAATGTTTTGTAAGGCCATGATGACACAAATCCTGAAAGTCTCAAAGAAACACGCTAGACACCACAGGTGGCTGATACTGAAATTCAAAGTTAGCGCAGAAGCAATAATGATGTTGATCAGTAGATTATTATCACAAAGATCCTCCTTGAGAAATCGTGGGACAGCAACTACAAAGCTCAGAGTGTTCCTGGTAAGGCGCACGATGCATCCAGCCGAGCCTCCTCGGCACCAGCCTGTTCTTTTTTCTAGAAGACGAAAAACACTCTCCAAGCAACTCAATTGCTCCCAAATGGATAATAGCCCGTTCAAACATGAAAGAAACTTCAACGTGACACCTTCACCTTGAAATCTGCTACAGCAGAACTTGCAGGATTCCTACGTCAAAACCAGAAATTCAAGCACTATGTAAAGGGGACTGTTATAAAGGTAAAAGGTACATAACTTCGACAATATATCGCAAAATCAAATAACCACAGCCACAAGGAAGAGGTATTACTTACAATTGGACAAGAACTCTATCTAATACAAGTAGATCGGTGAAACAACAACCACAATCAAGCCCAATCCAATACAGAAGAATATGAAATATCAAATAATGGAATCTGTTTGGCTCAATTCGAAAACCAACGCAGACAAATCCAAATTAAAATAAATTTCAGCCACCGACAACAGGCTTTGGCATGTAGGTTTCATCAACATATTTTACAGAAATAATCACTATTGTTATATCAACACCTTCCTTAAACAATGGTATAATTATTCCAGAACAGGATAATACATGATATTGCAAAAATGAAGCTGAAAAGCCTAATATCAAAATCAAAATCATAATACAAATTAATTTTAATCCTAACAATCAATCATCACAATGCAAATAATTTTCCAATCAAGATAAAACAAAACCAGTTATCCCAAACAGACAGTAAAAACCCTAACTATGAATCAACACAATATAAAACAATTACAATCTCAATAATCAATCATCAATAATAACAAATAATTTTGACGATAACACAACAAACGTGGAAAGATTTACTGCCAAATGCTGGCGTATGACAGAACACAGTTACACACGGCGCCAAATTACCGTCAACAAAATTATCAGATCTTAATCTAATCAGAATCTTACCGCAAAAAAAAAAAAAAAAAAAAAAACAGCAGCACCATCAAGAACAACAACAAATCGTCAATAAATAAATAAATTAAATCGATAACAGAAATAGCTAAAACAAGAGTTATTTCGGATCTAAGTTTTTCCAGGTGAAACTCGGAATGAGAATAAACGATTACATAAAAAAAAAATAATAATGTAAAAGGAACGGCGGATAAGTTAAAAGAGAAAAATAAAGAATCGAAAATACGACGAATGGAGATGACGATACCTGCAGAAGTTGTTGAAGGGAACGCAAGGCTAGAAGAATCGGAGCGAAGAGAAAGAGAAGAAAGTGATTAGAAGGTGCGGCTCTTTCTTCAGAGTTTGTGAAGGAGACGAGGCTGGGCAAAAAACCAATGCCCTTACGTCTATATATATATCAACCAATGAAAGCCCTCATTATGTGTAAACTCCAAACTACTCTTCTATTTTATTTAATTAATATTTTAATGAGGTCTAGAGCATTCTTTTCTTTCCTTTTATTTATTTTTTATATATTTTCAGCTTTGAGTTTGTGAATTATGATATATTTTTTCTAATTTTAATGTCCATGTATTATGAATGAAAAAATATCACGAGCAATTAATAATAAATCACCATATAAAACTGATTATAATTTATTTTAAGAGTTATTTTTTTGGAAGAATGGTGAAAGTAGACGAATTAGAATCTGTGAGAATTTATAAAAAATAAAATAAAATGATCATAAGCATAAGAAAAATAATAATCAAATATTAAATGTAGAATAATAAAATAGATTTCTTTTTAGAAGAAAAATATGTGTTATATGGCTTAAAAGGCCTACTTTGTAGGTGTGCGGACCAGACTCGTAAAACCCACAAGGTAAACATGGCACTCATATAGAACCACATTTATTATATGGGTTAACTCTTTCTAAGCTTAACATTGCCTTAATAAAGGACCATATTTAAATTATCTTACTTATCATAATCACTTTTCAAATTCTTTAATCTCAACTAATTTACAAACATTATATTAAATATATTTTTTAAATTTATTTTCACATGAGTTTATAAAAAGTTATAAATTTTTTATATACAAATTTGTAAAAATAGAGAAAGATGATGTTAAAAACTCATTCCTCGCAAAACAAAATTCCAACAAGAAAGAACCTTCAAAATTATAAAAAGGAATTATGAGAATATAGTCTTTAACAAAAAGAAAGTGTACTTGAGCAGTAGTAAAAGGTATAATTTGGATAAAAGAAATTCTCATGTTATACTCATATCTATAAAATTTAAAAGTGGTCTATTACAGAAAAATAAAGTTGATTATAACAACCTACAAAAATGGATGAATGATATAGTATTAAAATAATTTCTTATGGAGTGTTATTTTTATAGACTTTTCTGGATATACAGAGAATATATTAATTGTTGATATCTTATTAAATGATAATTGAAAATATATATATATATATATATATATATATATATATATATATATATATATATATATATATATCTTAAATAATTGCATTATCTCCCAATATTTCATGTAACATGATAACAGTGGATTTGTTATTATTTTTTTTATTGGACTGAGTTAAGTTAGGTATGTACATTAAATATAAGCTAAAATTAATGTTTAGATCAAAAATAAAAATTTAGAAAAGAAAATCTATAAATTAGTTTATGTAAAAATAAAATTTAAATATTTTTATTCTAAACTGTCTATAGGAAAAAAGTTGGTTTTGTTGACTTTATCGAGAATAGAAAGAAGAAATTAGAAGAAAATGTGTTGAGTATATTTTGAATTAAAAGTCAACAAACTCCCTTTTATAGGGGTTGAAAAATAGGACAATGACATATAATATATAGTAAAAAAAACCTTTAATTTAGGTAAAAAATAAAAAATAAAACATTATAAAGTATAGTTGAGATATTTAGCTTTGGTTTAATAATATCCAGTAGTTTGTTTAAAGAATCTAGACCATATGACAAAACAACACATGAAATAATAATCTTAAACTACACATTTAGTGTATAGCTTGCTTAGTCCAAAATGCTGCAAGTAATTGTAACTGTGTGTGTTACAAACATCATATAATGTAAAAACTTAAAGAAAAAAAATACACAACTCAAAATATTAAAATATAATTTATTCATTTGTGATATTTTTATATATCGTTATATGCGCTAATACTTTTTTTCTTTTTATTTCGTAACCCTTTGTCGAAAATGTTTTAAAGCATTGAAGAAATTCCGGATCATTTTCCTATAGTTGTATTTAATTTCTTCATTTATTTCAATTTAAACTCATATTGTATACATTTAATCGTATAAACTTAAAAATAGATGATATCAGTATAAATAATTATAAAACATTATTTAGTGAGTTAAAAAAAACTCATAATATATCATTTTAAAAAACTGTATAAATATTTTAAAAGCACACAAGATAAAGGTTTCAGATCCATCTTAAAAGCACACAAAATTTTACTTACAAAAAAATTTTTGAACAGAACCAAATTAGTTATAAGCTTAAAAAAAAATTATTCACATTCACCACGAATATTTCTCAACCTCGATATTAATTCTGAGAGAGGAAATAGAAATGATAAATTTATACGACATATGATATGAAAAAAGAAAAAAAGAATATAAATGAAATGAAAAGTATGTATATCATGTTTATAAAATAATAGATTGCTTAAGTTCAACTATTTTTATTTGGTATTGAAATGATGTTTACGTGAGAAGTGCTAGATTTGAGCCCATACACATACCAACCAAGCACATCCCCGCATCCTGGTATACGGAAATAGAGGAATGAGTATGTGAATCAGAAACACACGCAATTTGCTCAAAATATACCTTACCCAATTCATATCCATAATCATGAAAGCTGCATCCTCTTTCAAAACCTCACCCACCAAGCCAACGAAACTAAAAGGGGTAAATAAAAAAAAAAATATCATAAAATTACATGCAGGTTTCCTAGAATATGCTTACTTGAATAATAATCACAATAACAGAAGCTATTGTCGGAAGCATCTCAATAAAAACCTCCCCCAACGATCCCACAAATCTAAAATGGGTAAACAACCAAATATTTTAAGATGACATACAGTTTGACTCATATACTCAATCGATTATCATAAGAGCAAGAGTTGTTGCAGCCTCCCCAAATCAAAATCTTTCCCAAACAATCCATGGAAAACTAAAAGGGGTAAAGAAAAAGGACATTTCATAGTAATTCCCTACAAAGCTAGAGGATGTTCATATCAGGTATCAACCACATTTGAACAAGCAGGATTAGACAAATCGGAACACCATCTTCTTATCAAGACACATTTTATTATAAGCATAAAACATTAACATAAAAAGCCAAAATACTCAAGAACCAAACACTGACGCATACATACTAATAGACCAGACAGGCATGCACCCTTTGCAACAAGTTTAAAAGATCATAGTTCAACACATGGGGCCAACGAGACCCTTTATTGGAAATAAAGGACATGAAACAAGCAAGCAAACATAAGTAAAGGAAAATCCAAAAGTGTTTCTTCCTCCATGATAATGATCACATATTATTCTTCATCCGATTCTGATTCTGCATTCTGAAGCCAGTCAATGAAAGGTTGAGCATTCTTCCAAATCTTGGAGTTCTTGTTATCGCCTTTCAGTCCCTTTTGATACCACATAACCACGTGCTCTTCCTCCAACACATCAGCATCGTACAGTGTCTTCAGAACCAGGGCAACCTCCTTCAAAGCATTGGAATTAACCTTGCAACAGAATTCCTCAATGGCATTAAGCAACAAAATCTGGGATCCCTCCTCTGTAACAGCAGCAGCGAAATAGTTCTTCTTCTTAAGAGTAACTTTACCAAAACCTTTCTCTGTTCCCTCAAATAGAGCTTCAACCAGAGCAGTCATCTTTTCTTGAGCAGGTGCAGGAAGTTCTGCAAGACGAGAAAGCAATTCAGTTGCTCCAAAGCCTTTCTTCAGATTTGCTTTCACTTCAGCAACCACAGTCCCGTAGTTCATTGAGTTACCATTCTGAGAACCACCATTTTCATTACTTGCCGCTTTTTTCTTCTTCTCTGGTTCATCTGTAGAAAGCATAACCATATCGGCTGTCACAGCACTTAACTGTTCTTGGATACGTTGACGAGCAGCATCAAGTGACGTATCTGTCAGCCATTGCACGCCATCATCATCATCATCATCTTCGTCATGAGCCTCCTCTTTCTCTTCAATTTGTCTGTGAGTAGGCGATGTGCGGTCTTCATCAGAGCCACTTCCTTTCTTCTTTGAAATTGTGGATTTTGCAGTGCCATCCTTTGTAGACGAAGAACCTTTCTTCTTAACATCTTTCTTCACTTTCTTTTGTTCCTCATCAGCTGCTTCACCTTCCTTGAGTCTCTCCTTCTCAGCTCTCCGCATGGCCTTCTTGTCTTTGGAACCTTTCTTTACTTCTGGAGGATTCTTAACGATGAAGGTAGTCAGCTTGTCTCTCATATCAACATCGGACACAAAACCACAAGCAGCACATTTCAGCTGGATCATCTGGTTCTTAGTAATTATGATATCGGTTTCAGGATTTCCACAACCATAACACTGGACATACTTCTTGATGAAATTCTCAAGAAGGCCAGCAAGTTTTGCAGTATCATGAGCTCCATTGACGTGGGAAGTCCCAGTCTTCTCATCAAACTTAGACTGGGCACCAAGCTCACAACCAAAATACTTAGTCGTGTAAGAAGCTGGCCTTGCCAATGCCTTTGCAATATCAACCATATTGACGACATTAGTTTTGATGCCATTACCTCTGCCCTCAATTTTGGTAATCATCTTAGGCATCTTGTACCTATAGAAGGCATCATCGCTGTTTGCAGCACCAATGTTCTGTAAAGCCATGTTGACTTACAAAGTCTCAAAGATATTCAGTGGCAGGAAACCCAAGAATTCAAGTTACACGCAGCAGCAATTTCGGTCTCTAAAGTAGCTTGTAGCCTGGAAGAATCTCCTTCAGGGATAATGGAAGGTGGCCAACCGCTACCACAAAACTGAGTGAATTTCTGGTATGTCTCGCGATGCATACAGATAACTCTCTGCGGTGATGAGGGTCTATAATTTTTTCTAGAAGAAGAAAAATACTCTCCAAGCAGCTCAGTTGCTCCCAAAAGGATAGTAGCCTGTTCAAACATGAAAGAAACTTTAACGTGACGCCTTCACCTTGGAATCTGCCACCGCAGAACTTGCACGTATACCAAGCCAACAAAATGAAGCTTCAACAACACCTACAATTCAAATCCAGAAAAAAAAAAAACTGTCAAAATTACAACATCGAAACTAAAGGCAAGTCCTAAACATAAATAACAATAAATTGAAACCAATGACAAATACCTAGCCAAGACCCATCACGAACAACCAAATTATACATAAGGCCAATGAAAAACCAAAAACATAAATTATTGTTCCCAAAGTTTTCATACATCTATCTAAAGGTGAGCATCCTTACCCTAAAACGCAAAATAATTTAAACAGAACAGAGAGCGTTATCGTAATATCATAAAAAAAAAAAAAACATAACAGAATCATCGAAAACCTAGAAAACACAGACCGAACTGCCGCAACAATAACATTTGAGAAGGAAAAGAGTCATCACATATGTGGTGCTCCAGAAGGAAACCCCACAAAGAATATGCGTGGTGCCATGATCGATGAGTATCGATTATCACTAACATTACTATCTTCATTAATATTACAATCACGATGATGAAACAAAATACATAGGCGTATGCAAGTGAATCGCAAAAAACAATCAGAAGAATAAAGATCGAGAAAAGATGAACCTTAGATCGGAGGCAAGAGCGTGTTGCGAGAGCAGCGAGAATAAGATAGGGATTAGGGATAGAGCTTGAGGCGGCGCTGTGCCTTCTGTGTTCTGTTCTCTCTAATATTTATAACATAAAAATAAAAATACAGTGCTGTTTGGCTGTTGGGCTATGATCCGGTTTATATTTTGTGGTACCCAAATTACCACATCAATAATCTTCACTATGATTCAATCCTGGCCCTTCATCATGTTAACTTCTTCAACGATTTTCGCGCACCTCCATTTCTAGCCATTCATCACAATTCATCGCACCCATCCAAACAGATCAATATCTGTTTACTATGTCGGTTAAAAGAAAAATATATTAAAGGAAAACAGGACAATATATATTGAAAATTAAACTTAACCTAACCGAATACGCGTCATCCTTTTCTCTTTCGTATAATTTCATTTATTAAATTATTTATATATATATATAATATACAATAATGGATTTAAAATTAATAAGAATTAACAAACCTAAAAATAAATAGTATTATAATTTGGATAAAAAAATATTCATTGGAAAAAATAGAGAAATACGTGAAAAATATTATTAGTTTGTTTACTTCTCTCACTGATTCACATTATCGTAACTACTTATATCTTTCTTTTAAGACATAAGATTGAGTTTTGATTTTATTGTTTTACAAAAGTATTTTATATTTATCTAAAATTAAAAATTTCTACTTTTATACCAATATGGCATAACTGTAGTTAATTACGTGTTCAACAAAAGTTAAGTGATTATATTAATTGGAAGTTAATAATATTTATTACATACCATTTTAGCCTCTGAGAAATTCTTAAAGTTTATTAAATACTTTTGCATATCTGTTTTAAAATAAATATTGTAAACCAAAATTAGAGCATGAATTTTTACAGAAATAAAAGAAAAAAAAATACTTTACAGGATTAAAACTACAATCCAAGCATTTGATGAGAACTATAAATAACAATTTCAAAATGAATAAAGGTGAAAAATGAGAGGAAGTTATAATTATTTATTATTATTATAATTATTTATTGATAATTATTATAATAATAAAGCAAAGCAAAGTTTGATCTGGGTTTAGATAAGCGTTTAAATTCAAATTTGATTGGGGATCTATATTCAAAAAAATTATAATGGGTTTTGTACTTGTTCCGCCTATAATTTTCGAATACCGCGAATTCTTCCAGCAACTCCATACTTTTTTTTGTCTACAACCATGACTATGAAAATTACTGTTTTGTCTTTTTTAACTAGGTAATCTCGACGTTATTTTTTTAAAATAAAAATACATTATACAATTTATAAGTTAAAAGTAACTTTCACATCATAGATTAAAAAAATAGATTATATAATTTGGAAGTTATTTGATCTAACTTTTGGTTATCGTTATAGATCTAACTTTTGATAAATAATGCACAAAATATTTTTTTTTAATTTTTATTGAAAGTTTTAGTTTCTTTATAGATCTGACAATTAATGGCTGTTACTTTTTATAACCATAAAAAAAAATCCTATCGTTTCGGAAATTTTTTGAAAGAGAAACACTCACCCCACTTTTTGGAAAGCTTTAATGGAGTACAGAAAGAAATTTGACAGGGTGCAGGAAGTAACAACCACAATTCATATTGAATCAATTGGGCCTGACCCAGTCATTGAATAAGGCTCATCGTACTTAATATCATGTGCTGACAGTTAGAAACAGAAGCACAAAAGATTATCACAAAAGAAAATAAGGAATAAGCAATAAATTAACTGACAATATAAAATTCTTTCAAGATACTGTCTAAATTTAAATCATCAATTTTATAATTTTTTATAAGAATTATTTTGAAGACTACCTGTTTTAATTAATTAACGTTTACTTTAATAGTGTACAGCAATTAAATACTTATTTAATAAATTATTATCGTATTGATGATGAGGTATTGAAACTGATATAGATTTGCCTCACGTATGCCACAGTTTACTTGTGATGGTTAATTATAGGAGAGTATCATACCATAGTTGAATAAATGCAATATTATAATTTACATATTGATTAATTTGAACATAACTATGTATAAATTCAATGTATTGCAATCCAAAAAATAATATAAAAACAAATATATCTTTTCTCAAGAATAAAAAAAAAGAATGGAAAGGATGGAAAATATAATGTCAATGACTCTTGTTGCTGATAGATAAAGACAAAAACGACAAACGCTGACTTTTTTGTTTTTTAATATACATATAAAAGAAAACAAACTTGTGTTTTGTAAAAGGAAAAAATGTTGAGAATAGGTTAGATGGGATACATATTTTTTTCTTATAGACAACGTGGTACAAATTGGACTTGGTAAAAACCAATGCCTATTCAAATATGTTAGACAAATCGACAAAAAAGAAAACATAAACAAATAGTATTTAAAGTATTATTTGCAAGAAATACAGTTTGCGAAAAATGCATTGTAAACTCATGCAATGTTGAAAGTGTCAAGTACTCTTTTAATTTCTTCTTCACTAAAAGAGGAACAATATATGGTAACAAAATCATAATAAGCAATTACTCGAAATATATAAATTTAAATAGTTTGTATGCTTTAAACATAGGATATAAAATTGGTTATGATTTAATGAAAGAATGAAAGTTGTTTTATCATACATAGGAGATATGGTATAAAATTTCATCATGATTTTTTTAAAAGATGTTTGGAAGATAAAAAAGTATTTAAATCATTTTAGGTTTTGACTTCTAAACGATATAAAACTATTGGACGTAGTGGGATATAAACTCTTCAATCAAAGTCTAAAGAAAATGATTGGTCACATCTCAAACGAGGACTTAAGACATCGATAGTTCCCGTCCCACGGTGAACAACAATATTCTTATTTCAAGTTTATCAAATGATATCATTACAATTAATCATCGTACAAATATATAGATTTTGTAACAATTTTGTTCTTAAAATCGTATTAGAGTGATTGGAAATAATATTGGGCATGCATGAAGTATGCTGATGGTATAGAGAAGAAAACAAAAATATTAGTTAATTAAGCCGGACACTTGAAGTAATCCATGAATAGATAACACCAAAGTGAGGGAGATAAACATTTATTTATTGGAAGCATGACTTTTCCCACAGCCTTTCTTCTTCACGTACGCGTTACGAATTACAATATGCATCTTCAAATTCTTGACCCCTAAAACACCATTTTCTAGTGTCGTATAAGAGAACACAAAGGGTACCTCCAACCCTAACAAACCCTTAAAATATTCCGCGATTTAAGCCACTCCTATACTTTTATACAAACACCCTTTTGCTACATTTTCTTTCAACACTGCTCAGTGCAAAAAAAAACTAACATGGCTGCTTCTCTTTCTTCTTTCTTTTTCGTTCAACCAAGAAGGCCGTATGCAAAGAGGAGCAATACACGTATGATCAGAGTTCAGAACTATCAAGATGAAGGTAATAAATAAATAAATAAATAATCTCTTTGAAGTTTTGCATTATTGTTGTGGTTGTAATGAATGATTTGGAATGATGAATATGAACAGAGAGATGGACGAGCGTAGATGGTGATTTGAATGTTCTGAAGAAGAGGATAGAGATGGTGAGGGTGAAGGAGAGATTGGAAAGGTGTTGCAGATCTCAACATGGTTGGAATTATGTCTCACTTTATAACGACAAAGTCAGAGGAAAGAAAGAGTTGAACGTAATTGAGTTTGGTGGTTTGGTTTGTGGCAGTCTTGGTCTCACCTTCTTTGCTGGAACACTCTTCATTTGCCTTCTTTCCTTACTTGTTCATCTGTAAATGTACAACAGCTCAACAACGTTTGATTTTTGTCTTTTGTCCGTCGTTTGTGTTGTGTGATGAATTTGAAATTTTGTTGAAATATATTAGGTAGGGAAGCATGCAGCCTCCAGGCTCTTATTTATTCTTAGAAGAAAGTAACATATAGTAAAACTCATAACACTAATCAAGTTAATTGATCAATTAATGTTATGGTCACATCAAGATTTACTATAAGAAGAATTGATAGTAACCATCACTAAATTTTTTTATCAATTAAAAAATATGTTGATAAATATCTATCTATTAATATTCAATAATTATTACATATTTTTTTTATCCATAAATTCTATGGTATATATTGCAATTTGGCTCTTTGTCATTTTTTTTTTATCTTTTTTCTTTTTTTTCTTCTTCTATTAGTCTTCTTCTTCGCAAATGGCTCCGTTGTTGTCATTTTTGGTTTTTCTTCCTCCTTTGTTTTATCTTTCTCTCTTTCACTTTTTCTTTTTTCTTTTTTTGTCATCACTACCTTCATCACTCTGCATGCCTCTTCCTCCTCCTTCTACTTTAATTTTTTTTTTACATATATCTAATTAATTTATAAAAATATTTCATTGAATTTGACGAAAATTTTGAGCCTAATTTATGGAAGAATTTACTTACAAATTTGTTTATTGGTGATCAGAATTGTATTTTACTTTTTATCGACATATTTTATTTCGCAAAATGGTCAAATTCAAAGTGAAAAATGTAGTGTTATTTTTACTGACCAAAATTTATCAACGATTTTGTTTTAATCGATAATAACAATTTTAAATTATTTATATACTTTATTAACGAAATTTATCTAAGTATGAATTTTTTTTTGGTAATTCAAATTTTAATTTCTCAATAAATTTTATTGATAAATTTATTTCAATAGATAAAGTTTGTTGGTAAATTCTGCTTTATCAACAAATTTATTTTAGTTGATAATTATTATTTTTTCAGTGGTGATCTAAATATTATGTATACTTCTTTTTTTTAATTTTAGGATTATACCATTGATATAAGATAGGGAGTGATATATTCTCAAATCATATAATAGATGGTTGAAGGTCTAATATTGGTTTATATGTGGACAAATAATTCTGTATTGTATACCGAGAATTTATCCCTAATTCCTTGAGTTAAAAGCTTAAAATTTTGAATGATGAAACCTAATTGAAAATAATTTATAAGTAAAGGTAAACTAGTAATAATATAAATAGGTTACAATTTTCATGTCGAATTGCTATTTAAAAATACCTATTTAAAATATGATAAGGATCCCTAATAAACTAAAAATAAGGACAAATTATATTAAGAAAATACTCATTTTATTAGTTAATTTTATAAAAATGAACCAAACTTGAACTTACATCTTTATATGATATCAAACTCTATTATAAGGAACGACTTATTCTATTATTATCATATTGTTATATAATTATCTATAAATATTTAGTTTAACATACAAAATATACATATATAATGGTGTACGTAAGAAATTATGCTGCAAAATATAAGAAATTATGTTGAAAATAAAGTCAAATTACAATTATGTTGAAAATCTAAAGTCAAATTACAATTTACAATTTATAAGTGAAGATAACTTTTACTTTATAAATCAATTTTATAAAAAAACAAATTATGTTTAAATTCACATTTTAATACAAATAATAATAATTTAGAGATCAAACACTTAATAGGTCTAAAAGGATTATATGAATGAAGAACACATATCTAAATTTGCTTGCTTAAAAAAGTAAAAGAAAAAAAAATTGCATTCAAGATAACCCGAAAGATTTATCTATATCATTAAGCTTAGAGAAAGGTTAGTAAATATACTTTTTAAAAACATAATCTTTATTTATTTTTTATTGGCTGACCTTTTAAATTAAAAATTTCTAAGTTAAAATGTTTATCTAATAAATTTTGTTTGTAGTTTTACAATTCTTAATAATATTTTGCCAAAAAGTATGCAATAGTGCTACTTAGAAAATAAAGTGTCTTTAACACTTTTAAAAAAGAATTTCTCATCTCTTTATAAGCTTATGCTTTAAACTATAACAATGGCCGGTGCTTTACACAGCTTTCAAAAACCAATTCAATTTGAAGGAAAATTAAAAAAGTTAGAATGCAAAAACAAATAAAGAGAATATAATACAAAAGTTTGATGCAGACTACCAAACCGATATATAAAAGATTATTAAATCTAAAAAGTCATGGCAAAATGATTTTTAAACTTCTAACATAACCAAATAAACGCATGGAAATATATAATTAATTTCACTTAATTTTGAAACAACATCAACATACTAAATTTATCTTCATAACGTCATTGATGTAAATAATTTAAACAACATTAACATTATAAAAAAAAGATAATGAACATTTTTTTTACAACACATTGATTACGTGTCAATTTGTGATTGGTCAAAAATTACTTCACAATAATGTTTATGATTATTATTATTGATTGTGGAGTAATTTTTGACCAATCACATATTGACACGTAATTAATGTTCAAATATTGTCGAAAAAATATTGTCTAAATATCATTATTCTAAAAAAAAAATGTTGTTAATGCTCCTATATTGTCATTATTTAGATTCCCATTAAAATAAGGGTCATTTCCAAGAATACTATCTCCCTCAAAACATGATTAATTTATATTTTTAGAAGTTTCCCCTTCACGTTTTGTTCAAGTTTTCGAAGAAAAATAATGATTTTCTTTTACCAAAATTACGAGATTTATTTTCTTCAAAAAGGAAATTATTAAAAAAAAAGTATGTATCTGGAAACATATAATTAAAGGCAAAAGTTGGAAGATTAAGTGAATGGAGTTTGAAAAGACGCCGTAATGGAAATGAAGGTTTTTCCTTTTTGGTTAGTTGCATATATGGCCATATATAAACGACAATTTTGTGTTATTTTTCTTCTTTAATGGCTCCAGCTCCTTCATTTGGAGCTATTTTCTAACATAAACGACAATGTTCTATTCTTTAATCACCCCTTGCCAATTAACAAGAGATACAAATTAAAAAAATAAAATAAAAAGAAGATTTCCATGCATCATCTTAACGTTCAGAATTTGATACAGCCAAAGAAATAGATACTCCACCCAATGTAACTTTAATTATATTCTTAATCGAAATTAGGGTTTTAGTTTTTCATATTTCATAGCAATATTTTTCATTTTTTTTTTCTTTTTCATTGTATCTTACGTCAAATATATCTATATCTCTCACCCTTTTTTTAAATGTGGGTGTAATTCTATGTATTTTGTATAAATAAAAAAATTAATAGATTTAATATTTTAAAATTTTAAGTTGAAAGTAGACAGATTATTTTATATAATTCTAACAATTTTCAAAGTTACAAATGAATTCTAATAATTTAGTCAAATTGATGTTTTGTTATAAATCTATCCTGATATTTTTCATCGCATATTGGAACATTTAAAAAATAAATAAATGCTCTTTAATCTTCTTCAAAACATGTTTTTAATCATCGGAAGTCGTGACACATTCTGGAGTTTAAATATTTTAAAGAAAATAACTGTTTTCTGTCTTCATAAATATATTTTTGAAATAATATATATTGCCATGTTGATGTATAACTACACGTCAATGGTAAATATTAAGGAAAATGATAGTTGATATCTTATAAATTTTTACACTTTTTTTATATTCCTTATTTTTATTTTTAATTTTTTTTATAAATATAAAAGTTTATTTTTTCAATAATAGGATTTCAAGTGGTTGTTATGATGTCAAAAAAATCATTTCTCAAATAATAATGAAAACATATTTTTAAAAGCTACAAAAACTAAATCTCAAAATAGTTGAAGATTAAAATAAAAATATATAGTATTCCACTAACTAAAAAATATATTAGTTTTTCTTAATGTTTAAACCTAATTCATTAAAAAAAATTAGTTTATAAGATAAGATTTATTATATATAAATTTTATCATTAATCGATATAAGATTTTTAACATATTTTATTTTATTTTTATGTTGAAATCATTTTATATGTGACATTAGACATTAACAAAGATTTGATAATAGTTGGATAACTGAAATGATATATTCAACAAATATAAATCTCATTAAAATATACTCTAATTTATTACTATAATATTATGTTAAAGAATGAAGTTTAATCTTAACTCAAGCTTATAAAATTAATTTGTATATCCATTTACATATTTTAAATTGATTTTATTTCATTTTTAATCATACAATAATTTTATTTTATTTTTGTAAATAGCTGTGGAGTATGAAATAATAATACGATGACAGTTAGCAACACTGTGCCAAGGATGTTTTGTCTGAAGATGAGAGACTTAGTAAGTACCTAGCTGCATGCAGCTACCAATTAACGAAACGCGAATTGAATTGTTGGAGTTGACGAAACACTATTTATTTGTTTCATATTTTTCTTGTTCTTTGCTGTCTTTGAAGTCTAAGCCCTTATTCCCTTAAAAAAAAAAGTGAGTCTGGTGTCTTCACTTGATGCACCATTGATATTCCATCCTCAACAACTGGCCATTTCGAAATTTAAGCCATTTATGATCATCATTTCTTCGTATAATTCATTATATATCTCAAACACAATCACAAACTTTGATTGCTCCACACAGTAAGAATGATTACACAAATAGCATATCCTCCTAGGTGAGTTTTTTTATTATTAGAGAAATCTTATAATATACCGTCAACATTTTCAACTTAAAAAGATTTATAGTATAAGAAATTTTTATTTCTTTTAAAATTATTCACTGTTGGAATAAGTTTAAGTATGTATTTCTTAAAAATGATATGTTTGTTTTAAGAAAAGTCTAACTTGCATTGAAATGATGACCTACGATAAATCTTCTCATTTAAAACAGTGGCAAATTCGGATCAATTTCAACCCTCGTGTCTTTCTTATAGGTGAATAAAAGAGAATAAATAAATCTCATGATTTCATCAATATGTACAATTTAGTTCATGTATTTTGATATATAGTAGGACCGATTTAGCAATGAAATTTTTGGATAGTTTATGTAAGATTTTAAATCTAAACTTCGATGTCAGTATGATGCAGAAAAATAAAAGTTAATGTATTTTTGTCATTTGCTCTTGTTAAAAGGGACGAAACGAGCATTAGGAAAGACAAAAGTTATAGATTTACAAAAGAAGAATAGTTTTCAAAAATATTTTTGGAACTATTTATAGAGTTTAGAGAATTATTTTGATCCATACGAGTTATCAAACCCTAATATATTTATAGAAAGGTAAAAATTTAATGATTTTATTAGTTTTCAAAACATTGTCCAATCACTTTGTTTAAATATATTTTTGGATAGATCTGTTATGAGATTTAAATTCACCAAATGCAATCACAAAATCCAAATCCCGTGTCGTTTTTCAATAGTTAATCCAGAATTTGTTGAAAAAGACGAATTAGTTAACGTTATTGTGCACGGGCAGAACCGCGTAAATTTTAGAGCTATGCTTTAGTAAATTAAAAATATTATCCTCCAAAAAAAACAAAAACAAACAAATAAATAAATAATATTATCCTTCAATCTGTTTATCATGTTTTTATATGTATCCCTTCATTTCCATTCTCGATCTTACCGAATTCTTATAACTTTTACTCTTTTTTTCATAAATTGAATTCAAAATTAGACTAATTCTAACAAGTTGTTTCTACATGTTTTAATTATATGTTAATGATAACTGATTTAATAATATTTATAATAATAAACATTAAATTGATGTGATTTACCATTACTTAAAATATCTTCAGATATTGTTTACATGATCTTAGTTATTATGAAATATTAATTAAGTTGTAATTTTTGTTGTTGCATTGTGGAAAAATAATATGAAAGAATTAATATAACTTTTATTTTTTCTTAGTATATGTATATAAGTTTTTAGTGCAGTACAAACATTCAGCAGCGATGTATTGTTTCATTTATTTTTATATATCTTCTAAGGTTGTTTTACAGGAATAAAAGAATATAATAAGATGTATTTAACAAGCTAATGGTACAATTTTCTATTTTAAAAGGAACGCTTTTCATAATGATAACCAAACATTATTAATTTCCAATTTTGTAAAAAATCACTTATTTTCATCACTGTCTTAAAAATTACTTTATTAAGTCTAGACAATCTAGTCCAATATGTCACATTTCCTGTGATTTTATCACCCAGAGGGACACTCCAAGTAGGAGGGAGACTGCAGTTTTACACCATTTCCATTGTAACAAAAAGATGGAGTTCACTCTCTTCCACAAACTTCCATCCTCCTTTCGTTTCCTAATTATTTTTATTGTTCCAAACACATCGGTGAATTTCACTTCATTTTTTTTTACATATTTTCATTCATCCTATTTCTCTCTTCTCAACAACACAAAACATGAGATTGCACAATATCTATAAAACAGGGAGTTGTATAGGATCAAAACAAGAAGAAAAAATGGTGATAAGTGGATAGTGTTTGGTTCTCATATTTGGATGACTATTGCTGCTTTTGAAAGCACTGAATATGGATAAATAAAATTTGTAAGAGCTATCACGACAGCTATTATGTTGCAGTGATGCAATCCTTATCTGCTAACCACTTCTGATTTCTATTTGATCATATGATGGATCCATCCCATGTACTTACAGTCCCATACGTATATTCAAGTATGCAATAGTTGGGGGAAGAATTGGTTTGGATGCTTCATATGTTACTAATACTTGGGAGACCAACAACGAAGGCCATGATATATATTTACAACTCAGCATCTATTCCCGAGGCAAATTGACACAAGCATAAAGTATCAATATTAACAAAATTTCCAAAGGACAGAACAGTTGTTTGCATGCATCCTCTCTAAATAGGTAGACCTAAAACCAAAACACAAGTTACTAAAAATAGCACGAGGCTTTAAAAATTTAAGTCAATTGTGACACTTGATGCTTAAGACAGGGAAACTAACCTCATTGTTCTGAAGATGATATTAGAGAGTCATTTCAGAATCCGGACAATCAATTCGGAATAATCTTCAACAGCTCAATATCAAACAAGAGAGTCTTGTCTATCAGCCCTTGATTCCTCAACACAAAAGCCAAGGCTCGTTGGCCCTGTAAAATATATTTGCATTGCATCTTCCTCATAATCCATTCAGATAGTTGATGAACATAGACATTCACTTCTTACCGAGAATGTTGTTGGTCTTGGGGCACCCTTGTTGAAATCATTATCAGGATATCCAAGTTCCGGGGGCACAATTATCCTACATCGTTGAGAGACAGTGAAATTTGCATCTCTCTACCTGTACCTTTCTTTCCGCACAAAATGAAACCAAGATACTTTTGCTACATTTTCTTTCGTATTCAGATCTTTTATGGACTAAAATGATTTAAATAGATGATTCTAAACTCAACAGTCCCACTAATTCATAATTTCAATTAAAAAAAAGAAAGTCAGGATGTTCCACAAATTTAGAGTTAGAATCGACAAAGTTGCAATTCAATAAAATAAGATTACACTATAAGATTACACTTCATGGACTTGCAGCTGCTAATTATAGATAGGCGTGATACGCATGGCGCTACTTTTCAATTAGATGTACTTCAAAATATTATTCTTTGCAAAAGCAATAAAGATCAGGCTATTGTGATGGCAGGAAAGAACTTGCTCATAAAAAAACTATAGAATGCATCAAATATTTCTAGCAATATAGATGCAGCACCTTCTAATGCCACCAAGAGCCATGCCCGAAACAGCCTCTTCAAAAGCAGGTATCACCTGAACATTCAAAGTGCGTTAAGAGGACTGTCTACAAAACGAGAGATGCAGAACCCAAAAATAGGCCACAATTGAGCACTTAATGTTCTAGAATTGGCAATTCCAGAGTGAAGCATTACATCAAGAAGCGTGAGGCAGAGGATATAACTAAGAACTATTTTAAGGCAGACAAGGAATTAATTTTTCAACCAAGGATCTGTTTGTTTTGGTAAGGAGTGGATTAATTCTAGTGAATTAACAATTGTAATGAATTCAGTTGAAAACAAGCATACATAAACAAGTTGCATGGCACTCGCAGGAAGCATCTAGTGGATAATGCCCAACAAGGATTTAGTCCCACGATCAAACGGCATGGGAACACCTTTTGGTCTGGTGAAAAAGCATATTATATCACTCATCATTTTGTTATAAGAGTGGAACCAAACAATGACATTACAGGACGGTGAACATGCGTATTACGTGCATAAAAGAGTACCGAAAAACCTGAAACACAAGGAGCTGATACTTACTTGCACAAAGGTGTTTTCAATAAATATATTTCTTTTACATTATAGCAGTTACTTGGGATAAAATTCTAAACCCCACTATTTCCAATTGTGGAAATACGAAATTACTAAAAAGAACGTAAAGTATAAAATTAGTTAACAAAAGATATAGCAGTTTAATTATGACCCTAGCACATCCTGTATCACCTGGTCCATACATAGAAGCAAAAAGCGTAAACATTGCTCATGAAATAATATTCAAAATGTATAACGAAGATCCTATTCAAGTTGCAAGGAACCAGTTTAATCATTAAATGATAATGTCTCTCACCTCATTATAACCTACTTTGAATCTGAAGAAGTCTTTGTCATCACCCTGCATGATAGAAAAATAGCAGAGTAGGTGTGTAATAATCAATCAACCTACAGTATTGATTTACAAGATGCAAATTCCATACCACAAAGGAACCGCCCTTGGTTTTGTTCCGTGCTTCAAATATGCGGCCATAATAACCTATGGTGTAGCCATCCCAGTCAACCTGAATGGAATTGGAAAGCCAAAGTGGTTTCATTTATTTCAATCAGAAGGGAGAATAATTCTTTAGAACGTGATGTACATACCTTGCAGTTGTAAAAATAATTGCAGGGAGTTCAGTTGCAAATCTTGCCATTCAAAACTAATAAACACTATTTTCATTTTTTCTACCCATATTTTATTGCACCCAATAATTTTTTAAGTGTTTACATGTGTGCAAACTACACTTGAAGAAATCAAGGCCATTCTAATTTTCTTTAAGTTGTCAAATCTGCCATAAAGCCATACCATACAAGCAAAATAATTTCAGTGAACCAAGAAAGTTTGCTAACTAGACTCTAGAGCACCAAAGAAATTTTGATGTTGATAGTGTTTTAACTTTTTCATAAAAGGCTATATCAGACTTCTAATTTCTAACCAACAACTGCAACAAAAAATTAAAACAAAAAAATGCCGACGTCTCAGTGCCTTACCACTACTGTCTCTCCCGTCTTGGGTTTGGGGCCATTCCCCGGTCGCAAGTCCTGTATTCTTAATGTTCATAAATTAATAAAACATTAATAATAGAAAACATCTTAATTAACCAATAATGTATATACAACTACTATTACCACTACATCACCTTATATTGGAGTCCTGATTCAGTTTCTGTGTAGTCTGGGTATCGCATTTTGGTCTTGCCATAATCCTTCCCTCTAAGAGCTGGCACTGTATTCACAAATTCTGGATCACATTGCAAGTCTTCGTAGCCATGATACTTCTCATTTTACACTTCCTAAATCAATATGTAGCTCAGCACAGCACATGTCATATTTATTATTTGGTTAAAATTACAGCAAGCTCTCCATTTGGTCTCTTTACTTAAAACTTACTAAATAGGATTCGTGTAAAATATGACCGATTTGGTTATTGTCACCGTCACTTCTTTATCCAATCTTTGTTTAGTGTCCCTATATACATTTCATACATATTTAGAAAAGCACATTCCCTTTTGGTCTCTACAAATACAGCAGTTTCCTGATTCGGTTTTCTATATGTATAGAGGTTCTAACTAAATTCATAATATGATAAACCAATTTAATAAAGGTCTATGTATGGATAGAGACAAATGGAGAATTGGCTGATTCAAATAAATTATACGTCTAACCTTATTATTACTATTATTGTAACACCAACATAACGTGCAACAGTAAACATCATCATCATATTCAAAAATGAAAATTGAGATATAGGTCGAGTTTTATAGCGTTATTACTATCGACAAATTCAGCGGCCAAAGCGATTTGGCGAACTGACGTGCTGCACAAGGTTCCGGCAACAATGGCGACGGAAGAGAGAAGCATCTTTCTTCGTTGGAAGGATGGTGCAGAAGAACAACTTTCACTCCTGCTGTTGCTTCTCCCAGCTGAAAAGGTAGCATAAATGAGAGAGTAGAGCATAGCAAAGTGTCTTAATAACTGGAGCGAAAATTAAACGCACCAGAAGAAGAATCGGAGATTTTCTTGGGGTCCTGGAAGAAAGCGCGATGGTTGGTGAGTGTGGTAATGGAAATAGAAAAGAGTTAGAATTGGAAAAAGAAATGAAGAAATAGCGTACCAGAGATTGAGAATTGGGGAGGGAAAGAGATGTTAGAGATAAGGACAAAATTGATGCCATAACCATAAAACAGAGGAATGTAGAAGCGTTGAGGGAAGTGAAGGAATTGGGGTTTGGGATTGAGTTGTGGTGGGTGGAGGAGAATACGTTCCTAAGGTTTATTGCCTCTCATTAGGCTCCGGTTTTTGCTTCTTTTCAATTCCTTATTTTAACATTTTAATGTGAAAACAAAATAAAATAATAATTAAATATTATTAAAATATTAATTAATAAAGATTTTTTATGAGACAACAAAAAATTAATAGAAAAATATAAACGTTTTAAATAATAAATAAATATTTTTTTTAAAAAATAATTTAAAATATTTAAATTTAGAAAAAGCTTAAAACATAATTAAACTATATATATATATATATATATATATATATATATATAGTTTAATTAAAAGTGTATTAAGTGATAATACTATTTCAATATATGCAAAAAAGTTAAAGTGATTTGACTTCTTTAAAAAAGTTTGTCTAATAAAAGCTATCTTTTATTTAAGATTTTTTTTCATATAGACACTTTTAAAGAAACTCGTTCAGATGAATCATCATAAAGATAAAATTCTGTAATGAATGGCGTATCTTCTTTCAAAAAGTCCGGCCTAATTAATTGAAGAATGTAAATAACTTGTTACAAATTTGTTGGTACGAAGTACTACCGTCCCACCCATTGAACAAAATTAAATATTATATTCTCTAACCAATCTTTCTACAAATCCTCCTACTTTGTAAAAAAAAGTTAACTAAAAAATAAATTCAATAAATGCTTTAGAAATGATTTAGGAGGTTTCTAAAAATTTTCGTTATATATTGTTCCATCGACCACATTGTAATCAAGTAACAAAAAACCACAGTAACATAACATTTTGCCACGCTGAACCAGTTGTATTTCCCCTTTCTAATGTAAAAGTATAACTCCGAATGATAGCAACTGTCCACCCAAAAGAAAGGAGCAAGGTATCGAAACTTCACAGAATTCTTATAAAACTATTTACCGCTCGACAAAAAACAAGTTAGGAACATGCATCTACCTATTACGCACACACAACTTGAAGTCCATTTGACCAGAGTCCTAAACCATATGTGAAAATGACAGGCTTATTCATTTCCTAAGGAATGCCACAGTAGCAACACGGGAACCTACGGATCCACCAAACATGAATGTCGGATATGTGCGGACATGACTAACATACTGAAATGGGGGTTCTCTGCACGATTCCTCGTCCTTGCCTGCCTCAATTTCTTGAGCAGTAGAAATTTTTCGTTGGTTGAAACTTTCCACTTCTTGTATCAACTCATCCTTTGTACTGTTACATGATGTGATCACCTTACAAAAAACAAGCAGAAAGTTCAAAACGACAAGCATTATTAAGAGCTGCTGCAACTATATCATGAACACAGGAATTTGGGAGAAAGATAGTGAGTGAACAAGCAGAGATCAAGATAATCCCACTTAATAAGAACAGTCCATGCCATGACCCACAAGACCCCACAAAACTTGAAAGGAAACTTAATCATTCAATATCAGATTTGAATGAATTTTTAAGTGCTTACTAGGATTCCACCAGGAGCAACCAACTTCGAAACAGAATCCCAATACATCATCCTGAAATTAAGAAAGCAATAATATAATTCCAGGGTACCATGCAAAATAGACTCTTACTCGGAGAACAAATAAGTACGAGCAAGAAAGAAATGTTAAACACAGTTTGATAAAGCAAAATAAAATCATTCCAATAGACTTATGATAGAATCATGGAAAACAGAACTGACTATTTTGTTTACCTCTTGACAGGACCATCAGGATGCAATCCAATAGCATCGAGCGTCCCTTTATCCATGACAAGCTGAAACTCTTGTTCCAACTTAGTCTCAAGGACATCGTCAACCTTAAAATAGTTAAACCCAATGAATTATGCACAAGACAATTCAAGAATGTAAAGATAGTCTTGTATGCAAAACAGGGATGCTAAGATACAACTTGGAAGGTCAACACAAATGCAATTTATCAAATACAACAAAACATAATGAAATGTGATAAAAGTGTTACGAATAATATATTAGAATATATGCTAGCTAGTAGCTAAGATAATAAAGCCTCTGTTACTTATGAAATAAAGCTCAGTTTCTGTAGTTAGAATGTTTGTTAGCTGCTGAAGTCTATTATTTGTACAGAATCACTGCAAGCTAGCTCCTCAATGTGAAGAACAGTTACCGGAACTAACTGATTTGTTAGGACTCTTATAAAAAAACTTATTTTCTTTATTGGAGATTCACTTAAATCTCTCCTCTTTGCAGTAAATACTCGTCACAAAATTCTTAGTTTTTCCTCTGTTTTATCTAATTTTCTAGATCATTGTATGACAATACAAATAATTAAGAAATGTTATTTGTTCAAAAAATGAGTAAAACCATAAAATTTTAATTCTTCTTTCTACAGTTAGGAATTTAAAGGATAGACTCTACCATTAAGCAGTTCAGAAAGAGTTGTCAATTTTGAGCTTAGCAGCAGTTATTGAAACAACAACTTGTCTTTTACACCAAGATTACCCATCTGACCTGATATCACTTTAAACACTTGCATGGATAGCTAAATTTCAAGGATTTCAAATCCAATATGGAAGTTGAAGAAAATAAAAGCGCTGAAAACCCAAGTAAAACTCCTCTTCCATTTATTCCAGATCATCATTTATAAGTTTGCTCAAAAATACTCGGAGTATTAGGATTGAGAATCAAGAATCAAGGGGAATAGCTGGATTGGGTGATGTTCGCTTATCAACAGTACAGCAGTATGTTTAGCATGTTAAACAAACAATCTCATATACTAGTAATCTACTACCTTTGGAATACACAAGGAAATAATTAAGCGAGACTGTGCATTTAGAGATGCATATGCATATTTACAAACACTAAAACTGGAACATACCAAAAATTTGATGTTGGAAAATCCATCACGATCAGCAAGGCTTTGGGCAAGGTTGACAGCCCTTTCACTATAATCAGTACCGGTTAAATCAGAGAACCTGAAAAGAAGGCAAGATTTTTCTTAATATTATGTTTGTGATAAGTAAATAACATCTCTTCGCAACCTATATACAGAATTGCAAGAAGCTAGAGTGAGAAAAAAATGGTTTCTTATCAATGTTCAACCAGTAAGGTTTCAGACACACACACATCCCTAAATTTTCATTTAAATCATTCAATTCATTTCCTTTAAAAAGATAATCATGAAACACGTAAGATTATTTTTAAAAGATTTTGGTATAGAAAAATCTCATCCTTATAGGTTCAATGGCATGCATGATCATGAGCTTATATTATATGGATTGATTTGAATCAAGTATTTAATTAAATTTTCATATATTTTTATAAAATACTTAATATAAACCATTTATTACCTTTGCCACCGAGAAATTATCAATAAAAAGTGTTCACATATTTATTTGGTACAAATAGTAAAACATTCTGCTATCCATCAATTAGAACAAGGCGCTGAGACAATTTTGTCTAGAGAAGAGAAGATGGATGGTAAAATATTATTGTTGCAAAATTAAAGAGAAAGACAATGGCCTTTTTGTTTATTTAGAAATATATGTTTTCATTTATTGACATAAGCATATATTAGTAGTTGTTACTAAAATATGGTCAAACACGAAACCATACCCTTGCTTAGCTAATTCTTGAAGAAGTAAACCATTGCCAGTTCCAATATCTAACACGCTCCAACTAGACAAAAGTTTATCATCTAGTTCATTAGCTTCAGCCTTAACAGCATCAACATCATTTGGTATGCGACCTTGAGAAATTTCAACACACAAGGCTTTTGTCCAAGATGCAACAACTTCCATCACATCAACTCCAAACCTACACAAATGGAAGAAAAAACCAAGACAAAAAAAATATAACTAAACATTATTGCTATGAAAACCTAGAGAATGCATCACTTCCAACAAATTATATATAAATGCATCATTGTCCAGAAGTTGACAAGTTTAATTAAACTTTAATAAAAAGCACAAGAGAAGCCACAGTTCTTTACTATTAAGGAATACAGGTATAGAAACTAAGAATTATAGGCCAGACTAGAAAAATATGAAGCAGTGATCCGAACAAACAAATTTCTTGCTAACTGAGGGGAAGCAGGGTATGAAATTCAAGGTGTAAATGATGCAAAACAATATTTCTAACTCATTCTGTTACCTTACATAAGTTCCTACAAATGCCCATCCGTCTTTTCAAACACAGAAATAAAATCAGAATACATGTAATCTTGGTCATCCAAAATCAGATTAAAAATTACTATAATTCTTCACCACTAAAAATCAAAGTTAACATCAACACCGTAGTCATGTAGACCAGCAAAGCACGTTATGCAATCGATGTTTTATTTACCAGACTTCACCAGCATGACCATGTTCACGAAAATTTGTAAGCTCGTCCGCATATGCAGCATCCCAATAACTCTGAAATCCCAGCATGGATGAGACCGCTTCAGAATCAGGTTCATCCTTATCAGAACTGCACGCAGAAGAATGAACAGGGAATAAGAAAAGGCAGTCTACATCGGTAAATCCAGAATGACGATTCATTCATACAAACACCATTTCCCAACTGTAAATCCTCAAAGAAAACCTCAAATTCCAAAAATCCACACGGTTACAAAGATTCAGATCAGATCTATAAACTATCAGCGGACATCAAATATAAACCACCGTCACTCCCCTAAAATCAAATGCCAAAAACCAAACGAACCAGATCTTAACATTGTACTTAAGTAACGTCCTCCTCCTTCTAACATCAATTCAAACTATTTCGGTTAGAGCTAAACAACGAGTTTTTCTTTCACCTTAGGCGTATTCAAGAACTTGCAATCTCATAGCATAACAAAAACCGAGGAAGTGAAAATGCAATCAATGAATTATAAATCAACTCCGACACAGTCCACTCCACAGAGTAGCAATTTACAAAACAGAAATTGCAATTAATTCGATACAATCTCGTGTTCATTAAAAGTTCAGAGCAAGGCGCGAGCGTGAGTGAGAGAGAATAGAGGGAGAAGAGAGAGAGAGAGAGAGAGAGGGGAAAACCTGTAATCAGAGTTAGGTCGAAGGTTGGCGTTGGAGAGAGCTTCGGCAGCGTCGGCGTGGCGCTGGTCATCGTCCAGAGTGCTTCCATACTCGCTCTTGATGGACCAGGAGTCGGCGGCTACGGAGCGGTCGTCGTCGGAGACCAGATCGGAGGTGGCGAGAGCCACCGCTCGAGACTGTTGGGAGACGTCGGAGTCTTCCAAGCGGATTCCTGCCATTGAAGAGAGAGAGAAAGGAATTTGGAATTGCGCGCTGAATCGTCTGTAATATGTATATGTAACGAAATGCCTTTGTTTGTTGGTGCTGACCACTTTCTATTACTACCACTGCATAACGCAGCACCCGTTGTGTGTAAGAGACGGGGTGACTGAGTGAGTTTGTCACGTAATCACCGGGTACGGGTTTTCGGATCCAAGTTATCCATGGGCCATGCCTCCTTTTTCACTTTACTAATTAGAGTTTATGATGCATGTGTAGTAAGATCACTCCTTAACAAATTAAATCTGTTTATTTATTTATTTATTTTATTAAAAGTCATATTTTACGTTAAGATATAATAAAGAAAATACTTTTTGTACCTAAATATGTATTTTTTATTTATTAGTGTTTGCCTAATAATCTTTAGTTGGTAAAATAAAAACTTTGTTTGAAATGATTTTTAAGATAATATTATGAAAGTAAAATTTTAACATATAATAAGTTTGAGATTAAATATAACCAAAAAACTTTATATCAACAGTACATATGCTATTTATTCTTTTAATTTACATCTACTTCTTAAACAAATTTATCTAACTAGGATTTTAATTTTAATAGAAATAGGTTGAGGAGTATCAGGTTTGCGTAAGTCTAACATGTAAAATGGAAGTTATACTTCTTACATATTATGGGTTTTTTAAGTTTGACTTATCATTATTTATTAAATTCCGAGTTAATTTGTTAGTTTACAAGGTTTCATTTAATTATTGTTTATACATTTATGCGGGTCCATCACATATTCAAATTGGGTTAAAAAAAAAATTGAATATAGGTTGCAGTTTCGTCGTTCTCATACGTTTGTAAATGTATTTTGTTGTCCATTATAGTTTTGGATTGTGTAATTGGTATAAATATTACGAATTACAAATTCGATAAGTGATAAATAAAAATTTACAAATGTTGGATTATATAATCTGTAACATTAATTGAAATTATAATCAGGAATGTAAAAACACATATCTTGGACTTCGAGGGTGTTGATGAAATAATGAGGATGCAGCAAGAAAGAGTCAACAACCATCTATTAGTTTTTTTTTTTTTTATTGTTTTTCACAACTTTTTTAATAATTATTTACTGATTCTAATAATGTTGGTTGATAATTTGATACTTTTAAACACTATAATGATGTCTAATAATATTTTAAGAATCTGGATGATTAATTTATTTGTTTCTCAAACTATATAAAATGACATTTTAATTTTTAACTACTACTTTTATAATAATATTTTGTAAAATGGATAAACACTCATAAAATAAAAAGTTGACTTTGTATTATAATGAATATGTAAAATAAATTGGAAAAAAACCAAACATATTTAAATGAGTCAACTAATTAACTCAAGCTTATGATAGGTCAAGTTGGGTTATAAAATTTTTTAATGTCGTTAATCAATTCTTGAAAACCTCCCATTCATTTCATATAAACGAACTTACCAGAATATAAAAAGAATGCTTTTAAAAAATCTCATTCTGTAATAAATGAGATGTCCAAAAGTTTTATGAGGGTACAGAAAGAAAATGCGTAACAATTAACCAATCAGGAATTCCTAAGTTGGTTTCACCCCACATTTAATGTTGGACTGTTTGTTGAATATGAAAGTATCTCAAAAAATGTGGTTCTCACAAATACCCAAAGGAAGCACAACATCAGTATGGACATAAAGTCCCATGGGGTGGAACAAAAGAAAGAAGCTAGCACAAAATAAGTGGGATATGGTAACTTCTTTGTGGCCTACAAAGAGTCCTACAAGCCAAGAGATCTACCGTTTAAATTTCTACTATGCATGTACGAAATGTTTAACCCTTCAATAAGCTGATACCTAAATGATTTACACAAAAAAAAAAAAACAGATTATATACATTCACTATTTAGCCGTGACATCCATCTTCCGAGTCTGAGAATGAAACATTTCAACTATATCGGAAGCTGTGCTACATTCATCTGGGTTTCTGTCAGAGACACAGCAAATAAATCTTGGAAATCTGATGGAAATGCCACGAGATGGATGAACTAAACCAATTGCAGCATGATGAACTGGGGATACTGTAAAGTCTGCTCCTTTTATTTCCCAAACGACTTGTGGACAAAACCAAATGTCTGGTGCCTCTCCTGTTTGATAATATGGCGGTTTTTTGGACAATACTTTGTCCCCAGAGAAGAATTCTTTCATCTGCAGTGGAATATAATTTCAAGTCAGTGATGATTAAAAATGTTGCCACCAATACAAGGGTTAACAATCAACTATTATGAACCTCGACTATCTAAGAAAAAGAAACATAGATCCGACGTTGGTGTTTCAAGACTTCATATTTCAAACACAGGGTTAGGAAAAATATAATTACGATTACATCCTCAACTTAAGATGAAAGAGTACGTCGTACTTCGAGTTAGCTGGCATGTGGCACAGCATACTTTGAACTCAACAATTTATACCTCTATATAAAATGAATCTGAGAATCCAGACATCACACGACATACACTTTGGTACTCCTCTGTTTCCGGATTGAAGCACGCCACAAGAAATGGACTATACCTGCAACAGTAAAAGATCCAGAGATAAACAACAGTAAAGTAAATCGATTTCATACACCAAACAAAATCATTGTGTAGGTGCAGAAAAATGCATACACTTTTCTGCCACTTCATTTTCCATTTGTTGTTTTAATAAAGTTCTTAAGTAATCATGTATGGCATATCAACCAGTGAGCAAAATAATAAAACTTCATGATTTTACTAGATAGACACAAATTTCTATTCCAAATACCAAGCCTGGCCTATTGCATGACATAATCATGCTACTTTTTTACCAATCACATGGAACGTAATATTTAAAATACCTTTTTCAAACTACAGTGCCACTCAGACTTTTGGTGATTTATATTTACTATAATGCATCACAGTTATTGATCATACTCATATTTTAAATTTGTTAGATAGGACTATTGTTTTATTGGTTGCACCTAACATCGATGTATCACCCAAAAATTTCATATTAAAAAAATTATTGTCCATCTTTTGATTTGTACTGAGCATCTGAGAATGAAAGGACAAGCACTATGCACTGAGAACTTTAGGCTTGCACCCATGTCCGATTAAAGCATAGTCCTAACTACTGAATGCAAGGGTTTCTCACTACCTAACCACGCTTCCACAACCTAACCTCTAGTAAAAGTTGGTTGTCCAGTCACACTGCTGTTTGATGGGTCAATTGCACATTTGGTCAAGCCCAGAACTAAATACACCACCACACAATTTCATTGGTTGGGAGGAACTTATAGTCATCCAGTAGTTCAAATTAGATTTTCTAGTGAAGCCAATGCATACCGCCCCATAATTCCTGGTGTGGTGCATTTTCTGTTTTTGGGTGTGGCAGTCACTCTCGTGGCCAAAGAAGTGGTAATTTTGTGATAGCCACTTTCATGGCCAAAAAAGTGGCAATTTTGTGGTAGCTGACAACAAATTTACCCCGTCAAAACCTGTCATTTTTTAGGGTTTTAAGGGGTAAACTCAACCACCCAAAAGGTTAAAAACCCTATCCTCTACATATTTTCCCCATGCTTTCTCATCTCATCTATCTGTTTGAGACCTCTTCTATCTGTTCTGCCTCAGTGCAACAAGAGCAGTAGAGCCACTCAGTATACACTATACCACTAGCAATTTCGGTGTTAGCTGTTACAAGCTACCACCACAATATGAAATTGATAAAGCTTCCAGGAAATGAAATTTCTAGATACAAAACCATTATTTGCCTTCACCTAACATTCTTTTGACAGAACTTACTAAAAATGTGAGATAAAATAATTTTAAGTTAATGAAAGTTTCATTGCAGCGTCTTAAAATGATTTTAAAAGAAAAAAGTATGAAGATTAAAATTACCATCCAGCTTTCCTTCCATTTCCATGCCAAGCACCAATCGGTACTAAATCAAGAGTATCATTTAATCCTTCTACATAATCTCGCTTGACCTACAAAACGAATGATCAGAACATGATACAGATTTAATACCTAAAGTGTCCATAGTACTGCCGGACAAATACTAACTTTTAACCATTTATCAGAACGCTTTGATGGAAAATAACCAGCCTCAACATCCAATGTTTTCACCATAATTCCTTCGCATGAAGAGTGGATTGCCTCTTCCAGGAAAGTATTTATCTTAGTTAATGTGGCTTCGCAAGCTAAGCAAGCATCATCTTCTTCAATCTACATTTAAGTACTCATATATATGCCTTCGTTAAATACATTTCAGTAGAAAATAGTAATCATAATCTGAAGCACTTACAGTTGTTTCCTTTGCATATTCAAAATACCCAGGTTTCTCATCATAGAATAAATCCTTCAGATCTGTATAATTTCCAAGACAAACAAAAGGATAAATATGAAAGTGTAATTACAAGTTACAGTACATTTTTGACTCAGAAAATGCATAAGATTTACAGATGATTAGATGCATACACTTTCGTCTAAGACGTAGAGGAAAACCCAATAACCTGCAAATTCGAAGGATATATCAACTGATTAAGGATAATTTGTCTATTATATATCAAATCAATACTTCCCAGACAAACCTACTTTGCATTTAATTTGAGATTCATATGTTTTATCATCATTGATTAACTGCACAATTGTGCATTATGTGAAAATGCCACATTTTTTAACCCTATCTTATGGTCCATGCTACATAAGATACAATTGTTTGCGCCAGCTTGTAAACAACCCACACTATACTCCCCCATAATCAATATACCATCTAGTCTTATCCAGTAGTTAGGGTAAAACATCTTTAATATGCATCAAACATGGCCAATGTGTTCATGAGACACATTTGCTAAGCTCATCACATATTTATATAAAATTGAGTAAAAGATAATTACTGCTCTCCGTTTGCGAACATTATATCAAAGACAAAGATGCATATATCCACCTGCACGAATAGAAGATATCAGAATTAAATCCAGAGAACTAAACTGCAAACAGAGTTCAACAAGAGAACTAGAGAAGTACAAAGAATGACAAGAAATCCTACTACAGGAACTAAAGCAAAACCAAACCACCGCAAATACAAAGGAACGAAAGCAAAGAAAAATGACCTAACTAAAAAAAAGAAAAGAGCATAATTTCAACAGAGCTCTCCAATCCCTCTCAAATTTCCATGTTCTTGATAATTAAATAAATGTCGTAATACTTCATCCTACTAAACCCTTCGAAAAGTTAGCGAGTCAGGTAACATTCCAATAATTAATTGGTTTTGATCAAAGTTAATTACCATCTGAAGTTAAATAATTATGCTGTCCATAGAACAAACCAATATCAACATGCATTCTGGTAAAGATATTTATTGAGTAGGGGCAATTATCTTCTTGCCAAACCCTTGTGAAAGTCCAGAGCTCCCTCTAAGGTCAAGTCTTTTATTTTGAACTGTAGTACTGAATAGAATTAATACAAATGATATGTGTTTTATAGGCCAAATGCAAATGTCCAACCTTGATGCTCTCTTCTGTAACTAATGCATCTTTTCCACCTCTCCCACGTGATGATAGCTCCTGGAAAGACATAATCCTGCATCCATTTTTCCTGTCTATACCAACAACCTGAAAGGTACAGGAACCATAAAGTTATGAGTGACTACTAGGAGCTATGTTAATAAGAAAAAATATAAAGAATATCATGGCAATAATTTTTTTTGTACTTCCGCATCCATTACGAAAGTTGATGCAAAAGGCTTGCTGGATTCCTTGATTATGTCAATCAGATCAGGAAATCTTGAAGTTGTTTCGTCCCCATTTCTAGAAAAAACACGAATCGATCCATCAACTAATTTGTGAATTTGGGCCCGCTGACCATCATACCTGGGATTAAATCAAACTCAATTTAACAAGTGGTGTGAAAGAAAAATGCAATTCATCTAGAACAAGAGAGATATGTAATACAGAAGCGGATCTTAACACTTAATTAAATCACCACCTTAAAAGGTATTAATAAATACACAAATTTTGAAACCCAGAATGTTAAAATTTTGGTTTTTTTTCACCTGACAATCTGATTACTCTGGTTTGTACCAGCATTTCTACCATCATAAAGATCATTTCTAAAAGATTAAATCTTCAATTTTGATACTAAAAGATGTTTTCTTTTTCTTTTTAATAGTCAAATTGGAAAAAACATTAGAATTCACAGTCAAGGAAACTTAACAGAACATCATCTCATAAGTTTGTATACACATGACTGAAGACAGGCAGCGCAACTGTAAAGGATTCACCAAATAGGATGCGGGATTGTATAGCATTAACATACAATTTGACAAACTTTGAAGTGATGTAGAATTGCAGATAAGATTACTATTTTAATATGCACATTGCTTTAACAACCAACCTGTTCTGATTGAAACTTCGTTGACCCAACTAATATATACCACCAAAGTATTAATTAGTTGAATGCAATGACATGTGAAGAGAGAAGTGAACATAAAAGGAAAACAACTAACTAATTAAGAAATTGGGCATACTTATATTCACATGTAAATGCTTTATTTTCAAGTAGCTTCAGTGCTTGAGGAATACCATTGGTGATCCTATGAAGAAATGGAAAATAAAAGAATCAATTGGGAGTTAATAAAGTAAGTGAGGACTTGTGAAAACTACTTAAGTTAAGAAAAGGTTCTAGAAACTTGAAATCAAATCATCGAGATTTCAGGAAAGGGACAATATATGGAATAGTATATACTTTGCTAGCATAGGCTTAATAGGTATTCCTGGAACAATTGATAAACTTGAAACCGAAAAATCAATGCCTTTGTTCATGAGAGATGGAACTATTAGATCCTGCATAAGTAAATGACAATGAAATTTTTTAACATCATGAGACTGCTTTATTGCTTAGCGTCAAAACTAGGCAGATTATCCTTCATGAATCAACATTAAAACAAACAAATTTGAATTACAGACAATCACAAGAAAATTATAACTTGAACAAAGTTATTGGAACCTAAAGAGAAAGCACAGGCAAAATTGTATATCAAGCATCATCAGTATTTTGATCATATTAATCTATGCAGTAGATATAAACTTATAATGCCTATACTTTCTCACTTTCAACAACAGCTGCTCAGAAACAAGAAAACATTTAGTGTCTGCCAAGCTTCCTATCTCCTATCACATGAGAGTACTATACAGTCTTAACATCAGCCTAATGAATGCAATAATGTTGTGGTCTCAATCAGAAAATCTACCTAATTGCAAGACTCACAATTCAAATATACAATACTTACCAGATTTGGCAGTATGTTATATGCTTCAACAACTGCTATAGAAAGAACCTGGGGAGTGAGGAAAAATATTTAGTGACAGATATAAATTGTCAATTCTACTATTAGAGCATTTTTCACAGACAAAACAAGCCCGATGAACCTTGTTTTAACTGCTACTGCACTTTTTTCTCTCCCTCCCATCTGAAAATATTTCTTCTATTCTATTAATACTGAGTAATGTAAATGAAATTTTTGGTTGTTCCATTGCCAGACATTCAGGGGTTTAAAGCAATAACCATCTTGATGATGTCTGTTGAATTTGGAAGGAGGACATTTAGAAAGATAGGGAACATAATCTGAGAGAAGGGAAGCATTTATTCTTGTAGAAGGTAATGTATAGGTCTTGCATATAGTCCGTATACACAGAATAGACTCTTCAGGAATTACTGGAGACTATTCCCTAGGATTATAACAAGTGAGGCAACTTCCTAGAAAACCAAAACCCATGAACATTAAAGCATTTTAGCATTGGATAGTTGAACTTGAAACTTCTAACAAGTCCTTGTATTATATGTTACTCATGTTTTTTTTTTCCTAAATGCATTATTAATTAAGGTTATCTTGTATACTAACAAAATCTTATCTCCTATTATCCTTTTATATGGAAGTTCCTCTACATAGAAAATGGTAGATGAAAAATAATTATTATGAAAAAATAATATCAATCAATAAAAAAAATATAGGGAAACAAAATAGCACATTAATACATTAACTTCACAATAGTAAAAGAATATAGGACCTGAAGCTTCTCCTTCAAATTTTCTGCAGTTCCTCCTTGGTGAAAAGCAGGGCTAGAATTCATAGCAACAGCATGGGCCAATGCAGGCAAAACAGTTCTAAGCATGGCCCCAATCCTTAAGTTCCTGACCTACACACAAAGCGGAGTTCAAACTTTGACTCAAGCAAACAAGGATACAAAATCTGTCTGTCTATCTATCTATCTATTGATTCAAGGCATTAGAGAAGCATACTACCAGTCACCATCATATACATACATTCAGAATAGGTATTGAAATGTAATGTGTAGAGAGAAGATCACACAACCTAGTCTGATATATATGACTGCTGATGAACTAACCTTAACACATAGTAAAACAAGGCTCATGATAGAAGATAGTGGCAAATTGTATAATGGTAATTTAAATCTGTTTGGATTTAATTGTATACAGTATACGATGGTAAAAGTGTCTCATGTCCATAACTTAACCTTTAAACTTCAGTAACAACATGAAGTATGACTTGCTTTTTTAAATCATCATTCATTAAAAGGCGTTGAACTATTGAAACTGTCAGATCTCCAAATTGAAGGTGGACAGGAGGTAGATAAGGCATGCAAGGGAACTGCCTACTTCTGAACTTGATTATCATGTATAAAATACAAATTACGACATCTTTCCTTCAAATATCTGTCAGAGGGTTTGTTGTTATATAACAAGACACAAAAATCCTTATGTGGATTTCACTCAGTACCTCTCGATTTATTTTTCCAGTTGCAACTGATTGATTACCTATAAGTTAGCTAAGATGAGCTGTCAGTGTAGTACGATTGGATTATCTTGCTGCTTTCTAATATGTATAAATATAGACAGTTGTACTAGGAATAAACATATTTTAGACATTCCAGTTTTCCAGTTGAAATAACATTGGTTTTCTCTCTCTTGTTCTTGCAGATTACAATAGTTTCTACATATTCAATATTGAGAAAGAAGGCTTGCTGTGTGCTTCTGCTTTTTAATGGCATGGAGAACCGTATTATTAAATGGAAAAGTTAGGAAACAGTATTTTCTCACAATCATGTTTCCTCTCTGCATAATCCTTAAAGGCAAACATTATTTTTGGGGCTTAATAAATTATATTGTTCAATATGTTTGCAATGATTTTGCACACAATATACATTACACAAAAAAAAAAAAAAAAAAAAAAAAGAGTAACAAGTAATCACAAAAGCAAACTAAGACCATGACAAGGAAAAAACACTGTTAATTGGACACAACTATTACAAGTCCTGTGCAGTAAGTTGAAGACCCTAAAATCAAGGATGATTACAAAGGGATTTATTCCAGATGATTTATGGCACACTGCTGGGGTTAAAGATAAAGTGAAGTAAAAGCTGGGTCAATTCATAAACTGTGCTTCATTCTTGCCTTCTTGGTCATGAGAACATCCCCTTTCTCATGTTTATGATCACCATAAGAAATGTCACGTCTGCACGTAGCAAATAAATCAAGTCACGTTCTCATCTGTTTTGATATAAGATAAACCCAAATCCAAATTCCTCACTCCTTAGAATCTTTTTTTCCGTAGACCCAGTTCAAGCAGTATACACATACCTTGATGAAATTTATCTAAAATATGGATAAATACCTAACAGTAACAATCTGTAAGTGCCACTATAAGCCATTAATAAGCTTTATGGCATATCTAATAAGGATAAACATCTAATATAACAATTTGTAACATAAGGTGCCTTGACCCTGGAATAGGATAAGCTTCACTCCCACCAAACTTCTATGCACAAAAAAAATTAAGATATTTACCAAGGTCCGAACAAGAAACTTCATCTCCTTCTCTCGGCAGGAATGCATGAGATGAACAATGATGCCTTTCTTGCGAGATATACTTCCATTGCCTGTTTGTACACTGATGATGAACACTATATGAGAGCATGTAGAGCAGAACTAAAAGTATACCTAACTAAAGAGTAATACAAAATTACAAGTGACCCTAAACCTAGCACCGACTTTAACTAAACATTTGAAGAACAAAACAATTGGGAGGTATAATATCCATTGTGTGATGTTAGGTTACCATACAAAACAGAATGGCTATTAATACCTTATCTTTTGTAGCGCAGAGAAAACATCCTTGATTAGAAGTGGTGTAGGTGGTGCAAGTAATCTCTGTGTTTGACGACATTCTTGAGCAACATCACCTTTAACCATTGCAGGTTATTTCAGTTATTCAACATCCTCATAGATGGAACAGGTTTAGTAATAAACAGTAAAAAACTAAGAAAAAACTCATCCAACCGAGATCACCAAATTTGTTATACATCTCCCGTATTTTCAAACGATTTGTTCCACACGCCTCTTCAAGTGCTGCAGTGACTAAACTTCCACCAATATTTAATTCCTGACATTAATAGAATAATGTAAGGAACTTTGTTAGTGCGTAACAACACTCTTATTGCAATACTGCACACTCCTATTTTCATTCAAACTTAAACAAGTAACAACCAGAAACAGTAATTATGTTTTCAGATAGGTATTTTTATTGTATAAATAAAGTGATCTTCAAATTGGCTGATAGATTTTAGTGGTTAATTTTAATAGAACTTGGAAATACTATTCGTTTCAAGTGGGGAAGAAAAATCATGCAGAGTGACATAGTGGACCCTCCTTCCTACATGCTCACAGGTTATTTATAACTATATCTAAAGGAGATGTGAGACTTTGGTTTATACATTTTTGTGTCCCATTTTGCCCCTATATTTCTCCATAGTTCTCTATTCATTCTTATAACTACACTCTTCAAGCCACGCATATCACTATCAGCAAACCACTCTTTTATTTTATTGAATTTAGTATTCTTAGAAAAAAAAATAGAGGCACAAAGTGCCTCTTTTACCATAAAACAATAAATAAATAATTAGGGTGTTGAAATCATTGTTACATTCGTTGTTGCGATCCAAAAATAAACTGAAGAAGAATAAGGAATAGAAATTCAAAGAAAAACTAGAAATACAAAATGGCCAGTTTTGATACAAACAGTCGCCCTCAAGCTACGATGAAGGACTAAAATGCCATACATAACAAAGTGTCAATCTGTTCACCAAGGTCCTAGGCTTAAAAAATTGATAGAGCACATATAAAAGAACAAAGGAAAGGATAAATATTTTACTTTGATTTATTCATTTATTTTCAAATTACTCAGCTACCGTTTCATTCTCATCAATGACAAAGATTATAAGCACAAATTGTCAAGACCAGGAAACCTACCTTATTTTCATGGTCTGCAGCAATTTTGTTTGTGCATAGATACACAGCAGGAAGCACATCTGCTGGAGATAAAGCCAACAAACTGTGCGATAGAAACATTGCATACAAACAATGTTCTTCAATTAGCCAATTAGGGGAAAAACTGTTTCATTATTCCATAAAAAAGAAGAGAGGCAATGGATAATACAAAGAGTAGTAATAAGTGAACCTTCTAAACATATTGCATAACAATGAAGTAGCTTTAATCTTTCCTCTCTCACCCTCAAGCAGGTTGAAGGTTCGTGCAATATGTAAATATGGTGCAGGCTGTCCATCTCTCCAACATGCTGCTCATTTATGTCCATTGTATACATAGGTTACAAGACAGAACATGAATATAAAAAGTAAAAAATAGAAGTAAAAGCATGGGGCTGAACAACTTCTAAACCAGTATATCCGAGGGGATAAAAACTAAAACAAACCATGTTCTATAGGGTTGTATTTCTCTGGTGGTAGAGATAGTTGAGTAGCATCTACATTATCTTTTAACACTTTCTGCCCAGAAATATCTGTCACAATTCTTAATTCCTCTGATACATGTTTCTTTACTAATGGTCTATCAGTTTTGCTATCCTCTTGAACTGATAATTCATTTTCGCTAAGATTTCCAGAATTACAGTAATATATATCCAGTGCTTTATTGACATCTCCTTTTGTCTTCTTAATTATAGTCATGGCATGGTTCTTTAATGACTCATTCCCATTTATTATCTGCAAAAACTGATCAATTTCATCCTTGTAAATTTGTCCAACATCAGTTGGCAACAAGTCTTCAACTTCAGAGCTTTGTTCAAGCTTTGGTTCAGAATTATCAGATTGAGTACCACCAGGAATCTCAGGTATTACTTTCTTGAAGAATCTTGTAAGTGTGGACTGCTTTGAATCACTTGGTTCGGATTTTGCTTTGACTTTGCCTTTTTTGTTTGGCTTACTGTCACTACTTCTCTTCCTCTTGGCAGGAGAAACGGGACTAGGTACTTTATGCCTCAGGATAGTTGATTTAGAATCCTGACTAGGAAAAATGTTAATATTTTTGCTAGTGTTGTTTGCATTATTAAGGCTAGGTTTTGCAAATGAATCAGTGTCATTTAATGTGCAGCACTTGGATGTTGAAACAGGAGTTTGACAGGAAATCACTTGTTCATGAAATTCAGTTTCACGTTCATAGAAATTAGAAACAGCTTCAACGACATTGCTCCCAGAGATGCTGATCATATCCAGCATCTGGTCTCGGGTGACCCACGTGGGCAAACTACAACTAAGTTCTCGAATTATTTTCTCTTTTTCTTCATCAGTCAGCAAAGTAGGATCTTCTGTACAAGTATCTCCCACAAAAGAATGCAAACCCACAGCCACACCTGGATCAATACTCTTATCACCTTCTACCTCTTCCAATGGAATGACTTCCTTGCCCATGCCTTGACCTGGTTCCAGAACATCACTAACACCCTTCTCAGCCTTGAAACCCACTTCACCAAGGCCACGGCAAAAACCCCTTATAAACTCATGCTTGTTAGCAGTCTCATCGACCAACCCGGCAAAGTGCTTCCTAATTCTGTTAACATGTTTACTGTCACTCTTCTCAACATCCAAACCCACAGTCGGAACAACCCGCTTTGGCTTCAAAAACTTCACATACTCCCTGAGCTCATCATAGTTGGAGTGCTCACTATAGGGCACAAGATGAATCTGAAATGAATCCTTGGACTTGACTGCAAACCTACTGCGCTTTACCTCATAGGTCCAGCCGGTAGGAACAAAGCCCACAACCCTGGAGTAGGAACCCCCTCTCTCAGCCATAACCTCCTTCATCTTAACAAAATTAGGCCTAAAGTATGGCCAAGTCTCCCCCAACACATTCCACCCAACAACATGAATATTACTTTCCAACCCATTCTCAGTAAACTCACCGCTCTCCCCATACCCAAGAACCCTCAAAACCTCCATCTTCCTAGCATCAACATGTATCTTCCTCTTAAACCTACGTGCAAGCTCAAGCAAAATCTTCTCCTTCCCAATAACATAAGTAGCAACAAGAAATAGAACTTTATCATTACTATCACCACACTCACGCTCAACCCTCTCCACAACACTGGCAACGTAATCAATGGATTCCTCTTGCGAGGGAAAAACGAACTTAGGATTACAATACGTGGTGTCGAGAAAAACCGCATCGGCACCGACGAAGGAGGTGAGGGCGGGCTCCGAAACCATGGAACTAGAAAAGCGGAAGTCGCCGGTGTGAACGTACCTTAGGGCGGCGGTGCCATCGGCGCAGGGGATGGCGAAGAGGAACTGTACGGCGCCGGGGCAGTGGTTGGCGTCGAGGAGGGTGACTTGGGCGCCATCAATGCAAAGGGTTTGGCGGAGGGGAAGAGAGACGACGAGGGCGGCGGGGACGTGGAGGATGTTGCGGAGGAGAGAGGCGGTGGTGGCGGAGCAGAAGATGACGCCGCCGGACCAGGAGGCGGAGAGGCCGGTGTAGTGGTCGGAGTGGAAGTGGGAGAGGAAGTAGGAGTGGGAGTAGGGGCCGGTGTGGCGGAAGGCGTCGACGAGGAAGCGTGTGTGGGGGATAAGTTTGGAGTGAGGGAGGGAGGAGGGGAGTGAGGAGAGGGAGGTGGAGGCTGGAGGAGGGAGGTCGGGTTGGAGGGTTTTGAGGGCTGTGAGGAATAGCTGGGTGGAGTCTAGGGTTTCAGAATCCATGGAAGTTGGAATAGTAATCAATCACATTATGAGAAGGAATGGGAATTGAAGAAGAAAGAGGATCCTCAGGTCTGGAATCGGAAATGATATGCTATTTTCTTTCAAAACTAGTTTCAGGTGCTTATGAGATACAGTGACTGGCTGGCGCCAAAACGTCACATTTTGTTGCTTTCAGGTTCTTCCACGTCTGTTTTTTTCAGGTTCGGAGGCGAAAATTTTCCACTTTCAGGCATATTTGTGACATGAAAGGATGCTTAGATATTCACTTCTATGAGGGAATTATATTAGTGGCATGTGATAGAATAATCTAATTGAGAATTTTTTTTTTATAGCTACGAGAGTTTAAATATAATCCATATAATAGTGACTGATTTCACAACATATTCACTTTATAAAAAAACTTGTAGAATATTATGATTTATATTGAACCGTTAACAAGAGACTTAAGAATATAATGAACTTAAATTATCTCACAATTTATCATCTGGATGGATTCATGTATTTTATTTAAATTATAATCCCACATCAAGTAACAGCTATTGCTTTCCAGACTTTCTTAATAAGTAAAAGTGATCTAAGCATAGCATCACAGTTAGTCTTCAATATGCACATAATTAAATCTTTTCTGAAAAACAAAACACAGCCAAATTTAACCTTATATAATCTGAATAATCTTTACTGGCAAGTCTTTACAAGGAAATTTTGGAAATATTGGTATGCTACGGGAAAACCAAAAAATTAAATATTTTCAGACTCTGCAGAAAACAGAGGGCAACATGGCACAAATTAAAAGAAAAAGGAAAATATTAAACAAAAAGGGTAAGGGGGCTCAAGAAGCACCCTCCGTGGAGTACATATATCGGATTACGCAGACTTGGCACTCGCAGGCAGTTTTCAGTGGCGGCAAAATTTACTCTACAAAATGCTGACTATACTACAACTTAGACTTGTCATTTCTTTTGCCTTCTCTTGACGGGACCTTCCGTTGAAAGGAATTTCTTTGTCTTTGCTATGCCACTTTTCTTTGCTATGCCACTTTTCTGCCATTCAAAAACATTTCCATAAACCTTACAGTTTCAAATTTTCAATTTAAACTGTCACGGGTGTTCTTTACCTTCTTTCTGAATCTCTTTTTATGCTGCTTCTGCCCTTCGTGATTCTTCTCAGCATTATCCTAAAAAGATCATAAATGATTTAGTTGATCAAGCATGTTCAGTTCAATAACAAGTAATTTTTTATTTAGCTGATGAGTTGCAGTAGACTGCAATTGAGCTGTTGAAGAACCAACCTCGGTATCTTTAGATGGTATCTCTGTTATCTCTTGATTCTCAATCTCACCATCACTGTTGAGCATAGCCTTCAGTCTACCCTCACTAAGTAGTTTTAGAGATCGAGCATGTCTCTGCAATAATTACAAAATCATCATTCCATCAATACGAAGCCTTACAAAATGACAAGAAAAAGTTGCAACATGTCCTCTCGAAGTTGATCATATTGTCGAGAGTTGAATGAAATGCTAGTTTTACCCTCTTTCTGGCTCATGGCTAATCCCTATCTCATAGGGCATTAAACCTGTGACTTAGGTAATGATTATCATTACAGTTAACGGGATACTGTTGTGCATCCACAAATAATTATCATTTAATAAGTAGTGGCATGATGGGAAATTTCTCAAACAGATCCTACAAGGAAGAGTGTATTGTATTTAGGGGGGCAAAATTCCCAACTAGGTGCTCTAGTTTGGAATGAACCATTAATCTGAGCAAACACAAACTAAAAACAAGTCCTCCACCTACAGCGGAAACATTACCACATCTATAAAGTTTGTTTTTGGTATATTAGGCCAGAGCAAATAAATTGCCGGCTTTCGGGGAAAAATGTAATCCATCTCTCTACGATTGAACCTATTATGACATTGTGGCTAAGAAATAGAAGGGAAGGAGATTAGACTAGTTTGTCTTTCCAGTGTTTCATTAGAATATCATCTCTTTTTATCCTTGTAGAAAAACAAATATTTCAACCGATAAAAAATTAATACTCTAATAAATTACACTTACATTCATTACATCCTTTGATGAAAATTTCACACCATTTTGACCCGGTTATATACTGTCACTCACTTAAAGGAGTCCCGTGATAATTGCCCTTCCCAATAATATTTATCCTCATTGTATTATAATATTAACCTAAACTTGTTACCGTCAATATAGTCCAACATCCTTTTTATCGGATATACACTCAATGGTGAACAAGCTCTGCTTTTACAGGGATTGTATAAAAAAAATGTAGCAATGTAGGATCCCGAAGTGTGCCGGCCCTATCCTAGAGTATGTAATTATATGTGAACTTATTGTTGTTTCCTTTCCCATATCAAAGCTCAACCCCAGTACCAATTTCCAGCCAAATGTATGCAATAATGACAAATGACAAAGAAGATGTTAGAACTGCACAGCAGAATGGTTGGGGTGGTACAGTATACCAAGAGAGGATGAATTGGTTTCTTACAAAAACTTGTGCCTTTTAAAATTTTCTCTCAATCAAACTTACTTAGCAAATAAAAATAACAAAGTAAAAGAATAAGGAAGAAAGAAATATGCACAGATATTTTATACCAATCATACATCTAGTTGTTAATCTAAAAAAACAAGACTAATAATTCACTGTCACAAAACCAATCGAACTTACAATCACACAGTTACAAGTTGAAAGGTTTTGAATACACCTCTTGACGCACTAGAGATAAACCACTTCCCCAGACACACAAGGAGGAGCACCTCCTTCGACAAACAAAGGATGACTTGACTTCAAACACCTTCTCTGACACACAAAGGATGATTACTTCTTCAGAACACTTCCTTCGACACACAAAGGATAACCAGTTTTTCCTCAACAACAGCAGCAACATTCTATCGCTCCGCAAACACCATGTTTCCCAAGCCTTACAAGAATACAAGTGGTTCAGAGAATTCACAAGTTCTCAAGTGTTCTGGATGTCCAAGAATGAGAAATGAGAGTCTATTTCTAGACTTAAGCAATGGACACCTCCTAATTTTCGTTTTCAGTCATTCTCACTGTAATAATCGATTAATTTAAGTTTTAATCGATTATTCATTCAAGGACCAAAATAACAAATAATCCAACGACTAAAAATGACTATCAACTCCAACGGCTAGAAGGGTTAATCGATTAACGTTAATCGATTACTACTCGTTTTAAAACTTTGCTGTAATAATCGATTATCGATTACCACTCATTTTAATCGATTATTCCAATGCAATACAAGTTTTCAAATGATCTTCTTGTTCTTGATTGCTTATAACTTGATTTGGACATCATCAAAACTTGATATGTCCTAGAAGATATGATGTTTTGATGATGCCCAAATCAAGCCATGCCATGAGCAATTAAGAACAAGGAGACCTTTTGAAAACTTGTATTGTATTGTAAAACTTTTGTAATAAGTGTAATTTGTTGTAATAATCGATTACTACTCATTTTAAAACTTTTGCTGTAATAATCAATTATCGATTACCACTCATTTTAATCGATTATTCCAATGCAATACAAGTTTTCAAAAGATCTTCTTGTTCTTGATTGCTCATAACTTGATTTGGGCCTCATCAAAACTTGATATGTCCTAAAAGATATGATGTTTTGATGATGCCCAAATCAAGCCATGAGCAATTAAGAACAAGGAGACCTTTTGAAAACTCGTATTGTATTGTAAAACTTTTGTAATAAGTGTAATTTGTTGTAATAATCGATTACTACTCATTTTAAAACTTTTGTTGTAATAATCAATTATCGATTACCACTCATTTTAATCAATTATTCTAATGCAATACAAGTTTTCAAAAGATCTTCTTGTTCTTGATTGCTCATAACTTGATTTGGGCATCATCAAAACTTGATATGTCCTAGAAGATATGATGTTTTGATGATGTCTAAATCAAGCCATGAGCAATTAAGAACAAGGAGACCTTTTGAAAACTTGTATTGTAAAACTTTTGTAATAAGTGTAATTTGTGTAATAATCGATTACTACTCATTTTAAAACTTTTGCTGTAATAATCAATTATCGATTACCACTCGTTTTAATCGATTATTCCAATGCAATACAAGTTTTCAAAAGATCTTCTTGTTCTTGATTGCTCATAACTTGATTTGGGCATCATCAAAACTTGATATGTCTTAGAAGATATGATGTTTTGATGATGCCCAAATCAAGCCATGAGCAATTAAGAACAAGGAGACCTTTTGAAAACTTGTATTGTATTGTAAAACTTTTGTAATAAGTGTAATTTGTTGTAATAATCGATTACTACTCATTTTAAAACTTTTGCTGTAATAATCAATTATCGATTACCACTCTTTTTAATCGATTATTCCAATGCAATACAAGTTTTCAAAAGATCTTCTTATTCTTGATTGCTCATAACTTGATTTGGGCATCATCAAAACTTGATATGTCCTAGAAGATATGATGTTTTGATGATGCCCAAATCAAGCCATGAGCAATTAAGAACAAGGAGACCTTTTGAAAACTTGTATTGTATTGTAAAACTTTTGTAATAAGTGTAATTTGTTGTATTAATCGATTACTACTCATTTTAAAACTTTTGTTGTAATAATCAATTATCGATTACCACTCATTTTAATCGATTATTCCAATGCAATACAAGTTTTCAAAAGAACTTCTTGTTCTTGATTGTGCATAACTTGATTTGGGCATCATCAAAACTTGATATGTCCTAGAAGATATGATGTTTTGATGATGTCCAGATCAAGCCATGAACAATTAAGAACAAGGAGACCTTTTGAAAACTTGTATTGTATTGTAAAACTTTTGTAATAAGTGTAATTTGTTGTATTAATCGATTACTACTCATTTTAAAACTTTTGTTGTAATAATCAATTATCGATTACCACTCATTTTAATCGATTATTCCAATGCAATACAAGTTTTCAAAAGAACTTCTTGTTCTTGATTGTGCATAACTTGATTTGGGCATCATCAAAACTTGATATGTCCTAGAAGATATGATGTTTTGATGATGTCCAGATCAAGCCATGAACAATTAAGAACAAGGAGACCTTTTGAAAACTTGTATTGTATTGTAAAACTTTTGTAATAAGTGTAATTTGTTGTAATAATCGATTACTACTCATTTTAAAACTTTTGTTGTAATAATCAATTATCGATTACCGCTCATTTTAATCGATTATTCCAATGCAATACAAGTTTTCAAAAGATCTTCTTGTTCTTGATTGCTCATAACTTGATTTGGGCATCATCAAAACTTGATATGTCCTAGAAGATATGATGTTTTGATGATGCCCAAATCAAACTATGAGCAATTAAGAACAAGGAGATCTTTTGAAAACTTGTATTGTATTGTAAAACTTTTGTAATAAGTGTAATTTGTTGTATAGGACTTAATTTCTTGTGGTTTCTTATTCATTGTTACTTAGATATGTAAAATTCTGTTTAAAGTCAAAACCGCATTGTAATAATCGATTAAAATGAGTGTTAATCAATTAACGAATAATTGATTATTACAGTAAAGTCTTAAAACACAAAATGGGTTTGAAATAATCGATTAACAGGAACTTTAATCGATTAACACTTAAATTAATCGATTAACATTTATAGTCGTTGGAGTTTTTAGCCGGTTTTAGCCATCGGACTATCCATTATTCTTGTCCTTTAGTGAATAATGGATTAAAACTTAAATTAATCAATTATTACAAAATGAATGGCTGAAAAAGAAAATTAAGAGGAGTTCATGGCTTGAGTCTATAAATAGACTCTTATTTCTCATTCTAGAACATCGAGAACACTTGAGAACTTGTGAATTCTCTGAACCACTAGAGAAACTTGTATTCTTCTAAGGCTAGGGAAACTTGGGGTCTAGAGAGCGATAGAGTGTTGTTGTTGTTACTAAGGAAAAGTCAGAAATCCTTTGTGTGTCGAAAGAAGTGTTTTGAAGAAGTGATCATTCTGTGTGTCAACGGAGGTGTTTGAAGTTAAGGTCATCCTTTGTTTATCGAAGGAGGTGCTCATCTCCTAGTGTGACTCCTAGTGTGACCGGGGAAGTGTGGTTCATCTCTTGTGCGTCAATAGAGTATTCTAAACCTTTCAACTTGTAACTATGTGACTGGAAGTTTTATTGATTTTGTGATATTGAATCGTTAATCTCTGTTTTTTAGATTAGCAACTGAAAGGAATGGTAAGATCCGAACTAGTACAAAATTATTTCTGCAAATTTCTTTCTTCCTTACTCTTTTATTTTATCAGCTAAGTAAGTTTGATTGAGAGAAAATTTTAAAAGGCGCAAGTTTTTGTAAGAAACCGATTCACCTTTGTTAGGAAGTTAAGAGTGTAAGAGAGGAGAAAGAGGAATTAGTTAGTTACCTGTCAAGGTAGTTAGGAAAGTCAGGAGGTATCTGTATAAATTGGAGTCTGTTAGTAGTTAGACTTTACTTTGGAATTGTCATATAGTTTGTACAGGTTTGTTAAACCTGTAGGGGGAGATTAGGCTCCCAGTTGGAGACCCTATTCTTGTATTCTTTTTGTTGATAATACAAACCAGAGGTGATTCTTTATTCTTTGGTGTTCTCTGGTGTGTGTGCGAGTGGGTTATTTTGAGGTTTCTTGAACAGAAACCTAACAATTTGGTCCGACCTGTCGGATCCAAATTTTGGGAGTGAAGTGACGGAGAGTTGGAGAAGATGACGGAAGCAAGATTGGAAGCGATTGAGATAACGATGGAAGGGATGAAGGCGGAATCGGCAGCGGTACGTCAGGATTTACAACAAATCATGAAAATCTTGGAAAAACGGGGCAATCAGGCGGAGAGTAGTTCGGAAGATAGCTCAGTCAACGATAATCGACACAGAGGAGGAGATGAAAATGGAGGCAGAGGAAGTGGCGAGAAAAGGGACGATCCGAGGCCTTGGAGAAAAAGGGTTGAATTACCTACCTTCGACGGAGTGGAACCTCTGAGTTGGCTCAACCGCGCCGAAAGATTCTTCGACATACAGAAAGTGACCGACGACGAGGAGAAGGTGGAAGTCGCGTATGTGAGTATGGAGGGGAGTGCGGCATATTGGTTTACTTTTTGGAAGGAAAAAGCAAGAAACCAATCGTGGGAGGGGCTGAAAGCGGCGTTGATTAACCGATTCGGTGAAGGCTTCCGAGGGACGGTTTTCGAGAGGCTGGCGACCATTCGTCAGGAGGGCACAGTGGAAGAGTTTGTTCGTAACTTTGAGATGTTAATGGGTCAAACCAAGGGGATACCCGAAGAGCAAGTTTTGGGTTATTTTCTCGCCGGGTTGCGGGATGACGTAAAAGGGAAATTCAGGGGGACATTCAGGGGTATATGTGACCAAAACAGGGGGACATTCGGGGGTATATCGCACATGTAGAAAGATAGCACAGTCCTTGTTCTAGTTGGGGATGAAAAGGAGGATTACAGAGTACGTGGCAGCATGTGAGGTGTGTCAACAGCACAAGTATTTGGCTGCATTACCACAGGGGCTCTTGCAACCGTTACCAGTACCACAGGGTGTATGGGAAGAGATAAGTATGGACTTCATTGTGAAGTTACCAAAGTCACGTGGCCATGATGCAATTTTAGTGGTGGTCGATAGGCTGAGCAAGTACAACCATTTTATAGCATTAAAACATCCTTATTCGGCTAGGACGGTGGCAGAGGTGTTTGCTAGAGAAGTGGTGAGGTTGCACGGAATTCCGATGTCGATTGTCAATGATCGAGACACATTATTTTTAAGCATCTTTTGGAAGGAGTTATTCAAGATGCAGGGGACCCAGCTTAAAATGAGTACCGCATATCATCCGGAAACGGATGGACAAACAGAGGTGGTGAATCGAATTGTAGAAGGGTATTTGCGGCAGTTATCAAGGAGCAACACGTTGCACACCTTTTGAGGCAGTATATGGCAGAGCTCCACCGTCATTCAGCAAATTCGTTCCAGGGGAAACATCGGTGGAGGCAGTAGCTCAAGACCTTATGACGCAGGATGAAGCTCTTAGACAGTTGAAAGTTCATTTAAACTCTCAAAACATTATGGCACAACAAGCGAACAAGAGGAGGAGAGATGTGGAGTTTAGAGTCAATGATTGGGTTTATTTAAAGATAAGACCCAATAGACAATCATCAATGCCGGTGCGAATACATCCCAAGCTCTCAGCTCGATATTATGGGCCATTCAAGTGTTACAACGAGTGGGGAACATGGCTTACAAGCTTAAGTTGCCAGAAACAGCTAGAATCCATCCCGTGTTTCACGTTTCTCAATTAAAGAAGGCGGTGGGTGATAAGAGGGTAGAAAAGGAGTTACCAGCAGAACTGCAAGTGGATGGGCCAACTTTTTGGCCAGTACGAGTCTTGGGGAAGAGGCAAGTACAACAAGGAGAAGAAGCAGTGAACCAAGTTTTGGTAGAGTGGCAAGAGGGCGGTGAAGAAGGTGCTACCTGGGAAGACAATTTGACTATGCAGGACCAATATCCTGAGTTGAACCTTGAGGACAAGGTTGTTGGGGAAGCGGAGGGAAGTGTTAGGAAGTTAAGAGTGTACGAGAGGAGAAAGAGGAATTAGTTAGTTACCTATCAAGGTAGTTAGGAAAGTCAGGAGGTATCTGTATAAATTGGAGTATGTTAGTAGTTAGACTTTACTTTGGAATTGTCGTATAGTTTGTACAGGTTTGTTAAACCTGTAGGGAGAGATTAGGCTCCCAGTTGGAGACCCTATTCTTGTATTCTTTTTGTTGATAATACAAAGCAGAGGTGATTCTTTGTTCTTTGGTGTTCTCTGGTGTGTGCGAGTGGATTATTTTGAGGTTTCTTGAACAGAAACCTATCATCCTCCCTATTGGTTTACTGTATCACACTAACCATTCCGTTGTGCAGCTCTAACAGAAGATAGAAGTTTATGAATTTTTTTCTCAAATAAAGTACTATGAATGGTAAGTATAAGTTGTTTCGTAAGTATAATAAGCCACCAAAAAACATTTTACCTTTGATTGCATATGATCCCTCAAAGTGCCTTCAGATAAACAGGTAATTCGGGGACATATCTTGCACTTAAATACTGATTTGTGTTTTAAGACATAAGCTGGCAGATCTTGTAAGGTTTCCTTTTCGGCAATCACATTAGACTTTTCAGTGTCAGGTTTACTCAACAACTTGTTAAAAAGCATGTCTCTTTCATTTATAGCTCCAGCATCATCTTCACAAAATATCACACCTGGAGTTTTACGCCAATGTTAAAACAATCATGAAAGGATTCTTTCCCAAGGATTAGAGCAAATGAAGTTACCGAAATAACCAATACAATGAATGCTATTACTATCCCATAAATAGACATCTACTTGACATACAAAAGTAAAATGACAAAAGAATTTTGAACGAGTACAAAATCCCAACTTAAATCTCAAGTAGAGAAGCACAAATCAAACCCTAGTGGCAAACTAAATCTTCTGCATAAAGGTTTTTTCTTGGGTACATATATGTCCCTGAAAAGTTTATATTGTGAAAAGGAAAACAAACCCAAGGTCAAAGCATATGATGTCAGGAACCAAGAAAAGAAATGAAAAAAAAAAGTTATTGAATGAATAAGAGGAAATTAAGAATAAGAGAAAAACATCTCCTCCCTAGGTTTCCCCTTTCACAAAGAGTCAATGCTCAATTAACAATGTCAAAAATCTGAATCTATCTAAACCTTCTTCCTTTGTTTACATCTAACAAACCCCTCTAACTAAATAGTTCATTAATATTTAGCTATCTTAATTAACCTCATTTTCTCCTTGTATCCTAACAGATAATTGTGACCATTATTCCGTTCACAGTATCGAAACATAAATAAGCTGAAAGAGTACATTTGCATGACTTATTTCCTCACTGATAGAACACAAACATACCTGTTGAGTCGACATCAACATCATTCGCAGAACTATCCTCACTTGCATACCCTGAATGTACCAAAACAAACAAAAAAAAGTGTAAAAAAAAAGTGACTGACATTAACAAATGACAAACATTGTTATAATAAAAACTAATACACGTAGCTCTAATCAAAAAGTAACACCAGCTAATGCAGTTCTACATATTTCGTTAGTGCTAATACTACTAAACACATTTTACTGGTCGAAAGGAAAAGCAGTTAACAAAGTATCAATAAACCAACCAGAAGAAGTTGAACCGGCTTCATCACCATTCCGTTTTGCTTCTACTGTACCATCATCCTCTGAAGACTCTTCTTCGGTAGATTCTGCTTCGGCTTCGAGCTCGGAGTCCGAAGAAGAAGACGGATCAGAGGCATCTCTATCACCGTGGTCGAGCTTGAAGAACCTCCTCTTTATCATTTTTTTTATTCTGTAAACAAAACTACTAAACCAATCAGTTAGTTCACACTGTAAAAACACTTCACCGATAACAAAACGCAGGCAACAGTGCATATATGAGTGAGTGAACGAAACTGCTACAGAGAGATATAGCTTACACTCGACAGCGACGGCGACAATGAGAAGAGGCGGAGAGAAACTCGATGGCAACAATGAGAAGAGGCGGAGAGGAACGCGTTGTCAAGTGGCGAAACCAAAGGCATAGGTCCGAAAGTTTGAGACCGGGTTTAATAGGAATAATGGGCCTTGAACTTGATATTCTTTGGGTCCTTGTATACTCCCGAGATCACATATACTTTTCGCACACCCTTTTTCTCCTTCTGCAGCGTACCGTTTTATGTTTTTTTGACAGTTTGATCCTATGGAATATATGAAAGTCATGATAAACAAGTTATTAGAGTCAAAGCTTTGATACCATGTAATCCTATGAGAATAGAATAATTTTTCTACTTGTTGATTGATCAAAATCATAAGATAAATCCTAATTTCCTTCATTAATGATTACAAAATAAATAAGAGAGAAAATAAAATTAGATTTGAGTAAATCTAATTTAGTTTAAGATTAACTTTAATTTAGATTACAAATCAAATGTGCCTAAATACATGATCGTGTTAGGATACATTGTTTAAGGAACAATCTAGTTTAAATTACTATGGTACGAAATCATGATTCCATATAATATTAAAAGGTTCAATAAAAAAAATACACGTGATGATTACTGCTTAATGAAACAGTGGAGAAAAAGTATAACTAATATATTAAAACTTTATATTTATGAAAAATATATACGTGTGTATTTGTATAAAAGTTATAAAATAAATTGGTTTTGTAATATGATTATGCGAGTGGGTGAAGTATGGCTTTACGTGAAAACAGAGAATTAGTGTTAATGAGAGGTCAACCCAAAGGATTTGTTTTGGGATGAGCAATTAGACAAAGAATCCTGAAAATAAAAAAAAAAATAGATAAATAATTTATTATTAAGATTTTGTTACATTGAATGTCCATGTAATCAATTAAAATAATGTGTGAGAATATTCAAAAAACTATTTTTTTTAATCTGACAATTTTTTTTTTATCAAAAGGTATTTTATTCTCAGTTATTATACATAATTTACCATTTTTTTATAAATAATAATAGGTTACGATTTTGTTTGATTTAATAATATAAGAGTTTGTTGCGAGTAAGGAGAAAAAATATAATTTGTTCTGCATACAATTTTTTATTTTGTTTTTTTCTTACCACACTTAATAATTTTATATTATCAAGATTTAAGTAATTTTAATATTTTTTCTTTCAATTTTTTTAAGATATATTTTTAAAGATAAAACTGTTTAGAATGATTTGGATGAAAAGTAATTGACCTAATGATCATTCGATTAAGAAACATATAAAAAAAATGATAAATTTGCAGAATTTTTAAAATCCTAAAATCACAATAATGAAACCAAAATGTTAAATGTAAAGTGAAAAAGAAAAATTTACCATTTAAATAATTGGTTCCAACAAAAGAATAATATAGATTTCATGTATATGAAAAAATTATTTCATTCAACAAACTTGAAATTTGAATAATTCTATATCTACATTTCACCTAAACTAAAATTTAAAAAAAAAACATATAAAAATATTGACAAATTTGTGCAGGATTTTTAAAATCCTAAAATCACAATAATGAAACCAAAATGTTAAATGTAAAGTCAAAAAAAAAGAAGGAAAACTTACCATTTAAACAATTTAAGATCAAAATAATTTTATATCTACATTTCACCTAAACTAAAATTAAAAAAAAAACATATGAAAAATTGACAATTTTACAGGATTTTTAAAATCCTAAAATCTCAATAATAAAACCAAAATGTTAAATGTAAAATTGAAAAGAAAAAGTTAAAAAAAAGAAAAGTTACAATTTAAGGAATTGGTCAAAAAAAGAATAATATAGATTTTTTTTTATATATATATATACATACATACATATATATATATATACATACATATATATATATATATATACATACATATATATATATATATATACATACATATATATATATATATATATATATATATATATATATATATATATATATATATATATATATAAATGAAGATGGCTATTGAGGATAGCTGATGGTCTATCAGTTGTTATTGTTATTAATTCCTGTACATCCTAAAGGGTTGTTCAGGTACCCATCCTAATACATAATTACAAATATGAAATGCTTACAAATTAAAATTCATTCTACAAGTTGTAATTGTTAAATATATCTGCATTTATGAGCACGGATTCTGTTTACTCATCTTATATGCTGATTTTTTTTTATTTTTTTTTCAGAATATCTTCATATATACATCAATTATAGCGTTCAAATGTTCTAAATTCTGATATATATCAAAGTTAAATAATGTTTCGTAATTAAATATATTAAATGTTTACAAATTAAAACCCATTCTGCAGGTAGTAGTTGCTAAAAGTATCTGCATTATGGGCAGGGATTCTTATATTTGTTTTATATGCATGGTTTGTTTTGTTTATTAGTTCTTGAGATATGATTGGCTGGGTGTGTGAAAGTTGAGTATCAAATCTCTCTTCTTCTTTTTTATTAAGTTTTAGTTTAATATATTTTAAAAGTTGTAAATCAGTATCTATTAGTATATTTTAAAGACATAGCAGATAAATCTAGAGAATGATTAGTTGTTATGATAGAGGTCAAAGGTAGAGAGGCAAAGGGTTGAAAGTGAGAATATATATGTAAGAGAATGGAAAAGCTGATGATGAATAAGGAAGTGATGGAAGAAAAAGGAGATTCATGGAAGAGAGAAATGAGGAAGGAGATGAAGAAGGTGAGAAGAATAGCAGCTCCAATGGTGGTTGCAAGTGTGTTGCAGTATCTTCTGCCAGTAGTATCTCTCATTATGGTTGGCCATCTCAACCAGCTTTCTCTTTCAAGTGTTGCAATTGCAACCTCTCTCACTAATGTTTCTGGTTTTAGTGTTTTGGTAACTACCTTTTCTGTTTCATCTTCTACTTTTACCATTTCCTTGCATCAAGCTTTTTAATCATGCGACAGTGCAAGTTTCATCATTTGTGTGAATATTACAGTCAGGGATGGCTGGTGGATTGGAAACTTTATGTGGGCAAGCATTTGGAGCAGAACAATATGAAAAATTTGGACTTTACACTTACACTGCCATTATATCCCTTTCTTTGGTTTCTGTTCCAATCACTATTCTATGGACTTTCATGGACAAAATATTGATCCTCTTACAGCAAGATCCAATGATAGCCCTCCAGGCTCGTAAATATACCCTTTGGCTCATTCCTGCTTTGTTTGGTTCTGCAATTCTCAAACCCCTCACACGATTTTTCCAGACCCAGAGTTTGATTTTTCCCATGATTCTAAGCTCTGCTCTAGTTCTGTGCTTCCACGTAGTAACATGTTGGATCCTAGTGTTTAAATTGCAGTTCGGACATGTTGGCGCCGCAATAGCCTTCAGCTTCTGCGTTTGGTTGAATGTGATGCTGTTGTTGTCTTTTGTGAGGTTCTCCTCAGCTTGTAACAAAACACGTGTCCCTTTCTCCAGAAAAGCGTTGCTTGGTGTTGGAGAGTATTTTCGCTTTGCTGTCCCTTCAGCAGTCATGGTTTGGTAAATGGTTTTTTGTTTTCTCTTCTCAAATTTCATGTTTCAATTATTTTACATTTTCTCAAAACTGATTTCTTTTCCAGCACATTCATTATAATGATGTCTTGATTACAGTCTTAAATGGTGGGCCTGCGAGATACTTGTTCTGCTGGCTGGAGTTTTTCCTAACCCAAAGTTGGAGACATCAGTCCTATCTATATGGTATAGTTTTCATTTTTATATATTTTAGAAAAGAATACGATAACTGCTCTAACTTAAATTTCTTTTGTAATGTTGTCAGCTTGACAATCTCCACATTACATTTCACCATACCCTATGGCTTTGGAGCTGCTGTTAGGTCTGTTTGTCACTTCATCAAACTATAATGTTATGCAGTGCAACCATAGTAACTAAAAAGTGGCACGTTGATTGTGTTATATGTGACAGCACTAGAGTTTCGAATGAACTGGGAGCAGGGAATTCAGGAGCTGTTCGAATGGCTGTTTCTACAACGATGTTGATTGCAGTGACAGAGGGTCTCATTGTATGTGCAGTGCTATACAGTTGTAGACATGTGTTGGGTTATGCCTATAGCGATGATCGTGTAGTTGTTCATTACGTGGCTGTTATGACCCCTCTGCTTTGTCTTTCTATTTTTACTGACAGTTTGCAATCAGTACTTTCAGGTTGGTTATGCCCTTTGAGTACTGCTATATTTCAGATCAAAATCAAAATTTCTCCTTTGATTTCGGTGGTGTGTAATCAACATTCTTGTTCTGCTAACCTGCTAGAATGATTCTAATTTTTTTCTTAAATAAAAAGCAGGGGTTGCTAGAGGAAGTGGGTGGCAACATCTTGGAGCCTATGTGAATCTTGGAGCTTTTTATCTGGTTGGAATTCCTGTGGGTGTCCTACTTGGCTTTGTTGCACATTACAGAGCAAAGGGCCTTTGGATTGGAATAGTCACTGGCTCCATTCTCCAATCCTTTCTCCTTGCCGTTATCACTGCTCTTACAAACTGGAAAAAACAGGTTCATAAATCTCAAATTTCATACTACCCCTTATATATATATATATATATATATATATATATATATATATATATATATATATATATATATATATATATATATATATATATATATATATATATCCAACTGTGCTTTTTGTTTTGTATTGTAGAAACACATGTTTGGTGTTAATTAGGTGTCAGATTATTGCATTATTTTGCAGGCAATGATGGCAAGAGAGAGAATATTTGATGCCACACCACCCAACCAAAATGGATCAAATCGCATCACGAGTGCTTAAGCATGGTTTTCCCAAAGAGATGTTCCAACATCGGAGAGACAGAAATAATTGAGCGAAAATTCGTGTATGTAAAATATGGAAGGTGTTAAACAAGTTTTTGGGGTAATAAAGTATATATAATTCTGTGTATCATTGTTTTTCTGTTTGAAAACAAAAAAGCAGAACCAGAAGAAGGTTAAAATTAGAAAAGATCAAATCTATATGTAATTCTTTTAGTGTTGCATTTTAATTAGAATTGGAGATTTAGTTCGGTATTCTGTGTATTGGAAATATATGAAAGTCATGATAAACAAGTTATTAGGGTCAGAGCTTTGATACCATGTAATCCTAGAAGAATAGAATAATTTTTCTACTTTTTGATTGATCAAAATCATAAGATAAATCCTAATTGACTTCATTAATGAATACAAAATAAAGAAGGGAGAAAATGAAATTAGATTTGAGTAATCTAATTTAGTTTAAGATTAACTCTAATTTAGATTACAAATCAAATGTGCCGAAATACATTGTCGTGTTAGGATATATTGTTTAAGGAATAATCTAGTTTAAATTACTATGGTATAAAATCATGATTCCATATACTATTAAAAGGTTCAATAAAAAATACAAATGATAATTACTGCTTAGTGAAAGAGTGGAGAAAAAGTATAATTAATATATTAAAGCTTTGTATTTATAAAAAAATATATACTTGTTTATTGGTATAAAAGTTAAAAAATAAGTTGTTTCTGTAATATGATTATAAAATTAATTGCAGTAGGTGGAGTTTGGCTTTATGTGAAAACAGAGAATTAGTGTGAATGAGAAATAATAATTAGAAAGTGAGTTTTGGGATGAGCAATTAGACAAAGAATCCTGAAAAAAACCTAGTAAATAATTTATATATATATATATATATATATATATATATATATATATGAAAAGTTGATGTCACTTATCATAATAAAATTGACAAATTTACAGGAATTTTAAAATCATAAAATCACACTAATGAAACCAAAATGCTAAATGTAGAGTTAAAAAGAAAAATTTAACATTTAAGCAATTGGTCCAAACAAAAGAATAATATAGATTTGATATATATAAAGAATTGACAAAATTGTAGGGTTTTTAAATCATGAAATGACAAGAATGAATCTAAAATGCTAAATGTAAAGTGAAAAAGAAAATTTTACAATTTAAGCAATTGGTCCAAACAAAATAATAATATAGATTCCATATATAAAAAATTGACAAAATTGCACAGTTTTTAAAATCCTGCATTGACAAGAATGAAACCAAAATGCTAAATGTAAAGTTAAAATGAAAAATTTACCATTTAAGCAACTGGTCCAAACAAAATAATAATATAGATTCCATATATAAAAAATTAACAAAATTGCACGGTTTTTTAAATTGTGAAATGACAATAATGAAACCAGAATGCTAGATGTAAGGTTAAAAAGAAAAACTTACCATTTAAGCAATTGGTCCAAATAAAATAATAATATAGATTCCATATATATATATATACAAAAAATTGACAAAATTGCACGGTTTTTTAAATATTGCACTGACAATAATGAAACCAAAATGCTAAATGTAAAGTTAAAAAGAAAAATTTACCATTTAAACAGTTGGTCCAAACAAAATAATAATATAGATTCCATATATATAAAAAATTGACAAAATGGTAAGGTTTTTAAAATCCTGTACAGGTAGGATATAATTGTTAAATATATATGCATTTATGGGCACGGATTCTATTTACTTATTTTATATGCTAATTTATTTTCAGAATATCTTGTTATACTTATACATCAATTATAGGGCTCAAATGTTCTAAATCCTGATATATATATATATATATATATATATATATATATATATATATATATATATATATATATATATATATATATATATAATCCGCATTATGGACACGGATTCTTATATTTATTTTATATACACGGTTTGTTTTGTTTATTATTTTTTGAGATATGTCGGGTGAGTGAAAGTAGAGTCTCAGATTTTCTTCTTTTTTTTTTATTAAGTTTTAAAAATATTTTATAAAAAAAAGTTTAGTATATTTTAAAAACTTTTTAACAGTATCTATTAGTATATTTTAAAGACATAGCACATAGATCTGCAGAGTGGTCTTAGTTGTGATAATAGAAATAAAACAAAAACTTCAAAAAAAAGGTTAATGTAGGAAGAATTTCTAGAAACATTTCCATTAAAAATTCAAACTTAAGTCATAGGAGTTGATAAATATTTGTAATTGCTTAAACAGAATATGTAAAGAAAGGAAAACAAATTCACCTTATATTTTACTTGATGTGAAATACTCCAAATATTAAAAAATTTAGATTTAATTTAATTTCACAAAATTAATTTATAAAATAAGATTTACATCTTATTTATAATAAAAGATTAAAAAATTTAAATTTAATTTAATCCCACAAAATTAATTTATAAAATAAGATTTAGATCTTATTTATATAGTAAAAGAGACACTTGCCACATAAGCGACAAATCAAAGATATTTTTGTTGAAAAATAAAAGGGAAAACCATTATTTTGGAGGTTTTGATTACACTAATATTTGGTTAGGGGTAGAGTGGCAAAGGGTTGAAAGTGTGAATATATATGTAAGAGAGTGGAAAAGTTGATGATGAATAGTAAGGAAGTGATGGAAGAAGAAGGAAATTCATGGAAGAGAGGAATGAGGAAGGAGATGAAGAAGGTGAGAAGAATAGCAGCTCCAATGGTGGTTGCAAGTGTGTTGCAGTATCTTCTGCCAGTCGTCTCTCTCATTATGGTTGGCCATCTCAACCAGCTTTCTCTTTCGAGTGTTGCAATTGCAACCTCTCTCACTAATGTTTCTGGTTTTAGTGTTCTGGTAATACTTTTTCTATTTCATCTTCTACTTTTATCCTTTTCTTGCATCAAGGCTTTTAACATTCATCAATCAATTTCTCAGAATCATGGGCAAAGATTTAATACTGGAGAGTGGCATAGGTTTTTTTTTGTTTTTTTGTTTTTTAAATTATGAGTAAAATTATTTTATTTTTTTGAAGTGAGTAAGACTATCTTTTTTAATATTTTATCAAAATTTAATGCATTCAATATTTTGAAATAAACAAATACTTAATATTTTTTGTCTACTAAAAGAAAATTTAATTTTACATACGTTTATTCCTTTTATTTTATATTTTAATCAGTTAAATTATTTTCTTATAATACTATAATTGAATAACATCATTTAATATCTTAATTGTAATGTTTGATTATCCCTGAGATAAATAAAAATATTTAAAGTTGAATACTTTACTGAAACTATATTTTTTTAAAACATGAAAACTAAAATTAAGAAAAAAAGATGAAACCAAAATTATAGATGACAAATTCTAAAAACCCAAAAGAACAATTTATTCAAACTATATTTATGTCATATTTAGTTTCCTTTCCCCTCTTTTTATTAAGTTTTTAGAAAAGAAACTATAGAAGATTTATCACGAACAAACTCATAAAGAATGATAAAGACATCCTTAACTTAAGTGAATATAATCATGCGCAACAGTCATTTGACAATTTGTGTGAATATTACAGTCAGGGATGGCTGGTGGATTGGAAACTTTATGTGGGCAAGCATTTGGAGCAGAACAATATGAAAAATTTGGACTGTACACTTACACTGCTGTTATATCTCTTTCTTTGGTTTCTGTTCCAATCACTATTCTGTGGATTTTCATGGACAAAATATTGATCCTCTTACAGCAAGATCCAATGATAGCCCTCCAGGCTCGTAAATATGCTCTTTGGCTCATACCTGCTTTGTTTGGTTCTGCAATTCTCAAACCCCTCACACGATTTTTCCAGACCCAGAGTTTGATTTTTCCCATGATTTTAAGCTCTGCTCTAATTCTGTGCATCCATGTAGTAACATGTTGGATCCTAGTGTTTAAATTGGAGTTGGGACATGTTGGCGCTGCAATAGCTTTCAGCTTGTGCGTTTGGTTGAATGTGACAATGTTGTTGTCCTTTGTGAGGTTTTCATCAGCTTGTGCCAAAACACGCGTTCCTTTCTCCAAAAAAGCATTGCTTGGCGTTGGAGAGTATTTTCGCTTTGCTGTCCCTTCAGCAGTCATGGTTTGGTAAATGGTTTTTTCTCTCTCAAATTTCATGTTTCAATTATTAGAATTAACCATACATTCTCTCAAAATTGATTTCTTTTCCAGCACATTCATTATCGTCATGTCTTCATTACAGTCTTAAATGGTGGGCCTGCGAGATACTTGTTCTGTTGGCTGGAGTTTTTCCTAACCCAAAGTTGGAGACATCAGTCCTATCTATATGGTATAGTTTTCATTTTTATACATTTTAGAAAAGAATACGAAAACTGCTCTAACCTAAATTTCTTTTTTTAATGTTGTCAGCTTGACAATCTCCACATTACATTTCACCATACCCTATGGCTTTGGAGCTGCTGTTAGGTCTGTTTGTCACTTCATCAAACTATAATGTTATGCGGTGCGAGCATAGTAACTAAAAAGTTCACATTGATTGTGTTATATGTGACAGCACTAGAGTTTCGAATGAACTAGGAGCAGGGAATTCAGGAGCAGTTCGAATGGCTGTTTCTACCACGATGTTGATTGCAGTGACAGAAGGTCTCATTGTATGTGCAGTGCTATACAGTTGCAGACATGTGTTGGGTTATGCCTATAGCGGTGACCATGTGGTTGTTCATTACGTGGCTGTTATGACTCCTCTGCTTTGTCTTTCTATTTTTACTGACAGTTTGCAATCAGTACTTTCAGGTTGGTTATGCCCTTTGAGTACTGATATATTTCAGATCATGATCACTAACTTAATTACCTGAGAAAATGTAAATGTTACTAATATAACAAAAAAATTATCATCTAGTTAGATATGAACAAGAATTGAGAAAAAAAACACTACTTTTCACTTCCTTATACTTGTTTTTGCTTGCTTTTAAAGATTAATTTTTCAAGCTTGTTTGATATAATAAAAAGAACAGTGATCAGATTCATATCAGTAATCTTATATAACCGAACAATTTCTCCTTTGATTTTGGTCTGTTCTAATAAACTTAAAGCAGTAAAAAAGTGTTAGAAAAAGTCTTACTAACATTTTTGGTGGTGTGTAATCAACATTCTTGTTCTGCTAACCTGCTCCAATGATCATATTTTTTTTTTCTTAAATAAAAAGCAGGGGTTGCTAGAGGAGGTGGGTGGCAACATCTTGGAGCCTATGTGAATCTTGGAGCTTTTTATCTGGTTGGAATTCCTGTGGGTGTCCTACTTGGCTTTGTTGCACATTACAGAGCAAAGGGCCTTTGGATTGGAATAGTCACTGGCTCCATTCTCCAATCCTTTCTCCTTGCCGTTATCACTGCTCTTACAAACTGGAAAAAACAGGTTCACAATTCTCAAATTTCATACTACCCCTTATATATATATATATATATATATATATATATATATATATATATATATATATATATATATATATATATATATATATATATATATATCCAACTATGCTTTTTGTTTTGCATTGTAGAAACACGTGTTTGGTGTTAATGGATTATTGCATTATTTTGCAGGCAATGATGGCAAGGGAGAGAATCTTTGATGCCACACCACCCAACCAAAATGAATCAAATGACATCCCCAGTGCTTAAGTATGTTTTCCCAAAGAGACATTCTAACATCTGAGAGACAGAAATAATTGAGGGTAAATTGGTGTATGTAATGTGACAAGTAAAAAATGAAAATATGAAATATGGAAGGTATTTAACAAGCTTTTGGGGGTAATCATGTATCTTTAATTCTGTGTATCATTCTTTTTCTTTTTTAAAAAAGTAGAGTCAGAAGAAGGTTATCTTTCTATTTTCTTCTGCTGTTCGATGACTTCGACAACTATTTTATCACCTACACCAATATTCTCATCATAGACACCCACCCAGAAAGCAATCACAATGCACACATCTCTTTGCAAAACTCAATACAAAAGTAAAGTTGTGAATGTAAGAATCGTTCCAAAACCCAACAACTCCAAAGCTGTGAATAAAAAAAAAAAGAAAACCCTTTACTATAACTCTTACATGCTCTCTAGCAGTTAATGAATTTATCTCAAACTCTATATATTCTTTGAGAAAAGAAATATATTTAAACAAAAAATATATTTTATTATAAAAGTAAAGATGTTTCTGATTAAATAAGTGATGTGAGTACATCATAGGAAACAGAAATTGACCATTGGACTTCATGAGAAGGAGCTTAGTAGATAACTTTGTTAACTTTTCTTATAGATGGAGCTGAAGAGCCTAAGATATGTAGGCTGGTTTGTTTTTTCCAACCTTCTGACACGACAAGTCAGAAAAATAAAAAATAAAAATAAAAAACACAATCAAAGACTAATCGAAATCCAGCCAAAATACTTCAACATTAGGATGACGTGGTTCTCTTGTTGAGAAGTATATGCAGTTAATCACATGTTTCCTTTTACGATGTGTTTGGTTGGTTTTTATTAGTAATTTCTTCTGTTATATGATGTTTTTTTTTGTTTTTTGTTTTTTGCTATAATGCATGTCAAAAGTTCATTAACAGTCTTGATGCATATAGTTGCTTATGATAATAGTATGAAGAAAAAGAAAGAGTAACTAGCTCCATAGATTTTACAAGCGTAACTTGTTCTATGGTTTGGTATGTGAATGTCACATGTCATCATCCTGTCAATAAAATATAGATATTATTACGCTCCATTTTCCTTGTTGTTATTTTGTTATTAAACTTTTATATTATTTTATTAGAATTTTTCTAGCTTACGTATATATATTTATATTGATTCATCATTTTCAGCAGACGTATATTTATATTATTTATTCAAGTATTTTTATAACACGTTTTCTCTTTATTATGTATATACATACTTGACACTCAGTGATTTAAGTAGTGACAAAATTAGCAGAAAATGTACATGCAGCTATAATATTTTCTTGGGTAGCTGTAATCAATTTGTATTTGGATTTGTCTTTCTATAGGATGAACTTTTCATATTAATTAGTATATTTGTGTCATATTTGATGAGATGATTTTCTTTCATCTGTTTGATGAATGTTTTGGTTTGTATAGAAATGATGGATAAGGAGGAATCAACAAGACTGATAAGAAAGAGTGGAGTTGCAGAGGATGAATTTTGGGTGGAGCTGAAAAGGGTATGGTCCATGGCAGCTCCAATGGTGGCTGCCACTGCGTCTCAGAATCTTCTGGAAGTTGTGTCACTGATGATGGTGGGACATCTTGGGATACTTGTCTCCTTTTCTGGGGTTGCCATTGCCATTTCTTTTGCTGAAGTTACCGGCTTATGTGTTATTGTAAATTCTTCTTTCATCCTTCATTTCTTTTCCCATCAACCTCCATCTATATATTTTCCATATTTTTCAAATTTATATGTAAAAACTATCTTTTGTAGAAAACGGTGTTTGTAATTTATGTTTAAAATCTCAAATATATAATCAAATCATTTTATAATAAACTGACTTTATATAGATTTGAAACTGAAATCTTAATGTAGTGTTGGAATCTATGCACGATGAATTTCAGACATATATCAGTTATAGTATTTCAGAAGTTAACTATGAATCATGTTTCACTTGAAAAGTCATTAGTACAAAAGGACAATTCATCAAAGACGATCAAACTAAAATTTTGATGCATCTTAGCAAGGGAAAAAGTTTACCAAAATAGTATAGTTTTCTATTGATATTTCTATAATGTAGGTATACTTTTTTTATATTATTAATTTTTAATTTTCTTTTTATACTATTAATTTTATAATTAACCAACTTAACTAAAAAAACAATGTCCAAAAAAATAGAAATGTCCTTAACAAATAAATATATATAATACATAATATCGCAAAATTAAAATAAAATAAAAAACTTTAAAAACTATTAAAAAATTTAAAAACACAAACTCGGGGTTAAAGGAAAAATCAAACTCAACAAAATTAAAAAAAAAAAATTGTGTATAGGAGATAATGTGAATCATTTTGGTAATATTTCAGCATTTACAATAATATGAATGAAAAATTGAATCATTTTGGTAAAATTTCAGCAAGCTGGTGCAGGTGATAATGTGATTACTGAGATGATCTAGGAAGTTGCCTACCTTGTGTTTGAAGAAAGAATCCTTTCTTCTTCTTTTTTTTTATATTGAAATGAGCAAATAGTACACAGTTTAAGGGATTTGTATAGGCATTTTAGATACTAGTAGAAATGTTCTCTGATTTGATTTAGAGTTTTAATGCAAGTTTTCTCTTCAAATATAATATAACATTGTTTCATGTTTGATTTAGCTTACAAAACTTCCTCTTAGTCAGGATCTACAAAAACGAGTTGAATTGAACCTTTTATTCAAATTTCTAGTTTAGCCTTAATCACTTTAAAATTGCGTGTACACAGTTCTGCACTAATTTCTACCCTGGATTCTTGACGACTCTTACTAGATTGCTAAATGGGTTGCAGATGGGAATGGCTGGTGCGTTGGAAACTTTATGTGGCCAAACCTATGGCGCAGAAGAATTTGGAGAGATTGGAAAGTACACTTGTTGTGCTATTGTTACTTTGCTTCTGGTTTGTCTTCCCATAACTCTGCTGTGGATTTTCGTGGATAAAATACTACTGCTATTTGGTCAAGACCCTGAAATTTGCCGTGTAGCTCACCAATACTGCATATGTTTCATCCCTGCACTTTATGGTTTTGCTGTTCTTCAATGTCAGATTCGCTACTTCCAGACTCAGAGTATTATCTTTCCCATGCTCTTCAGCTCAATTGCTGTTCTGTGTTTGCATATTCCTATTTGTTGGGGTCTGGTATTCAAATTGGGATTAGGGCATGTTGGAGCTGCTTATGCTACTGCAATTTCATATTGGTTAAATGTCATTGGGCTTGGGATTTACATGAAGTATTCACTAGCATGTCAGAACACCAAGGTTGTGTTTTCTTTAAATGCTTTACTATGCATTCCAGAGTTCTGCCAATTTGCTGTTCCTTCTGGACTGATGTTTTGGTAATGTATTATGAAATTGCACAATTTTCATTTTTTTCAATTTACTGTTTTCATTCCATCTACTATTCTATCTTATTTATTGTTTCATTGTTCATAGTTTTGAAATGTGGTCATATGAGCTACTTACATTAGTTGCTGGGCTTTTATCTAATCCACAACTCCAGACTTCTGTTCTTTCTATCTGGTGAGAGAATAACTTTTTATTAGTTCTTAAAGAGGAGGACTTGCAAGATTAACTTAAGTTTATGATTTCCAATAAACTTTAGTTAAAGAGTTTTAGGAAGTGTGTTGTCAATATTTCTGGTTGTTGAAATAACTCATGAGAGGTTTTTGTAAAAGGTTTGAAATTCTTTTCAGCCTTAACACAACCATGCTGCACTACATCATTCCGTATGCAGTCAGTGCCTCTGCAAGGTTTGGTCCAAATTTGTTTCTTCATTTCTATACACAAGAGCAATGACACTGCACAGTTGTAGTACTGATGTTTGAATTTTGGTTTATAGTACTCGCATTTCCAATGAATTAGGAGCAGGGAATCCAAATGCAGCACAATGCATTGTTCGTGTTGTTGTGATTCTTGCAATTGTGGATGGGGTTATTGTGGGCACTTTCGTCTTTTGCTTTAGGCATATATTAGGATATGTTTATACCAATGACGAGGAAGTTGCATATTATGTTGAAGACATTGTTCCCATTCTCTGTGGGTCTTTCGCTGCAGACAGTCTAGTAGGAGCCCTTTCTGGTATGCTTCTATTTGCTGAAATGGTGTTGATCTTGAATGAAGCAAAATTATGATAAAATTGGATATGTTTGTGCAGGGGTTGCAAGAGGAGGAGGGTTTCAGCAAATAGGGGCTTACGTGAACCTTGGAGCCTATTATCTTGTGGGAATTCCTTTGGCATTCTTGTTGGGTTTTGTCCTACACTTCAATTCCAAGGGACTCTGGATGGGAAGTCTTACAGGGTCTCTTCTACAAGTCATTATCCTGGTTGGTGTAACTGTTACAACAGATTGGCAGAAAGAGGTTGCTTTTTATTTTTTCATGCAATCCTATTTCAATCTTACACAACTTATAAAGTGAATTGATTTTATTTCTAATGTGTTGCAGGCAACAAAAGCAAGGCAGAGAATATTTGAGAAGTCAAATGAAGCTCATAGTGGATTAGTATGAACATTTTAAACATTGCAGAAGAATAAAATGAAGAGAGGAAGAAAAAGGAAGGTACCTAGTTTTTGTCAGATTTTGGTTTTGCTATCAGTTCTATTTTGGTGAAGTAATCAGATGAAAGGGCATGTTGTTTTGTTTTTAATCTTCAAAGCACTTTTGTTATGTGATGGGCAGCATTTTTTATTTGTTGTATGAAACAATTTTTTTAAGAATAAAATGGAGTTTCCAGATTCGTACCTTCACAAATGATCTTCAAAAAAATAGTGTTTAATGCTATAATAGTACCTTTAAAATAAGAGAATGCTTTGACGATTTTTTTTCATAAAATCTTTAAAAGGTGAAAATATAAAAAAGGAATAGCCATACACAAATTAAAATTAACTTATATTCCGGCTAAAACTTAAAAATTTAGAAAAAATATATAAAATAACTTTTATAAGTAAACTAATACATGAATTAACTTTAATTTATTAAAAAAATATCATTTTAATTTATTATACATTTACTTATTTCAATTTATTAAAAAAGTAATTTCTTTTCTTTTTCTTTAAGAAAGTGAAAACACATAAGTAGATGTGTGTTATTTTTTTTAAGTTAAATATATTAGTAGTCTTTAAATAGATTCATTTAGTTTCTTTTTAATTTTGATATATTTTAGTTTTAAAATTTTAAAAATGAATAGAATAGTTATTTTAATCTAATAAAATTAAATTTTTAATACACTAAATGATGTTTTTATATGATATTTGAAATGAAACATAATGGATGGTCTAAATTCAAAGACTAATCTAAAATAGTATTTCACATGTCAAAAGAATTTAAATTAGTTGAATTGGAATAACTATACTTATTTACTTTTAAAATTTAAAGATTAAATTATATCAAAATTTTGGACATAAACCAATTATAATTTCACTTCAAAATTTACAGATTACAAATATTTCTTTTATAATAAAATTATAATTATTTCTATTTTGTAAGTAATTTTTTTATTATAGTTAATTTTATAAAAATGTTATATTTTAAAAATGATTATTAAAATTATTTTTTTATTTAAAAATATTATTTATTAAAAGGTAAAACTGAAAAGTAAATTGACAGCAGGTTAATCTCTTTAATATATATATATATATATATATATATATATATATATATATATATATATATATATATCATGATGATTATGTCATTATAGTCCAATTAATAAATAAGTGTCATTATTCAAGGTTTTCTTACGTATATATTAAAAATAATCTGCATTAGCGTTAATTTTTTTTTATTCGCAGTAAAATTAAAATAAAATTATAAGTATTGTACTGGAAAGAGTAAATGACAATCAATTTAAAAAAGATATAAGAAGTTTATTGTGCAAATTTAAATAAGTATATCTCAATAGGTAACAATATGGGTCTGATTAGTCTTTCAATATGGCTGTCAATAAAATTATAATTAATTCACATGTATATTGGATTAAAAACTTTGTCAATTAGTAATCAAAATAAGTTTTATTATCGACTTAATTTGCAAATTAAACATGTTTAAATTTCGTTTCTCGACCATTTATTTAATTTTCTAAATTTATGATATTTTTTTATTTATTTAAACTCAAATAAATTATTTCATATATATTGAAAGGATATTGTAAATGAAATCATTGAGCTAAACATAATATATTTTACTCAGATTATAAATCTTTTAACCTAACAGAGAGAAGGGACAAGTAGTTATTATATTATTATGTATTTTCAATGAGTTCAATATTAAAATTTTAGAATAACCTTAAAAATATTTTATAAAGTAATAGAAAATGCTGTAGATTTCTTCGCAAGTATTTTACAAGAGAAAAATATAAGAAAAACATTTATTAATAAATTGAAATTAACTTACATTTGAAATAAAAAAAAAAATTAGAAATAATATGAAATAACTTCTATAAGCTTATAGATGAACTTACTGCTATATTAAAAATTTTATTACTTTATTTCTTATCACTCTAATTAATTAATCTTTTACTACCTTCAAAGTTTTGTTACATATATTAAAAAAATCAATAAATATAACTTTGTTACAAACAACAGTAAAATTTACATCAGTAATTATAATTATTGATTGAAAAAAAAGAAAAGAAAAGTAGCAGATGCTTCGGTCTATCTTCTCAGCTTCTTACTTGCCACTGCCACCTGATATCTGTATTTGACAAGTCTCCATGAAAGCTATAGTAATGCATATACAGGACCAGTAACAGCATCATCAAAGCAGCATCAAGAACAAGCTAGAAGAAGATGTGTTCAAAGAATATCATAAAAAAATAAAAACACAACCTCAATCCTCGTATCTTCTGTTATATGTGAGAATAGATATTAATAAGGAAATAAAGACAGTTAGAAAGTAATCAAAGGACAGAAAAGATAACAATGAAATAACTCACATAAACTAATGGTAATAAAACTATATATATATATAGGAATCGTTTTTGCATGATATATAAAGCTAGTTAAAGCGTAGGAGGGAAGGTAGAAGGGTGATGACAGAAGAATAGAGAGCACAAAGGAGGGAGATGCAATTTCCTTTCATGCATTTCATATCTGTGCTCTCTATCTTCTGTCAACAGCATCACCAACACCTCTTCTGTTAATGAAAAATTAATAATATCAGAGAAAGAGAAAACCAAATGAACATGAAAACTCCAAATAAGTTTGTTGTTGAACTTCTGTATATATATATATATATATATATATATATATATATATATATATATATATATATATATATATATATATATATATATATATATATATATATATATATATATATATATATATATATATATATATATATATATATATATATATGGTTCTTTCCTTCTTCCTTATCTAACAGGAGGAAGAGACCTTGAAGCTATTTGACACGGAAATATGTGTCTGAGATGGCTCTATTTATAAGGGGAAACTAATGCATAAAATGGCTTCCCTTACAACCGTTCTTTCCTATTGCAAGAACTAAATGTTTCTTGCGTTCACACAGCCCACTTAATTCCGAGTATATATTATGACCCTTGGGGTCATGTCAAATGGATCTGTAAATCTGATACGTAAAGAAAAGGACAAATGCTAGAGGATAAACGGTGTTATATATATATCCTTATGGAATGTACTCACCATGCAAAACCAAAGTCTTTATGATCTTACGTTCAAAGGGAATATGATTAAAGTATTTCTTATAAGATTTTATCAATTTCCCTTTGACTTATCTGATAGCAGTGGTTAAATTGAAGAAGTGTAGTTCAAAGTGAGTGGTGAATTAGGAGTTATGATTGTATTCTGTTGAACAGTAGGTAGCATCGACTTATGAGGCTTTGCAAGTTTATTGGAAGACAGGATATGAATGAGATAGCACGAGGGAATCTATTGATTGATTTTCTTCAGTCTCGGTTCTTTGCCATTATTGGTATAAGCATCAAAGAATATATTACACCCCACTTGTACTTTAGTTTAAGTCATTGCCAAAATTCTCAGCTAAACTTTAATGGAGGATTCATGCAAGTTGGCAAAATGCATGAAGAGAAGAATACAAAGGTGTATGGGGGCGGAGACAAGTGCCATGTGAAATGTCACTGCTCAATGAGTAACGTGTCACCACCCCATTGCCTTACTTTTCTTTTCCATATCTATCAATGTTCATCTTCATCATTTCCTATATCTCTTTTCATCGTTGACAACTTCTGCTACTCTTTTATTTCATGATTTTTCCTATCTCTTACCCTATCAATATTTGTATTTTTTTCATCTTATGATGCAAATATATATATATATATATATATATATATATATATATATATATATATATATATATATATATATATATATATATATATATATATATATATATATATATATATATATTAAGATCTGTCATTATTTCTGACTCTTTTCTATACTGTCATACCATGCTATGGACAGGGTCACATCAGAAAAAGCAAAAATTTATTATATTAAATAAGTTAAAGTGATTATTAGAAGCGAATGATATTAACAATATTTTGATTATAATGCAAAAATATATACATTTATTAATGGTTAGATCTATCATTATTCCTTACCTTTTCTCTGCTGTCATACCATGCAATATGGGCAGGGTCACATCACAAGATAAAGCAAAAATGTACTGTATTAAAATGTTAAAGTGATTATTAGAAAAGAATTATATATATATATATATATATAATGTTTTCTAAAATATATAATGGAATATTTGAGCATTGATAAACCTTCACTTAAAACCAATTTAGAAAGTTTATTATATACATTATAATATTGGGATGATAACATTTTATATATATTGGGTATAATATCATAGATCTAAAAGATATTTTTAGAGTAGTTTTGTACAATTTTATAAATACCATAGTTTTTTATTTCAGTAATGCATTTATCACTAGTGCAAAAACGTTATTTAACATCGGTTAATTTGGACTTTTAACGTCACTTTCACAACCGACGTTTAAATGGGTGACGTCTATGGGACGTCGGAAATCCTCTCAACCGACGTTCATATAAACGTCGGTTCACGATACCCACCGACGTCCATATAGACGTCTACTTATACCCACATCGACGTCTAATTTCTCTATATAGACGTCCACTATGCATAAAACCGACGTTAAGATGAATATATAAAGAGGTTTAAAGTGACACTAACCGACGTCTATGTTGTTATAGACGTTGGACATGGCATTAACCGACGTCTAACAACGACTTTGTGTTTTAGTGCAGTTTTGATCCAGGCTTTCGGTAGCATTGTGTAACACTCTCCTCTCGCTAGTTTTCTCACAAAAAAAAGCTTGCGTCTTTTGAATCTTCTAGTCCTTTCAACCCAAAACCGAACTTGGGTCCATGGCTACTTCCAATTATTCAACCGCAACAGAAAAAAATTACGGTGTCGAGAAGTAGACAAGGACCCAAGTTCTATTTTGGGTCGGAAGAACTAGAAAACTCAAAAGATCGCATTCTTTTAGTGAGGAAACTAGCAAAGGGAGAATATTGCCCTATGTTACCAAAAGAGTGGATCAAAACTGCACTAAAACACAACACAAAAAAGACAAATTTTAATCAATTGAACGACAAGATAATCGATAAAAAACTAAAGAAAGTTTAAACGGTAAGCATAAGAAAAACCACGCACCTGGGATGAAGAGAGAAAAAGAAGAGGACGAAGACAATGACGTTATGAGAAAATACAATGCAATGCCGGAAGAGATAAAAAGTAGAGGTGCACAAGGGAGTAAAAGAAGAGGAGAAGCAGAGAAAAAGGAGAAGAGATGAAGACGCGATCAGAAACTGAGTGGTTAGAAGGGCTGCGGTTTATTTATAATGAAGTTGGGCGTCGGTGTTTGATCGGGATCCGACGTCTATAGACGTCGGTGCCCCTTCTAACCGACGTCGAAATTGCCTGGGAAGTTGGTGAACAACATTAATTGCAGCCCCAGTCGACGTCGCATGTTCAGGGGATCCGACATCTATTCTTCTTAAAGAAGCTGAAAAGATTGATGCTTGATTTCCTGTCAGGGTAGTTCACGTCGGTGTGCCTTCTAGTCGACGTCTAAAACCCTCGAATTTGGTGAAAATAATCAATTACTTCAACTTAGACGTCGTTTACGTTCAGAACCGATGTCTAAATTGAAGGATTTCTGTCTTCCCGCCTTCCAAATAGGCCTTAGACGTCGTCATTTGACTACATGACGTCTAAGCGCCTGGGAAGTTAGTGAACAACATTAATTGCATCCTAGTCGATGTCGCTTGTTCAGGGGATCCGACGTCTATGCCATGTCTAAAGCTGAACCATTTGACGATTGATTTCCTGTTAGAGACTGGAACGTCGGTGCCCTTTTCTAGACGATGTCGAATTATCTGTCTTATCACATACCTCAGGCAATGTGACGTCGGTTTGAGGTAGGTGCGATGTCGATGATGTCATAAACGTCGCCTAGCATCGAAACTGACGTCTAGTTTATTAATATTTTTACGATAATGTCACCGTACAATAATAGACATCGATTTTTCACGAAACCGACGTCTTAATAATGACGTTAAACAACATTTTTTCACTAGTGTATGTTTTTGCTCCCATTTCAATTTTCCAACCTTTCTTCCTGTTCATGATGTTTTTGAAAAAACTACCCAGTAGTACTGCGTGGAGGTGCAAAAGTATATTTACTAATTAAAAATAAGTTAAATTTAATATAAGGAAATAAAATAAAATAAAATAAAAATATGTTTCTTGATATATTTTTGTAACTTTCATATATAACTAACATATACAAGATTAGAGATTATGATTCTGTAAATTATTTTAATTACAGTAAGAAAAGTAAATACATTTTATTAAGAAAATATATAGTATAATATTTGATGGATGCTTTAGAAAATTAAAGAAAGAGAAATTGGAAGGGTGTTCTAGTGTCCTCTTGGAGTTTCTTCCCAATTATGGAATGGATAAAAGGTATTCTCAAAATGGAAAAATCTAGGTATTGTCTGCCATGCTCACAGATAATAATGCACAAAGCAATTATTCCCAAAACCTTTAAGTTATTTTATTCCCCAATCTTTATTTTTCCAACAAGAATAACACAACTTTATTCAATTGCTCCCATATTTTATTCCTTTCATTACCTTCTCTTTGACTTCTGCCACATAAAATATATTAGATCTTATCTACATTTCATGATTTTAAAATAATAAAGTAGAATAAATATACAATCTTAATTTCTTAAAAATTTTAAAAGTAAAAAAAATATATTAATAGACCCTCTTTAAAGTTAAACAACTCGTATAAAAAATATTAATAGACCCTATTTAAGTTGTTTTTAAAAATTCATCCATCCTCTACTTCCTCATGTAAAAATTAAAATACTTTTAAAATATACTTTTCACCTAAGTATCATATAAGATTTTCTTAGATTGAATACACTTTTAATTTTTAAACTATGTCGTAAACATTAAAATTTTTATTTTACAGTGACTCTCAAAATTAGAAAAATCAATAAATATAGTTATTTAATTTAATTGTGTTACATCTTAAATGGCGTGAGATTGATATTTAACTTATTTATATTGTATCACGTATTCTAATTTAAATATTAGTCTGATTTTAATTCAAATATTATTATATGAAATGTATTTTAATATGTCAACTTTGAATTTAAATTTAGGAATAAAATGAATATTTATACTTTTTAATTAAATTAATATTAGACTTTTGTGAATTATATAATTATGGTGGTGAAATACTTCGTTCACTCAAGTTATTACAAAGTAGGTCGTAAATTATTTTTGAATAAGGTAAAACTTTTAAATTATGATCTTTTGTACTTTTCATTACATATTATACCTTTTATCTAATTGAGATCGGATAATTATAAGTCTATGAATTCATATATTAATACATAGACTAAACATATAACAATTAATTCTTCTTAGATAAGTACTAACCATTATCATATTACATTATATATTAACCATCATTTTAGCATCCATAAAATCACACACCTTAAATATACCATAAGCGACATATAAAATTCGAGTTAAACTCTGATATTTTCGTTCAACAAGAATATCTACTCGCTCACCAAGTAGTGTTTGAGAACATTCTCGATCAACAAGACTGAAACTTACAAACTTAAATTCTCACAAAAGTTGTCCAACGAGAATTGTCTTGTATAGAGACGGTCAAGTTAGTGAGCTTTATGACTTTGATCTTGCCGAACAAGTACATTCTCGCGAATGATTACCAACTCAATAGCTCTATCTGACTTTGACTTTGTTTAGCCAGTATATACTCACCTAACGATTATATGCTAGTCCAGCGAGTCTGCATAATTCTATACATAACAGACTTTTGCAGATTTATGTCCTTCAAGTCATGAAATTTAGTCCAACAACAATCACATATACCAAAACATATCAACCACCAGATTATACATAACTAAATGATTCAATTCACCTAAAATGCCAATTAAATTAAAAACCTAAATCAACTCCACATGTCATATTTTATCAGACAGCTCAATTACACAAATCAACTATCATACAAGTATACAATCAACTATTACAAGTTATCTATCAATTAAAAACAATGTGATTATCTTTCCTGAAAGATAACCAAATTGCTCACAAACCTTAAAAACACTTCCAGATGCATAGAAAACTTTGTTTGCTTCTATAAATAAAACAAACACAATAAAAACACACAATTAAGACCATTGATAGACAAAGACTCTTATAGAAAGGTCAGATTCTACATATGAATCAAAATGATCCACATGTAAAAAAAAAAATAGATACATAGTTAACGAGAAAACTTAGAGAGAAAAAATAAAACTTAAAAAGTATATATATTTAAAAAGATGATTTGATTTTAAAATAATAAAACTCATTTATAAAAAAATTATTTATATTTATAACTTTTATTATTAAAATAATCAAGTATTATTATCTTAAATATATTATCAATTCTAAAACATAATTTTCTATACTTTTATATTGCATAGTATTTTAGTATATACTGTACAAAATATACATTTATTCAATAAATTGTATCCTTTTAAATTCTTACGCTTTTTGTCTCCCTTTCTTTTATCACTTAATTGAAATTTACTTTTACTTCTTCTTTTTTATTCCCTAAATCCCAATTTTCTATCTACATAAATCTAAAATAATTGGTTTTCAATTTCACAGTTGCAGTCTATATGAAACCGAAACTACGTATGATAACATTAATATGACAATAAAAGCTAAAGCATTCGTATTTATTTATTTAAATAAGCGAAGGTGTTAAACTTGTTTAAATACTTATATAAATACTTAAAACAAAGATTAGGCTATATATGTCACATGTGGCATACCTTAATTAGAGTTAAAAATGGGATTTACTTCATGCACCTCCCTCATTAAAATTACATAAAAATATAAAAACTATCTCTCCATCCCATATTTTAAATGCATTTTGTATTGTGTAATTTAAAAAAGGTATTTTGAAACATATGGAATGTATAATCCATAATAGATCTTTTAAATACATTTCAAATTATGTAATACTGCACATAATATATTTTTAAAAAATTACAATTTTAAAATCCACACCCCAAAAAATAGTTTTGAATCTAAAAATACACTATAAGATATATATACATGCAAAATACATTAAAAAAGAGTTTCATGTTTGATATCTTCAAATATATTTCTAAATCCAAAAATACTTTTTATGAGAGTTAGATTTTTCAAAATGTATCTCTCACTCAAAAATCCACATCCAAGTTCTCCCATCACCATGCTTCCTTTCTTTCGGATTTTCTTTCTCTTCCACAATTCATCGTTGTTAAAACGATAAAGAAAAAGAGTTTGAACCTAGTGCACTGAACTAAACGGTTTGAGAACGTCAGCATCAGTGAAAGTCTGCACCGAACACCTGAAAACGTACCAGCAAAGCACTAGTGCACCAAACAGAACAGTCTGAGAACGCCTGCATCGAATGTCAGTGAACGTATGCATCGGACACCTGAGAACGTACCAGCAGAACACTACTACACCGAATGGTCAAATACCGTTGCACCGAACGGTCAATGAAAAATGATCAAAGAAATAAAAAAACAAAACTCAAAATACACTAAAAGAACTGTATATTATTCACTGACTCACTTACAGTCTAACTCTAAAAATAGATACAAGTGTTCAATTTTTATAATAGAAGAATACAACTATCAAATACACTTAAACAACAACTCTCTACAAATTAACAAACTTGGTTTACATGCTAACAATCATAAGGTTTCCTCCACCATCCATCTTTTTCTTCTCTCTTCCATTCCTGAAACTTATTATCTCTGCACAGCCTTAGGCCACTAAGGAGGTCCTCCTTTGCATCCTCCGACACAATCCTCTATTCAGTCTATAAGGACTATAATGTAGGGAGAAAACGTCATTGCCGGGTACGCGCATGTAGGTAAAGAGATCCAGTGGCTGTTGTCGAAGGATGAGACCATAGTGATAAAAAAAAAAAAGAGAGAAAGGGTAAAATGGGTTTATGAATTTTATCTGGGTAGAGGAAGAAATATTTGAGGTGCAAAAGTCATCCTTTATTGTTTTTCTGTTGGACCCAACAATTGGACTTCTTACGCGTCTCTTTACTGCAAATCGATGGTGATGCACGACTTGATTTCTTTTTACATTTTTATTTATTTCTATATATACTAAAGATAGATTTATATAAATAAATAAGAAATGCCGGATAATCTCCTTATTTCACTTGTTTTCTTTATAAAACCAGTTGGTCTGTCAAAGTTATTTTTTAAAATTTATTTGATATTTATATATATATATATATATATATATATATATATATATATATATATATATATATATTTTAAGTAGATTTAATTATATAAATGTTTTATAAGGTCTTAGTTGACTAATTAATATTACTAACTAGATAAATTAAAATAATTATATTTATACAATGTTATTAATTGTTACATTCTGAATTAATAATTGAGACATAATTTATATATATATATATATATATATATATATATATATATATATATATATATATATATAATTTAAATTACAATGTTTATTACATTATGAAAATAATATATTAAAAAAATAATATTTTAAACTACTTTTTATTCTAATTTAAAAAAACGAGTTGTTAGACCAATTTATCTTGTCTTGTTAGACCAAAATATACTAACCAGTTAAAAACACCAACTGGTTAAATTTTGGGGACCACTATATTAATACTCACTTTGTTAACCGAATTATGTTTGTGATTTTAATTATTTAATTGAACTACTCATAATAAAATACATTTTTAATAAATTATTTTGTAAAAGTAACATAGATTTTATCTAAACTGATTTGGCTAGGTCGGATTTAGTGATGCTACTTCACATTTTATTTTTGGAGTTAATTGTTATAAAAGTAAAAGATTTGGTATACTTAAATATATGTTTTTCATTAATTTAATTTAACTATATTTTTTCATATGCTTAAATATATTTTTAATTCTTGTAATAAATTTTGATTTTGATTCCTGTAATTATTATTATTATTTTCCAAATGAAAAATATTATTTTTATTTATAGTATTGAATGATACTAATTAATTATTATGTATTAAATAAAAGGTTAGTGTTGTAGTATAATATCAACATGAGATGTAGCACTCTTATAATCTTTTTTCCCTCTTTTTTCCTCTTTCTAATCGTTTTCTTTGTCTACTATTTTTTGTAATTATTCGAAATTATATCTTATCTATTTTTTTTAGTACTGTAACCATCATGCACAACAATTCCTACTACTGACACCTCTTCATCAAATTTTCATTAATTTAATCATATTAAAATTATAATTAATAAATACTAGTTAAATACATTAGATTATTTAAGTAATTTTCGTAAGAAAAAAAAAACCATCAAGATGTATTCAAATTTTCAGTAATCTTTTTATGTTTGTATATACAGAATAATATATCTTTGATAAGTACATTTTATTTAATAGATATAATATTTGGTAAGATTATTAATTTTTTTTTAAAAAAAACTATCAAGATGTATTCAAATTTTCAGTAATTTTTTTATGTTTGTATGTACAGAATAATATATCTTTGATAAGTACATTTTATTTAATAGATTTAATATTTGGTAAGATTATTAGTTTTAAATATATATTTGATCAACAAATACAATAATTAATACATTTATTACTGATTAAAATTTATTTATTACTTTAATTACTATTGTGGAAAACTACTTGACTACTTTAACAAATACAATAAAGAAATAGATATTTTATATAAACACATATAGATATTAAACTTTTCAAGAATTTTAATATATATATATATATATATATATATATTAATTTCTAACGAAAAGACATATATTCATTAAATCTAATAGATATACTGTCATCGTTTATAAATGCTTAATTATTATTATTATGAAAATAAAAGTTTTTCATGTTTGATAATAGACAATAAAAATATTTTATGAAGTAATATTTTTCTAAAACTATTAGACAAATTGTTTCATCTTCACAAAAATACATTCTTCGGTTATAATTCACGAAAGGGAACGGTATGCTTTTTATTTATTTTTTTGAGAAATTTAGATATCAACCACTCTTCATAAGCTTTTTAGTAAATCATAATAATAAGAGAAGTGTTAACGGCACACTTTTTTACATGTTTTTTTTTCTATCACATTTATTATTGATTAAAATTGATTTAAAACATAAAATAAAAAGAAAAACTCATTAAATAAATTGTTAGACCTGCAAAAGTTATAAGATTTAAAAAAAAAAAACTCTATATGTTATTTTAATAAATATAATTTAACAGTAAAAAGTGTATAGAAAACAATACTTTTAAAGAGCATTGCATACATCTCTGGATTAACAAATGCACTCCAACAACTAACTTATCTAACATTGAGAATGATAAATTTCATGCAGTAAAAACATGAAGTCCCAAACCAACTTTTCCAAAATTTAGAGTTCAATTTCTTATATACTGTGCACAAACAAACAAAAGCACAGTTATCAAACCCACAAAATCAATGATCAAATTGTATGAGATAGCTAATATTTGGGTTGCAGAAATAATCTATCAGTTTCTGAATAAACAGTATGAACAAAAAGAAACTCAAAACTAAAACTTTCATGTGTTGAACCAGAATCTAACATGAATAACAGAAACAGAGAAAAAAAGTTAAGTAAAGTAGCATTAGGGACATTGCAAAAAGCAAATAAGAGGAAAGGGAAGAAGTATCAGAAATCATAGGAATGGGCAGAATTGGGAAGAAAATTACACACAATCACTTGAGATTTCATTGCTTCCCAATCCGCCCATTCCCACAAATTCTGATTGCTTCAATCTTCCATTCCCAGCTCTTTGTTGATTTTTTCTTATAACTCATTCACCACTTACCCTAACTCCTTTATATAACAAGCTTCACCCTCTCAGTCACGTTCTTCAAAACACCACTTTACTTAAAGCTAAAGGTTTAAAGCTTCAAGATTCCCTCATCACAAAAGCATAATTGGTATAAAGCATCTAGGTAAAAGTGGGGTTGCAAAGTCAGTGACCAAAACATACTATCAAACATATACTGTGCATTTTTTTTAATTTTTTTCATATATAGTGGATTTCTTTTTAAAAGTAATTTTCTTAAGCATGTAATTTGAGGTTTTTCTTAGGAGAGATATTTGGGAGACGGTATTATTGAGTTTGAGATCAAAACCCTACTTTCAGAAGTTGAGGAATTTGTTCAAATATGATGCAAAGTTGAGGAATTTGTTCAAATGCCTGGTGAATGGGTGCCAATCAAAGAAAGTGAAGAACCAGAATAGGAAATCACTTTATTGGGGATACTTGCCTTTGCAAAATCGATTCTTTAAAACGTGTGCGTGGTTCCCCAATTTCTCCACTTTATCCATAAAGTGATTCTTTTCTTTTTGCTGTCTTCTTTCTTGCTTTTTATTTTTCTTTTCCGTGTTATTTTAGGCTGTTCAATGTACCTAATTTCTCCACTTTTTTAGTGCATCATAAATTTGATTTTGATTGAAATCATGGAACTGCTTTTAAAACGTTGAATGTGAACAGGGTGTATGGTTAGATTAATTTGAGCTGTATAAAACAGAGCAAGTAATGCAGAGTTCATAAGCAATAATCAATCTTTCAAAAGCAGAATTTATTTGCTGATAACTTGAGCAGAACCCTTTCTATGACTAGTTTTTTTGTTCGAATTGTATACCAAAACTCAGTTTTCATATTTCATCACCTTATATAATCCATGCCATGTAATTTCGTGCATGATAAGTACTAAACAGCTCTATGATGACGTGAATTATGAAAATGTTGCAGTTATGACCAATCTTGAAATTGAATTTTGATAGTCTCAGCAGATAATCTATTGGATGTTCAAACATGAAGATTTCAAGTACTTTAATAGGATAATGTTTCCCAAAACAGAGAAAAGGTTGAGGAGAATTAATAATGTAAATTGTTGCTCTAGTTCCTCAAGAGAAGACATAGTTCTGAAGCACACCATCACTTCATTCATCACCCTGTAGTGCATTCCTAAGTTCACTGCATCATGACAAGACATTGATTTTAACAGACATAAACATGTGAAAGAAGGAAAATAAAAGATTATTTTGCATTGGTGTAAAATGTATATGAAACACTATGTTCATGAATCATGTTACCTTGGGATGAAAATTGTAAGGAAATTGATCTGAAGGCATAACAAAGGGAGGCTGCATCATGTTGTTGGGTTGAGGAATCACCTGGTTTCCTGCCTCCAAGCCCTATGAAGTAAACAACAGCAAATTTCCATTAATTTATCTAAACACATTCATGAGTAGAATTAACAATTTTCTCAGATATATTTGAACTTAACAGATGGCATAAAGTTATGCAACATATATATAAAATTAAATCCAATTTACTTCATACTTACTCTGCCCATATTCATCACATTCATAGGATTTCCCATAAAACCAGCTGTGTCAGGCAGGGTGGCTTGGCTTGAATGCCTTCCTTCTGCAATGTTTCCAGCAGCACGCTCTTCCTGCTATAGCAAGCATACCATAACTTAATCATACATTTTCCAAAACTGAATAAAACAACATAACTCACACTAATATATTTCTAAACATATTAAAAAATGAACTTTAATCTTAACTTAACCCTACAAAACTAGCTTGTAAGGTAAGGTTTTACATCCACTTACATACTATGAATTGACTTTTGTTGTTTTTAGTCGACGTAAGATTTTCAATACATTTTCCTTAACCCTACAAAACTAGCTTATAAGATAAGGTTTATAAGATAAGCTTTATATCTACTTACATACCGTGAATTGACTTTATTTTTAGTCGACGTAAGACTTTGAATATATTTTCCTTATCCCGAACATATACATTTCAAGTGTGAAACTAGATATTAATTGGTGGTCTAACAGTGGTCAAATAGCATATGGAACGACATACTCAACAAACAACCAATTTCATTAGAATAAGTTCTAAATCATGACTTTGATACCATGTTGATATGATCACGTGTTAAAAAGTGAATTTTAAAACTAACTTTATTTTATAAAATCGACTTGTAAAATAAGGTCTGTATCCATTTATATATTATGAATTGGCCTAATCTTTAATCCATCGAGGACTTCCAACAAAACAACATTTTTTTTTTATCACAAGCGCACAAACAACTAGAGTAATTTTACTAAGGAAGTGATTGAATGAATATAAATAGAAAGTGTAACCGAAGAGGAAATGAAAGAAAAAATAATGGAGATACCTGAGCACCATAAGCACAGAAATTTTGGAGGTTATCTGGGACAATATCAGTGAGGAATTGCATGGCATGATTCTGCATGATAACTTTGGCAACGTCACATGGCTGCACAGTACTTTTGTTGCTCTCTTCAGCACGCATCCAGGCACGATAAGTGAGTTCCTGGATGAAAATCTCACATGCTTTTGACATCAGCATGGGAGTTTCAGCACTCACCATCTGCTTACCACACAACATTCCATCATCAGCTGTTGCTTACACATGTTTTCTCAGTCACATAATGTAATCACAACAACGTTGTTTAGAAACAGTAACATCTATAAACACATGACTTTCACGAAGTAGCATTGATCAATTATGGATATCAGTTATAAACTAACAATAGACAGTTAACAGAGTGTGTGGCAGAATCAGAACTATAAACCTGCACATCTGCGTCTGTTTTCATTATCCTTCTGATTCGAGCTAGCGGCAACTTGTGCTGGCTCTTAAATGCTGCCAATTACATCGTAAGAAAATACAAATACCACCATTAAATCAAGCTGTTAATCGAATGCAATGGAAAAAATAAACATAGTATATCATTATCAATTTATTACATTACATCAATAACATGATAGTCTAAAAAAATGTTAATAAAAACCTTCAGCAGCTTGAATATCCAACAACTGCTTCTCCCAGAAGGATCTGAGTTTCCCCTCCTGCTCTTACATGAAACAGAAAAGCTATGGTAAGATTAAGATTCAACCCTTTGACAGTAGAAAAAAAAAGAGTAAATCTTGAAGTCAGTGATTAACCCTTTTCAAAATCAAAATTTACCCTTTTCAATAAATGTAGTATGCATATTTAAAAATTAATTTATCATAATAAATTCTGTGGCGATTGAAGTAGAAAAAGGTAATAATCATTTTACCTGTATGTTTTGTGGACGATACTGAGGCACTGGATACGAGGGCATTGAAATGGAATTCGACAACACATTTGTTGAAGCTGAATTACTGTTGAAATCCAATGGTAGATTGAAAGTGTTTCTCTGCTAAATTTGTCAAGATAAATAGAAAAAAAAAAGTTATTTTCTAACAAAATAAGCAAAAACATGGTTGAAATTGAAACAAAGCAATTGAAGTTTAAACTTAATCGCTTTACCTCTCTATCTTTTTCTTGATGATAATGAAGTATAGGACAAGACGGCACTAACATAGAATTTGAGACAACATTTGATGAAACCGAATTACTATGAAAATCCATTGCTTGATTGCAATTATTCCCCTGTTTTATCAAGAGACAATTCGTTAAATAATCATGAACTCGTTTTTCTAATTTTTAAAAAGAATAATAATGCATATATATTATATAAACATCCATTATTTTTAAACATTTCATAAAATTTTTTATGAGTTTTCTATTTTTAAGTATCATCAACATTTAATAAAGTGTCGTACAAATTGAGTTAAGCAATAAATAATCCATTTTTTTTAAAATTTTTTTAGAAGAAATAATTTTACCTGTCTATGTTCTTCATTATACTGAGGCATTGAATAAAAGGGATTTGACATGAAATTTGATACCATATTGGATGAAGCTAAATTATTATTGAAATCCAATGGTAGAATAAAATTGTTTGCCTGAGAAATTTGTTAAAATAATTCATTTTCTTTTTTAAGAAAATAAAATGGGTGACTAAAAAAATTTAATAATTGAAGTTGAAATGGAATCACTTCACCTCTATGTCTTGTTGACAGTACTCAAACATCGGATAAAAGGGATTCTGTATGGAATTTGTTAGCAAAGTTGATGGAACTAAATTGCTGCTGCTCTGCTTAATTTGTGATAAAAATAAGTGATTTTTTAGGGATTAAGAACGTGTTTGGAACAAGAAAATAGATTATGAATGGAATCACTTAACCTCTATGTCTTGACGAAATTGAGGCATCATATAAGGAGTCATGGACATGGAATTTGATGGAAGTGAATTGTTATTGCAATCCAATGGTAGATTGAAATTGCTTACCTGTTTAATTCATCATCAACATAAACGAAAAATCACTTTTCAAGAACATAAGCACGGCTGAACCAAACGCGTCACAAAAAATATAAATATGGAATCACTTAACCTCTCTATCTTCTTGAAGATACCGAGACATTGAACAAGAAGGTCTCAACACAGAATTGGGTAACATGTTTGGTGGAGCTGAATTACTAGTGAAATTCATTAAATAAATAAAAAAAAATTTTGAATTATAATTTTTTTAAAAAAAGTACGTCAAGGGAAGAAAAAAAAAGAAGAAACAAAGCTGAATATAATAAGTTTTTGGGATTTAAAAAAGGACATAAATATTAAATGCATGTGAATTGTATTGTATTGATTAAGCATTTATTATTTGATAAAACATTAATTATATTTATTTTCCTTAAGTGTGAATGTGTACGTGCTTCTACTGTTATTGGCAGCTGTACGGTGACATATTGAAGTTATTCATTTAATGGATTAATATCTAAATTTAAAGATGCTTCACATGCATTAAAATATTTTAATATTTTTAATAAATACATTATTTTATTTAAAACTCCGAGAGTAATTAATTTAAGAATAACTTAGAAAGAAAAATAGTTAATGACTTATTTAAAAATGATAATAGTTTTGTTTCGCAAAGCTAGCTAAAAAATTACCTTAACTTGAAATTCTAGTTGGCAGCCATATGTTTTTAAACTAATATATTAAATGATAATTGCTTAGAAAAATTTTGGTTTGAGTAATTGAAAATACAAAATATGACATTTTTTATATAATTCTTTTATTTTTGTGATTAAATTACCTTTTTGAAGTGTTTATATATATATATATATATATCAAAATGATTTTTTAACTCTTGTTTTTTTGTGTGGATAAAATATTCAATAACAATTCTTTTAGTTTCAATTATTATATTTTTTATATTATATTATGTCTTACTGTATTTTGAATCAAGTTTAGATTTAAGTAAAAACAATGCATAACTACGTAGATATAATGTTTTGGTTATATTAATTGTATTGTAAAATGAAATAAGAATCTCCTCTTATTAATTTTTTGAAATATAACACTGAATTAATAAAATAAATGTTATAAATAATATGATAGTTAAAATGAACAGTACAATAACTTGTCTTATTTTAAAAAATTGGCAATGGAATTCAGTAAGAATTTTTTAAAATATATATATATATATATATATATATATATATATATATATATATATATATATATATATATATATATATAGAAAATTAGAATTAGCATTTAAAAATGTTATTTTAGTGGTGTCTAAAACAACATTATAAACTATTACAAATAAATTATTTAACAAATGAATAAGATTAAACAAGTGTTTTAGCTAGTAAAAAAAATCAAAAATAGCTGAAAAATTTTGCCAAACAAAACCAATAACGATAAATATATTTATTTTTTGAATATTAAAATTGTAATTAGTATGAATGGAAGAAGCAAATGGTTTTCCTTAATTATAAATATTGATATTTTAGTAGTGTGAATGGTTTTCCTTAATTATATATAAATGACACTTGGTATCTTTAGAAACTCGAGTTCTTCCACACTAATTATTAATTACAAAATTTAATATTTTGAAAATCAAATCAATCGCTAATAAATGATGTAATTATTCACTGTTCACAAGTTTAATTACGGTCAAATAACTGATAATTAAATAAATAATTTAATATTAAATAATACAGTGTATTAAATAACACGTCAAGTATTCAAAGTTAAATAAAAATTATCATAAAATAATCATGCTATATGTTTCATAAAATGTAAAATCATTAATTAAAAGTTAAATACTAATTATTTTATGTAGATTTCTTTTGCATGACTACAGTATCATATGGAACTACTATACAATAAAACTATTTTTTCTTATATATGTTGAATTACATATTAAAAAAACTCAAATATCAAATCACTGGGTGGAAAATTTCTATACTAATTTATCTCAGGAACATGCTGTCACATTTTATAAATAATGAATGAATATTAAATGTAGTTTTTAGAAAAAAAAAATTTATTAATTTTGACTAAATTAAATATTGTTAATGGGTTATTTATCTTTTACAGATGTTTCCAAATATGAGAATCCCGTCAATTTTTCAGCTGAACCAATGACTGCAAATCTTATTATTTTTTCTCATTTGGTAAAATTCCTAAAATAAAAGAAATAAAGATTAGATTCAATTGTTTTAAGAAAAAACAAATAAGAAAAATGTATATATAACGTTTTATCGATTAAATGTTATTTGGTAATATGATATTAGTGATGAAGTTGAACATATAATCTTTCTTCCCATTCTTTTTAAACTTATCAAGTCAATTTATCAATTTCAAACTAAAAATTAAATATTTATTTGATAAATAAATAAATATAAATTATATTGAATGATGTTAATTAAGATTTAGTTTATATAATTTATTAGTTAATTGATTGAATCGGTTAATTGTTTAAATTTGGATGAGTCTTTAGAAAACTATAATTTTTGAATTGTTTGATTATTGAAATTGTGGATGGATCCATTATTTTTCTTCATTCACTTTTTGATTTTTAGTTATATTTTCCATATATATTTTTTTATGTTTTTCAATTTAAAACCTCCAATTTTAATTTTAACATGAAAATGTGCTAAAACTTAATCTAAATTGTGTTCTATATTACGAAATTTAAAAAAATTTAGTATTTTTTTTTATTTCATCTATCATAATGAAATATCAAATTTCCTTTTTAATAAACTACACCTATCACACAATTTGTTGATTATATGAGTAGATCTACAAAAATTAATAAAAAATGATTTTAAGGCTGTGGGCTGTACCTATACTATTAGTAAGAAACACATCCCTTCAATAATGCAAAACTAACTCAAATTTTATACTAATAAAAAAACTAACTGAAATTAAGATTATAATCAGATAGAAATAATCTAAACTTTATCACTTCTTATACAGTGAAGTTCAAACTACACAAAAAAGAGAGAAAATCTGCTTCAAAACTTAAAGGAGAAAACAAAAGAGAAGTAAAAAAAAATCTTAAAAAAGAATAATCTTATATAATAATGAAAAAAATATTTAGAAAGAATGAAGGATATAGAATATTTAACTTGCTATTTATTTATTTTTAAAATTTTAATTCAGCACTTAATTTGAGATGTGTCTAAACCAATAAAAGCATAATCTTACAATTTTTCTTATTTAAAGAAATGTCTTTTTTTTATGTATAATTTAATAACAATGTTATTGTTTATCTTAATATATAAGATACACATCGATTTTGATATCCTTGTTGAATTTTTTAAGATGAGAGAATATGTATATAACAGTAAGCAAACTTATATAAAAAAATTACAATTTTTTCTTATATCTAAAGCCTTAAAAGTAATAAATTTGTAAGCTTTTATTATTATATTTTAATCAATTTTTATTCCTACTTAGACTAAAAAATGAATTAATATATCTCCATTTATTTACGATTAAGTAAAAACTAAATAACACTTTTAGGATTAGAGATTGATGCAATTTGTGTTCGACATTTAAATTTTAAATGAATAATTTGCTCAGAGGTAGAAAGTCAACAAATGTTGCATGGATGTCGTTGTATATACGTGCGACTGCAAGGAATTCAAAATTTTAGTCATATTTATATTTCAATTTCCTTATCATAAAAAAAAATATTTTTTCTAGCATAATCTATCAAAGGGAGACTATTTTTTTTTAATGGATTCGTTTTTTCTAATGTTCTGGTCAAATGAAATAAACAATGAAATTGCATTTGACAATTCTGTAATGTATATTTCAAATCCAAGCACGTGGGTAGCCAACCAGCATCTGAACATGAAATCAACCATCTCATTTTCAGGAAAAGTATACAAAAAATTATATACCATATAATAAAGTGAAGATCTTGCTAATTTTATTATTAAAACCAAAATGTAACCATTTGTATAAAGTAAAAGTTATTAAATCAAAACTAGCTTCTATTAATAAATAAGTTTGATAATTCACATAAAACTACTTTAAAACTTTGATAGTCATTATTATAACTATTGAATATTAACAAACAACGGAGAGTCAAAATAACAAGAATTAAATACAGATTTTTGGTGATTCTTCAACATTTTTTGTAATCACACAAGAAATTTAGAAAGAAAAAATCGAAAAAACTAAACGATTATTTCATGGGATATAATTCATGAGACGCGACCAAGGCCTTGGAAATCTCGAAAATGAGCCTAGCCTCGAACGCATCATGCTTGTAAACCTTAGACGTTTGACGATCAATCTTGAGAGTCTTTTTGTTTCCAAACATGTTGTCGGTGTTGATAGATTTCAACATGAAGTTCATGTAAGCATTTTTGAGCTTTGCAAACATCTTCAAAGGTGACCTAACCATCCATGTCAGTTTTGGAACTGCCTTGATCCTCCATTGCCGGTGTGGACTTCTTCTTAACCTAATCATCTTCGTCTTCCTTTCACCGGTGAAGGTGGCGGCGCCACCGCTGTCGAGGCGTTGGTAGCGCCGTCTTCTAAAGTACCTCTTTATGCCACCGTATGTTGGCTTAGGCAACAGTGAATCTGTTTCCATATTATAGTGTTGCAAAGGTTGAAGAAGAAGAAGATGATGATAACTTCTCTTACCAAAGTGATTTTCTGGATGTGTAGAAACTGCACCTTCTTCCAGTATTTAAAGGGATTAACTGAGTTTTGAAAGAAAAAGTCAAGAAACTACAATTTGACCAGAAAATGGTGGGTTTGATTATGGAAGTCAACATGAACATTGAACAACATAATCTCGTCCTAATATTATTTTTTTTTCTTCTAACAAATGATTCCTCCTTCTACCATAATGAAATCAACTTAAGACAATCAATACTAGCTACTACGAATATTCGATATTGAATTATGTTAAAAAGTTGCTAATTATCCATTTTAAATAAATAAAACCTTATATTAACATTAAAATCATGTCAAAATTAATTAACTATAAATATTGGATTATACGACCTTAGAAGAAAAAAAAGTTGACGTTACGGATTATTTGGTTAAGCTATATTTATTATTTCAAAACCAAATATATATAATATTAATGGGTGTAACAAATATATAATAGAGTATAATGAAAGAAAAATAGAAATAATAGGTTTTTGATTCATGGTTCGTGTATAGTTATGTGTGCAGCACAAGGATCAGTCATGTGGAAATGGAATCAAATTAAGAAAAGTATGATATATTTATAATAAATAAATAAGTGCATCTAGAAGTTTAGATATGAATATCTGGTTACTTAATTAATACACATTTTTAATAACTTTTTCTTTTTTGAAAACTTGAAAAGCCGCCATTTTTTCATTTGTTTATTCATACTGTACTACAAATGTTCAGAACTAAGACTTTCTTTTACTTACGTCATGTATAAGCTGTACACAGTTCTCATTTATTATACGTGGAAAATAAAAAATATTAAATATTTTTTTTTTCATTTTGGAACAGTATATATTTGTCATGATGAAGAGTATAAACTGTAATACAATAGATTTTTTTACATTTATTTATTTTTATTATTTTTATTTTTTATAAATATAAAAATTTATTTTTTATGATTATTTTACTTGTATTGAATAAATATTTAATATGTATTATCATATCATTATTTTTTTTTTCATTTTTCACGTCATCACCTTGACATTACACATTTTAATATAAAAATGTTTCATTTGATTTAAAAATACATTTTTTTATATATTATTGTAACGTCGAATATAAATAAATCTAGCATAAATGAAGAATTTGTTTACTTTTATAATATTTTTATTACTTTAATTTTTATATTGTGAGATTTTTATTTTACTTTTGCAAATTTCTCAGTAATTCATAGGAAGCAAATTTTCTGTATGTTTTTTTTAGTAAATTTGATAAAGTTCCAAAAAGGACCAGTTGAAACATTATCATAAAATAAATATAAAAAAAAATATTGGAATGCATATAGAAACACTCTTCTTAAGATAGTTGCATGAATAAGGGAAGTTTTATTATAGTGTATATATATATATATATATATATATATATATATATATATATATATATATATATATATATAAAATTTAATATAGTATAGAGATAAAGGAATAGATAAAGTTCAACGTATTATTTTGAAAGATTTCGTTGAATGTATATAGGTTTGCTTCTTCTTTAGAACAAAGCATCATTACGTTCATCAGTAAACTTGTCAAAAAAATAAAATAGAATTAAAACATCTTTTGACGTAGGTTAGATCAATCACTACAAGAACTTATAAAAGTTATATTAATTCTTTATGGAAAAAGTGAAATTCTATCAGAGAGAACTAAGTGAAAGTCTTTAAAATCTCTTACTAACTAAGAAATTACACAACATATAGATTACTACTCTCGATTTATATTAATATTAAATGATTATTTAATAACCTTTTTCCAAATGATATTTGAATCACATATTTCTCTTAAAGAAAAAAGTGTGCTTGCTTGTTCTTTAAATAGAAAACTGAAGTTTCATAATAAATCAAAGATTAATTCAATCATTTATTTATATTTGTTATCATTGTAATAAGTATATATTATATGGTCCGACTCTTATGGTTATTTCATACTTTTAATAAATATGAATTACTTTATTTTATCACGAGGCTAATTAGGGCCAAAAACATCTTAATCGTGATTAGCTGCATTTTATCATTAATCTCCGGTCGAGCAAGCTCATTGTCTAGCATTTGCCGTATGTTTACGTAATGACTCTGTAAGTAAACATATGTTGTAGTTCCTGTATGCTATTAGTATTTAGTAGTATTGAGTTTTTTAAATATATGTTAATTTACCACTTTCATATAAAAACGCATTACTTGTTAATTAATTACGATTCGCTGTTAAGTAATATTGTAAAATATTATTATTGACTTAAAGGTTCTAAATTCAATCCACAATTGAATTAAACATGTTGGTTTTCCTATATGATTTTAAAAATTAGAAACTAAAAATAAATAAATCTCATTATTTTTCAAATACGGCAGCCAAACTGACTATAATTAAGTGCACTTTACTTGAATTGCATCTCTAACAACATTTAAGCATCAAATATTTAAAAAATTAAACAGAAACTGAGAGTGACCATAATGATAATGAAAATTACTCTGTCTTTTTTTTTTCCTTCTTTCCAAGTATTAAAAAGCAATTTTCCTACATAATATTCCGAGGAAGATACGAAGCCAAACACTGTGTTGGTCGTGATTGTTGTCTCACACACATCACAGTACCATTTCTGGTCAAAGATCATTGCTTAGTTTTCATTATTTCTCAAAAGCAGCCATATATATAATATGGAAAAAAAAATGCTGATATCAACAATGGACACGTGTGTTTGTTTTTTCCACCTACCATGAATTTTTTTATATAAAATGTTACAATTTTAGAGTGTTAATTTCTCACTTATATATTTGCTGATGCGAAGACAAGTTCAAAGCATTCAAACACAACCTAATCTTCAAATTGAAGCTATTCAAAGCAAGAATTAATGGAGATACTATTTCCCAAGGCAACGTACGGTGGCATAAAGAGGTACCTGAGACGGCAGCGCTACCGGCGTCTCCACGGTGGCGCGGCCACCGGAAGGAGGAAGATGGCGATAATCCAATTGAGAGGTCCACGTAGGCATTGGAGGTTGAGAACGAGTGGAAGGCTTAGATGGTTGATGAGATCGCCATTGAAGATGTTGGCAAAGCTGAAGAATGTTTACATGAACTTGATGCTGAAGATGGCAGGGAGCACACGTGCTATAAACAGTGATAAGATTTTCGGTGTTAAACGGATTCCAAACCCTCGCCAGGTGTCAAAGAAATATGCATGTGATGAATTTGAGGCAAGAATCCTTTTTGAGATTTCTAAGACCTTAGTGCCTTCCTATGAACTTCATCCCATGTAATTAATTTTGATAAAATCAATGTTTACTTACTGTACTACTAGGTGTAAAAATAATAGTTTTAAATTTTGTTTTATATAAAAACTAAAATGAAAAAATAAAAAATAAAAAGAGAGTTTTAGTCATGTTGGGCCGTGGTGTGGAAACAAAAATTCATACCCAAATCTACGAGTTAGAAAATCCTATCCAACCGCAGCCGCAGCGAACACTGAAGCAAAAGCAAAGAAATGGAAACCAAAGCTGATGCTGAATCTTTCTGGAGTTGGAATGCCGACAAGAACGCCAACCAAAAACAATTCTCTGTTACGAAGTTCCTAGGAAACAACAACAAAGCTCCCAAAGCTCAAACATCAGTGTTGGGTCCTGGCTTCGGAGCTGGCATCGGATGCGGCGCCGGAATAGGTTTGGGTTTGGTTGGTGGGTTGGGGTTCGGAGGCTGGCCGCCCTTCAACCACCTCCACCTGGTTTTTGGCCTGGGAATGGGTTGTGGAGTTGGTGTTGGCTTCGGCTTCGGCCAAGGCATTGGATACGATTTTAGTTTCCAGACTCGTAAGTCTAGAAAGTCCAACAAAAGATTTTCAGATCCCCACAAAACAGTTGTTATTCAGATTTGATTATATTCTTTTTCTTCTTCCTATGTTTATTGTTCGTTCTTGAAAATTGACACCTTTCATTGGTTGTCTGCGTAGGGTATTCACAATATCAGACGCTTTATTTGATTTGGCTTAGTTCATGAAATAACAATCACATCATCAAAGTCCACATTTTCTACTTGCATGCTATCAACATTTGAATACACAGCTTATATATATATATATATTATATACTGCTGATGTTTTTTTCTTCTTTCTGTGATGTAAATTATGATTGAATGAATTGGCATTCCAGGAGAGACACTCGAAGAGATTTCGTATTTTCTTATGTCAACATATTCACATATAAAGAAAGAACAGATGATTTATCCCGAACATGATTCTTACAAACAAATATTCTTCAAAGTTTTTTATAAACTTTTGACTAACCCAGTAAACACTTTTTTCAGCAAAATGTATTAGTTCTAGATCCTGGTTAAAATTCTAGGATATGAACAGGGATCTAATTTACAAAGAGTAGGATCATTAGATTTAGATGTACACACTTTATCCTCTTCCAGATTCAATGTCATTCAGTGTTGCGTTACGATCCCGTGATAAAGATAGCCCCATATACCCATGGCAACCTTCTTGACCCTCCTCACTCTCAGCCTGAACCTCTGTTAACTGTGCATGACCAGAATTTGGAACATTAGGAACTTGGGTCATTTGTCGTGATTCTTCCAACATCCTAAAGTATGCATAAGGACCCCAGCCTGCACAGGAAAACAATATATATCTAGAACATCAAAAAGGTTGACAGCATGCTTCTTAAAGGAAACAAATATATGAACTTGGGCTAATTTTTAACAGGAAATTATTTATGGAAAGCGAGCTCTGTAATAGAATCTGCTTTGAAGCAAACCTTCAGAATGATAAGGAGGCGGAAAAAACTGTAAATAGCAAAATGTAGACACTGTAAGCCCTGAAAGAAGAAATATTATTGAGTGAGTAAAGTGCCAGAAACAGTTGTAAGTAGTTCTCGAGGCTTAATTTAGAACTAATTGAGATACTTAGGGTGGACCAACCTAAAAGGCCTCCCGCAAACACATCCTGCCAGTGGTGCCAGTAGTCATCGACTCGAGAAATGCCAACAAGTGATGCAAAAAGTAGTGGGAGAAAAATAATGCAGAGTTTTGCAACATGACCTCTGCGATCAAATGCTTTTATTTTCCCAGATAAGTACAGTGATAAAAATCCCAGACCAGAAAATGACCCTGCAAATAAATTGAAACTATTCAAAGCAAAGAACTACAGAAATTTGAGAACACATGCTTTGAATGAGCTAAACTAATTCCACCATTCATTTCTATCAAAACATAGAAGTTATGACCATGGCAAAACCAGTCTTAGTGTAAACCTATGCAAAGCAGCACATTAAATAAATGCTACATACATGAAGTATGGCCGCTTGGGAAACTCTTATATCCTTCCTTTACGACCTCTTTTTCACCATGACAGATGACATCTCCCCATTTATCATAAACCTAATAAAAAGCTATATTTTAGAGTAAACATAATTGATAAATTTTAATTGAAAGACTCAAATTAAGAGAATACATACATCCTTTCCATCTGGAAAACATCGCCAGAAGAAGTCTGGTCGAGGTCGACCTACTGCATTTTTTATTGCCTCAGTAATTACTGCTGTTATTAAAAGAGAGAACAACAGACCTGTTCCAGCAAACAATCTCCTTAGCAAACAGAATATGCTTGTTAGTAATTGAATGAACGAGGGGTATTTAAAGACTAATAATACCCAGCACAGCATGATGAAGGTCATAGACATCTCTCCTTCGGATATAGACAACAAGAAAGATCACTATAGGCAATAAAACTGCATACATCTAACCATGACAAGATAATCTTGTTAATGCTGTTATTTGAAGGAAAAAAAATCACGTTATATATCTGAAGCAGTTAACTTACGGGAATGGACCAAACAGGAACCGTATTACTCTTCAGGGGATATCTGAGATCAGTCATCATATCCTTCCCAACAAAGCGATGGAACGGCTGGACAACTAATAGGCCGATAACAACCAACACGAGGAGCAGGAGAATGAGCCAATCATGTTTGTGTGTTCTCGCAACTGCATATCCATGAGAGCTCACAGTATGTGAACCAAGTTGAACCTCCCTCGTTCTGAAATCCTACAGCTCATAAAAACCACAATTGAGATTAGGAGTGGTCGGAAAAGGTGATGTTCAATTCTTCACACTTAATGTAAGAAAGCAAACAATCAATTTTAGCAAGAGTCATCCCTAGTAAATTTACATTTTGTGTATCTTCATATACTGATAATTCAAGGGTCAAGCGTAATGAAAGTGACAGCCTAGTAGATATGTGCATCAAAATAGTGTGAAGTAGAGCATTTAAAGAAAAGACAGAAGTCAATCAGTTCATCAGCAAAGAGTCGTAGTCCTGCAAGAAAATACAGTATAAATAGATGATGCAATTAGATGGGGGAATGCCTTCTCTAATAAAATCAATAAGCATTTTGCTTAACATATATCACTGTAGCAAGGAGCTCAAAAAGCATCACGAACAGCCTGATTCAACTACAAGCTGGTCATTTGCAGCAGTTTTAAACTGCAGACAGAATGATGTACCGAGAAGAGGTTGTTAAATGCCAGATATACAGATATATGAGAACCAGTATTCCTATTCTCAAATGATCATTAAATTGTTTGTCAATCCCTCCACCTCAACCGGTCTAGCCCAAAAACCCTCCTTGAGTTATTCAAGAAAAATCTTATTAAATTGTATACCTCTTCGTTCTTTTTGTCTATCAATGGAAAATTAATGGATGAAAAGTGAGCACCAGAAACAGCAGAGATTCCGAGCCTCCTGCTTGATAAATCCTAGGTAACTCCAAGGAAAGCATTATCAGGGACAAATACCATGAAAATACCCTGATTTGCTTTGTTTCTCTTTAAACTTTTGGCCTCTCTTTTTATTGTGATTTCATAGACAGAAGGGATATACATTAAAGTTAAACAAAGCTGCAAAATATCCAAATTAGGAACCTAGAGAATCCTACGAGTAAAAAATAAACATCTTAAATGTAACTGAAATTTTAAATCTATTCATCAGAAAAGCCAACATCTATGGTTACATATGTGCAAAAGCGTTGATCATCACAAGAAAGTAAATACCAATCAAACACAAAGAACCAGAAGTTTAGGATTCTAGAAAATCAGCACAAAAAAAAACAATTGAATTTAATGTACAACAGTAATAGTAAGCTTCAAACACAAGCCGACCACTAAAAAACAGATCATACAGCTTGCTTAAACATAAACGAACCAGAAAGCTCATTGAAACTATCCTAAAGAAAATAAAGGGATTAAGAGAGGATAAACAATTAGTTTACATGAAAGAAATACATAAGTTCAAGAATTAAGAGCCGAAACCAAGAATTCATTTACGAAATCAGCCGCAATAAATTAAAAGAACCGACATGATTAAAAAAGATGTTTGCCAAAAATATGACGTTTTTTTACCAAGTCTGCTATGAAATATCAGCCCATATGTTCAGCACAAAACAGGGCAAAAACTTTCCAAAAAGAAGCAAACAAACATTAATACATGGGCATGGACATGGCTATGACCACAAATAGTACATATAAATAGTAGATAAATAAATATATCTAAATAAATAGATGTTCTGCTTTGGAAGAAAACATTATGCGACGTCTTAACCTGGTAGTAAACAACAACACGAATGTGTACATATAACTCGATTTCTGCTCGAGAAGGGAGGCTAAAAGCTTCACAAAGATGAACATTACCTTGATCTCGGGGCATCAATTAAATAGTACAGAAGATCGATTATCACACAGATCCATCCATCCATTCATTACTTAAACACCATTAACAAAGCTTCAAAAGCTTAATTTTAAAGTTTGAAACAACATTCAACATACAATAGAATCAGCGTGTGTATGGCAGGGAAGAAGAACAGAGTTGAAAAAAATTTGAAAGCGCTGACCTGAAAGCGGGTCCTAATAGACTGAAAACGAAAGAAGGGTCTTAAATCCCACCAAGAAGCCATTTTGTGAAGCAACGAAAAACCATTCAAAGAAATAGACAGCAAGATTGGGAGTTTGAAACAAGAGCTTAAAAAGAAGAAAAAAGTGAAGGGGTTGCAGAGAATAATAGCATATCCAACATGGAAAAGAACTGGGGAATTTCAATTTCAATTAGTGTTCACACGGAAAAAGATGCAGTGTGAGAGAAACTGGGTTAGGTCATTCTCATTCACACTGACTATGCAAATTACTGGTATTCGCTAAACGTGATGTGATGAAAAAGACAAGAAAACGAAGGCAGTGAGAAGTTATTGTGCCTCCTAAATTATTGGATTTTTTGTTTGAATAAACTTGTACAAATCGCAAATAACGTTAATTAATCTTCCTTTTGGAGATTAAAACGTATAATTGTCTGTTTATTCTTCTTTGTTACAGTGAAACATTGTAATTTGATGTTTATATTCGTCTTAAAGATAATTATGACTCTTCACTCTTTGTTACTCACCATAGTCATACTTTTTAAGGAGTTTCTTAACCTAAACAAGTTACCTTATCAATCAAAGTTACACAATGAATTTTCATATATTTGTTTTTAGACGTTATCAATCAAAGTTACAAGAAATGAGAATAAACTTATATTGATTTTTAGAGTTAACTAAATTATAATTTATATAGTATAAGTGTTTGGTCAATAATTAACTTAAATAGTTAACTTTTACATATCCAAAATTAATATTTGAAAATCGAGTAATTATTATTGGATAAGTATTTATTGAACGACATGTCAACCAATAAATAATTAGGATTACAAATTAAATTTGTTTATCTATTATTTAGTAGTAATTAGATGGATATTAATTGAAAAACCAATCTAAAACTTATAAATACAAGTTTAATGTAAAAAAAAATTATAAATATAAGTTTAAAGTAGAAAATAAATAATTATATTTATTATCTTATTAACAATTTATTCTTAAGAATCAATTGAAAAAGGTGTTTGAAATTTTGGTAATGAATACAAATGATCTTGATTACATTAATGAAATATAACTTATTTTTATAATTTTCTATTTTGGGTTTTAGATATATATTTTACTCGTTACAATCAATAAAATTATATAAAGAAGTTAAGTTTACTGCCATACTTAATTATTTGTTTGATATCGCGATTTTTTAGATGTAATATTCTTTATCCTAAAAAATAAATTTAATATTTTAAATACATTTAGAGATGAACAATTAGATTGTTAAATTTAGTAAAAGCTAACTTTTTTCAGTGAAACCTCTTGTACATTTCTTCACCCACCCTTTATTCTCAGCAATAAATACGAACTTTTTGAACGATAGATGGAAAGCCTTTATTAAAATTTTGGGGACCAGAGAAAACACATTGCTTCTGGGCCACTTAAATTTTAAAGCATTGGAATAAACTAATTAAAAAAATGAATAACCAAAAATTCATATTAAATACTTCTAAAAAAATAGAAAAAAAAAATAAAGAGTTGATTTTAATATCATCCCACTATTCAATATAACAAGGGAGTCTTTTCGGTATACATAAACTTAAAAGATAAATTGTTAATAAATATAGAACAAGTTAAATTTATTCATTAAAAAAAAACCTATTTCATTGTAATAATTTCAAAAAGGTGTTTTAAATTTAACTTTAAAAAAATTAGTTTATAAGATAAAAATCGATTTATTTATGTATATTTATACTTTAGTAGCATTGTTTGGTGTAGAATCTCCAATATAAAAACAAAACTTTACAACCATAACTTTCAACATTTTATAACCCAGTTGTACTTGTAAGAAATTCATTGCTAGAACTATTTTCTGATCAAATTTGTCTGTGAATTTGAAGTTTCAACTATCACATGCATGTAATTTGATTGTACATCAATGATAATCTCTAATATTCTTATGATTAAAGAGCCTAACATTCCAAATATCATCAAACATGCACCAATCATCAGTTATTTTGTAGAATTTCAAAATAAAAAAGTGTTTTGGTAGTAAAATCCTTTATCCTTGATATGGATATGGATAGAACAATGATGAGAAACACTTGAGTCATGTGGGAATGATACTGTGAAAAGAGAAGAAGTGACACAGTGAGAAAATGAGCACTGTGATGTGAACACATGGCAGTGACTAATAGACACAGCCACTCTTCTCTGCTTCTATTTTGATTCACTATGTATTGCTACTGTTTCTCTTGCGTCTGAAAAGCTTGGTCAAATTTGGTATTACCTTCTTTCTCTTCTTGATGGTAAAAGGACTGATAAGCCGAACTGCAGGAGAAGGATTCTTCTGAAACTTTGTTCCTCTTGCAGGAGTAATAGTGCCATTGAGTTTGATGCTTTTTCTAGATATGGCTCTTGGGAAGTTCTTGGATGAACTCTTCTCTCGTTTCCTTGGCCAATTCTCAAACTCCTCACTACTCACTCTTCTTGAAACCAACCTCTCTTTGGTGTAAACCTTCAGCTCTTGTTCCAGTTTTGTTTCTTTCAGTTCTCTCTGAGCTATTTTTGTTTCCATCAGTATTTCCTTCTCACTGGCCTTCAGAGCTACAATCCATGCTTCAGCTGCTGCTACTTTTTTATCAGCAACTTCTTCTGCTGAAGCTGCATGATTTTTCAGATACTCGTACTCAAATTTTGAGATGGTAATCAAGGAACTATGCTGTGCTGTCAAAGCTCTTTCTCTCATGGTAGTTTCAGCAAGAGTTTTGAGCTTCTCTAGGGCTACAGATTCAGAAGCTTTGGCTACTTCTAGCTCTTGCATGACACCTTGCAATCTTTCCTCAGTCATGTCTATTTCAAACTCAACTTTTTGAATCTCTTCCTTGGTGGCTGTGACCTCTTGGCTTATGTGCTCATTTTCCTTTCTTGCTTCTTCCGTTTCTGTCTTGAGTTTTTCAAGAGTATGAGACAGACTCGTGACTATGGATCTGGCTTTTACTTCTGCAGCAGACACAACTTCTAATTTAGAATTCGCTCTCAATATCTTTGAATTGAGAACTTGAATTGTTGAATCCGCTTTCCCTTCATTCTTCCTTAATCTATCTGTTTCAGCAGTGACATGCTTAAGCTCGTTTCTGATGACATCCATAGAGGCCATAAACTGAAAACCTTCTTCTTTAACCAAAGCTAATTCTTTCCTCGCTGCTTCCAATTCTTCTGTTACAGTCTGTAACACTATAGCGTCTTCTGATTCCTCCACTTCCCTGAAACTTTCTTCCAAGTGCTTCACACTTCCATCTCCTCGAACCCTTTTCTCCATTTCTTTAGCTGACTTCAACTCATTCAGCAAGAGATCAACATCTGATAATGTTATAGCCAATTTAATATCAAGCTCCTTTGACTCATCAATCTCTTCAGTGGCATCCTTCAACTTTTTCCTTGCGCTTTCCAATTTGATAGAAAATTCTTTTGCTTCCTGTTCTCTCAGGGCTTCAATATCTGCCAGTTCTTTCAAAGCCTCAATCCTTGCCAGTTCAGCAAGTACTTGTTCCTCATTGGCCTCCTCAATCTCCTTTCTCAGTTCTTCTGCAGTTGTTAAACACGACAGCATCTTCGAGTTTGACGCTTCGATTTCCTTCTCTGCACGCGATTTTTCTTCCAATATAGAAGCCACATCAAGCTTAAGCTTGAACAATTCCTTCTTGAGATATTCCAACTCTCTCATGACCTCTTCATACTCATAACTCTCATTCCTCTTTGCAACAACCATAACCCCATGTTGTTCCTTCTCCCTCTTCTCTAGCCTTTCTACATCTCTCCTTTGTGTTTTTGCATTGAAACTTGACTCCTCAATCATACAAGAAAGATGTTTCACTGTCTTTTTCGCATTCGAAAGCTCAGATTCCGCACGCGCTTTTGCAGACTCTGCCGTCCATTTACTCTCTCTGTACCTCCCAATATCCCATTTTGCTCTTTGGAGTTCCCTTGTTCTTGAAGAGGGCCTCTGAGAATCATGTGAATGAAAAATGAAAGAAAATAAACAAAGATTTAATAGGAGAATGCCTCAATAATTCACAAATTTCAAGCTTCTGTTCTCTGGAGCTGAACATACCTTATCATCATAGAAGTTAACAGCAGCTTTAACTGATCCAACACTTCTGCTACCAAGCTCTGCACCATCCATCTGCTATTGCCAAGGTATTAGAGAATTTTGCCAACGCTATATGCTTGATTCAGATGATCATTACTGTTCATTTTTAGTTCATAATTTAAGAAACAAATTCTTTCTTTTACCAAAACCAGGAGTCACTATATGACATGTAAACAGCAATACAGAAAAATATAACGAAGGAAGAAAGTGCATACCTGAGGCTGTGCTTGTTGGTTGGTTTGGTGAAAAACTCAAATGTAAGGCAAATGTTATGGCTGAGAATTCTGGGCTCAAATGGCCAAACCAAAGATCGTGAGTAACAAGACGATGGAGGGAGTATCGATGACTGGCTGGTATTGGAATTGGACACATCGCTTCTTGTCGCTTTCTTGTTTCTTTATAGATTTTTTCTGGTTACATTTTCAGGTCCGGGACCACGAACTTTTCATCTTTCTATCAATTACAATTACTTGTTTAAAAATAGTTAAACTTTTGAAGTATGTTTTTTTAGGACAACTTTTTTATTACTGTGTTACTATTTTTCGTGTTACTATTTTTCTTGAAATCGAATCAATCACAAATTATCATGGTTATCAAAAAAGTTGTTAACGATACATTTTTTTTTTAAGTTTAAAAACTATGAATTCTTAATAGAGTATTTTACCCAAAAACTAGATAAGAGATTAATATTATTTTTTATTCAAAACCTTAAAAAAAATGAATTGATGAATATTCTTATACAGTACTTTATTTTTTAATTTTTAATCCATGTAAGATTTACACTCATACTTATCATTCTAATCGAATTTGTTATCATTTATTTTATAATTTCACATGGAATCGAAGTCATAGGTGATTTAAATACTTATTTTATTTTACTATTCAAAATACTTTTTAAAGAGAAAATCGTAACTAAATTTTATGTTCTAAAAAGAATAATATCTTGAATATATGATAATTGAACTTAACTATGTTTAGTGACACTCAATATAGAAGTCAAATTGAGTTTAAATTAAGATTTTTGCTTATTTATATATTATAAGTTTATTTTTGATGAAGATAAAATTTAAATGAAAGCCGTCTAAGACATTAGCATTGAAGGCGAACAAAACAACAACCTGAAACAAAACAGTTTTACTTTTTGTCATAGCTTCGGAATGTCCTTGTAGCAATCAATCACACCCACACTTTCTAAAGTTGTTTCTTACTATATACTAAACAACAGTGTATATAAAAGCCTTGCCACAATAAATCATTGGCCAAGTATTGGCCACATCTTCAAATGCAACACCATCAACCTTGGTCAAGATTAATATTTTAAGGTGGCTTGTCCCATCCAACACAACACGTGTAGTATTGTTGGAATAAATTGGGTATCATATAATTATTTATGGTAGTTTAGTAACCTTAGTATATATAAATAATACTATATACTAACTTTATAAACAAAAATCTACAATGGAAATGGTAAATGACTTTATACGTAGTTCAGAGAATGACCACTTGTTAGGATGGACAAACTTGTCTTTCTTTTTAAGCTACAGTATATTGACACCAACAAAATATTCTGAGAAATAAATGCCATCATTGTTGTCATGGTTCTGAACTTTAAATCTGTACAATGATAGATTATTATTTTCGTATATATAGAACATATGTTTGGTTAATAATTATTTCCTAGGAAATTAATTCAATATTTTATCTAGAAAGGTTAAGCAAACAGATAATGTATGTATTATAAGTTTCTTTAACGTTAGAATTTGAAATATCAATCAATTTATTTATTTATTTATTTTTTTTATACGGTGGTTGAGGAAAATAAAAAGAAAAAAAACATGTGAGATTTCGGCGAGGTAGCACAGTGTTGAAAGTTGAAAGCACGACACGATCTGAGTCTCAGTGTGGTGTTCAATTGAATGGCCTCAGATCAGAGAGTGAGCGATTGAGAGAGGGTTTTGATCTGAGGAATTGGGAAGAAGGAGAAAATGGACGTGGAAAGATCGTCGCTGTGCAATTGCGTGGTGAACTTTCTGTTGGAGGAGAATTACGTTCTCACGGCATTCGAGCTTCTTCACGAGCTTCTCGAAGACGGCCGAGACGACCAAGCCATTCGCCTCAAACAGTACTTCTCCGATCCCTCTCTCTTCCCTCCCGATCTCATCTCTCGCCTCAGCTCTCTCCGAGGTTGTTTTTCGCTCTTTTCAATTTGCTCTGAATGAATTCTGTAAGGCACACACCTTCACTGCTGCAATTTACGTTTCTGATTGCCGGCTCGTTCTGCTGCTGGTAAACTATAGGAATATGTATGTGTGTGTATGCATGTATGGATGGATTATTATCTTATACTAGTGAATGATATGTATTTTGTGCTTGTGGAGTTTTTTGAGAGTTAGAATAGATCTTTAAAACCGAAAACAATGATATGCGTGGTTGATTAGAAGAGAGTTTTAATTTGGAATGGAGGAAACAGAAGTAGAGGTCAAGAATTTGCGGTCTTTTTTGTGGGAGATTAGAATCATAAATAAGTCATTCTCAAGTACATGTGACATTTAGGTATGGATTAAATTGGTATATCAAATGTACCGGTTCATTTTATGCGAAATACACTTTTGATTTCGTTAATATGGACTTTGGTTTTGTCTGTTGTGCAATCTACGGGGAGTTGAGCTCCGTAAAGCGTATATATTCTATCCATTACTTATGAGCTATGATATACTGTCTTCTTGATTGTCATTCTTGCAATGCAGTGGCTGATGCTCAAACTTTGTTGGAAGAGAAAGAAGCAGCAGTAGAAAAGTTAGCTATCAGTGATTATGAATTGCGTTTGGCTCAAGAAGACATCTTAAAACTCAGGAGTGAGTTGCAGAAGAAGGCAGAAAACCTTAATGAACTAAATGGTATATTTTTTTTCTTTTCAAGATATTGATTATTTTTAAGTTTTGTTACTGAATTGGCCTTCAATGTCATACATTCCTTACATTAAAATATGTATGATTGTGTTGGTTGCCTTTACTTATGACAGTCTTTTGACTTTTCACCATCAGCCACTAATAACACGATTTGGCATGGAGAGAGTATTCAATGAAGTTACTTAAAAATTTGTGTTCATATTGTGTAAGAAATGGTAGTCTGCATTCAAAAGATTGTAGATGACATGTGGAACAAAGAATAGTGGGCTGGTGCAAGTTTTGGAAGAACAAATGAAGTAATCGCAAGACTGAATGACTTGCAGTTACCTACATGTAAATCTGTTGCAAACAATACTGCTACATTACTGAGTATCAGTTATAATTTAATCTTGGTTAATATCTTCCCAAAATCAATATTTTGCAGAAGCAAACCCATTTATAGTTTGTTGACACCCACTACATTTAGTCTTATAATGCAATTTGGCTTTGTAGGAGATATCTTACATGCTCCATCCAGCTCGTCTTTATTTCTCCTCTTTCGTAAATTCTTCTTTTTTTGTTAAAAAGTAGTACAGCTCGAAATACTTGAGATTTTCTCTTAATTTATTCTTCAATGCTTTTCTTTTTTGAAGCAGCTGCAAAATTGAGTGGAGATGTTTCAGCGAATGGTGGGCAGAAAATTGAACAAAAGAAGAAATCTCTCTTCACCGATTTGGGTCCATTAAAAGAAACAGAACGTCAAGATCTTAACTGTGCTGTAAAGGAGTATTTGCTTTTAGCTGGATACCGGCTTACTGCAATGACATTTTATGAAGAGGTTGGTACTTCTGTATTGTCTTTTTCCCCCCTTCCTGTGATTTTGTGATTCCCCCAATATGTTTTTTCTTGTTTTCTTTTGTAGGATTTCAGTTTTGGACTTTTTTGTCATTTACCTTTATTGGTTGTAATTGGGAAATAAAGCGGTGACACTGGCAGCAACTGTAGTTGCTTTGTTATGGACCATGAGTCATGAGGAATTAGTCTCAGTCACATCATGAATTAAAATGATGGTTCTACACTAAACTTTTCCTATTAAACTTAACCAACGGGTATAAAAATCAGAGGGCAGCAATCTTATCCATATGCTATATAAGGGAATAAAATGAAACCCAAAAGTAACTTGAAGCGACTAGCTAAATGAGGTTGCAATTTCATTGAGATTTATGGGTCCTATTTTTTGTTTCTTGTTCTTTCCGTTTTGTTTTCTTTTACTTTATGATGGAATATTTTTGTCATTTTATCTCCTTTTCACTGAATGTCCTGCTTTATCTGTGCTGTTTCCCCCAAGAAACTAAAACGGAAGCTAAAGGAGATTTGTGTTCTATTTTTTATGTTTCTTCAAGATGTGTCCAACAATAATGTGTTATGATATATTCCTTCAAAGACTTAATGGCAAAGGAGAAGAGAGATTCGGAATAATAATATAGGATTGATATTGTGTGTGTGTGGTATATGTCAAAAATCATGTTGAATTTAGAGAGGGAAGAAGGACAAAGAAAGAAGATGTTTTATAGTGTACTCAGAACGAAAATTTCTAATTATATGTGGTGGACACTTTTATGAAAAGTCAGTATGTCACATTTTGTTTGCCTGGGCATTTATTACGCCTAACTTTAGCACTAATTTGATCTGCTGTGACTGTTGCTGTAGGTTACAGACCAGGATTTGGACAATTGGCACAACACACCGGCATCTGTACCTGACGCCTTACGCCATTATTATTATCACTATCTTTCATCAACATCAGAGGCTGCTGAGGTAATTTTTTTATTGTGATTGTATCAGAATGTTTGTCATTGCATGCTAACTGGTGCTGAGATTTTAATCAAGAAAAAATGATGCTGAGAAATTGTCTGACATATTTTATGGCTATGCTCTGCTTGACTTTTTAATCTTAAGTTTTGTGGGTTTTATATCATGTACCATGAATTTGTAGGTTTATGTGTGCCTTTTTCTTCTTCTATAATTATGTTAGTTTCTGCTGATGATTGATGTTTAAGTGATAGGGATAGTATTATTAGTTTATGGTTAAAATTAGTATGAGTGGGGCATGTGTTTACAACTCATGTACTTAGTTTTATGATTTGTCAGAGTTTTGAAACTAGAATCCAAACTTCCAAACTTGAGGTTTCAAAGATCGCAGGGTTTTCTTTAATGCATGAATTCTATATGTATCTGTCATCGACCAACTATCCCAAATGCTGTTAGGTTTTCAGAGGTACATGGTTGGTGTAACTTCTTATCTAACTAGATGATTGATTTTCAACTTGAATTGATCAGTCTGCATGGATTTTAAAATTTTGGCTGAACATATTTGAAAATGTTGTATGCCATTATCTACAGATCTTTCGGTGATGTTGATGGGAACTGAGTTTACTATGGATTAATAGAGAAAACCTCAACAGCAATATGATTACGAGGCCAATATGATGAAAGTGTAGCAATTGATAAAGGAAACAAAAACAGCAGGAAAACTAGCCAAGAAATTTCCCCTTTCCCATTTCTCCCCCCTTCCCTTATCACCCACAGCCACCAACTTTACCAACATGCTTCTTGCACCTGTTGCCACATCTGCAAGTTTGTTATAGCTAAAATAAATCCATTTTTAGCCCTCATCCGAATAGGAATGTCTAGAAGATTTGTTTTGATACTTATGACCTCTGAGGCTTGATAATCTTCTCTCCTTTTTTGTACTCTCTTTTCTCTAAAGAACTAGTTTTGTAAAGACAAGTCTTTTAGAGGACGTATTTCACTTGCAATAAAATTTAATTTAAGAATTCCTGCTCTTAGTAGGTGAATTTATTCTCTTTATATTTTGGAGGCATTGGTTATTTTGAATTGACTTTTATTTGTTCTTTTGAAGATTTAGGTAAATATTTTTCCCAAATTAATCGTATAATGTTCATTGCAAGTCACTGTTTCTGCTGAATCAAACATGGATGCTAATGCAGGAAAAATTTTCCCTACTTAGAGAAAATGAAACGTTGCTGAATGCAAATAAGAGTCTAAATCAAGAAAAGGAGAACTTGTCGAAGAACAAAGATTTGGCAGATGCGCAAATAGTAACGTTAACTAAGTCCTTGGATGCAATGCAGAAGGATCTTAAAGACAAAGAGAACCAGGTAATGCCTTCTTATATTTAAAAGAAGCTTACAAACAATATCTATATTTCAAATAAAGATATTGATATAATAATTTAAATTTTCAGGTGCACGTTTTGAAGCAATCCTTGGAGCACCAAAGAAAGGAACTCAATGATTGCAAAGCTGAGATCACTTCCCTGAAAATGCATATGGAAGGGTCTCACTTGGGAAGTAATCTAGTTGTCAGTGACACTGATAATGTTCAATCTGAATCTCTGGAGAAGTACAAGGAAGAAATTAAGAAATTGCAGAAGGAAAATGAATGGTTGAAGGAAAAAAGCATAAAAGCTCCTGAATCTGAAAATTTTGTTGGTTCTGAAAATGGAAATTTACGGACTGATGATAAAACAGTTGAGATTCATGAAGACCGAGGTGAAGTCTCTAACAGGGTTGATGTGGATTTGGGTGTTGAGCACAATGGAAATGCTCAATCACCAGTTGTTCAGACTCTTAATCAGTATGCCGATAAACATGAGGATACATTGCCTGAGCTATTTCGTCCTGCAGATACAAACAGTATTGTTGAAAATATAAAAAACGTCTCTGAACAAAATGTTGGGCTACAAGCAGTGGATAGCAGCTTACTTGTAAAATCAGACAGTGTGGATGATGAAGCAATATCCGAAAGGACAGTAAGTTCATTGTACTCTTGATTTGGGGGAATCCTTAAACATCATTAATTGGTTTCATATTGCTTACCTTTTTGAATTAGTGAGCCTGAATAAATGATGTTAAGTTTTGGTCAGGACTTAGGACTTGTTCATGTTAAAAAGGGTGAACTAGGAATACTGTTGCTGGTCTCCATTGCCAGTTCTATAGTGACTCTGAAAATTATTATTAAGATAAAAAACCTCTCCCACTTTATACAAAAAAAAAGAAAAAGAGGAAGAGTTCTTTGACTAAATTATTATGTAATTTCATTATTTTTTTTTCTTATATATATATTTGAATTTTAACAGGGTTTAGGAACCATTCAGATACTTGCAGATGCTTTGCCTAAAATTGTTCCTTATGTCTTGATCAACCATAGAGAGGTTTGCTTCTCCATACCTTTATTTAACTTGTTTACTGTACAATATTGGCTGCATCAGTTTTCTTTGGTTGCAGGAGCTCCTTCCCCTAATAATGTGTGCAATTGAGCGTCACCCAGATAGCAGCACTCGAGATTCTTTGACCCACACATTGTTTAATTTAATAAAGCGTCCTGATGAACAACAAAGACGAATAATAATGGATGTATGTTGTGATTTTTTCTTAACTTGTTCCAATGAATGATTGAGTGCAATTTTGAATTTCACTGTTGTTGTTTCAGGCATGTGTCAGCCTTGCAAAAAATGTTGGAGAGATGAGAACAGAAACAGAATTGCTTCCGCAGTGTTGGGAACAAGTATATTGTAGCCTCAATTTTCAACCTAATCTTTGCCATTCTGAATTTGGAGCAAGGTTTTCAATTTTTTAATTATTATGATTTTTAGATCAGTCACACGTATGAGGAGCGTAGACTGCTTGTTGCTCAATCATGTGGAGAGCTTGCAGATTTTGTACGGCCAGAGATTCGAGATTCTCTTATTTTATCCATTGTGCAGCAACTAATAGAAGATTCTGCTAGTGTAGTTCGTGAGGCTGCTGCTCGTAATCTGGCCATGCTTCTTCCACTTTTCCCAAACATAGATAAATATTTCAAGGTCAGCCTCACTATATTTGCTTCGAGGCAATCATGGAGAAGGTTTCTGACTTGAGACTTGGCTACAATGTAAGCTCTAGAACAGGTTGTCAAGACATGGTCTAGGGAATGGAGCCTTTTACCATTACCATAATATGACAGTAATTTCTAAAAGAAAAAGAATAATAATTATAATAAAGATTAAAAGTTGCTCCAAGTCTGTATTTTTTCTGTATAGGTGGAAGATATGATGTTTCAATTGGTGTGCGACCTATCAGGAGTGGTGGTGGAAACGGCTCTTACGGAATTGGTTCCTGCAGTTTTGAAGTGGGGAAACAAATTAGATCATGTTTTGAAAGTTTTGCTTTCTCATATTACAAACTCTGCTCTGGTATTTGTTTGACTTTGTAATATCATTCCACCCTTGTTACTAAGCATTTCATTATTGATTAGTACTATTTTTCTAAAGTGGAAATCATTGCCCCAATCTGCAGCGTTGCCCACCTCTTTCTGGGGTTGAAGGATCTGTTGAGTCAAATCTTCGTGTCTTAGGTGAAAGAGAACGCTGGAATATAGATATTCTTTTGAGAATGCTGACAGAATTGCTTGCTTTGGTGCACAAGAAAGTAATTGAGACATGCCCCTTTTCATTCACTCCAGAAACGACCCAAGCTGTGCTGCCTACTGCTTTGCTTGAATTGTATGCTAGGTAAGCTTAGCTAGGATGGCTTATGCCAATGACCTATAGTCTTTATGTCACATCCTACCATCTGAGTGATTTATGTTGAAATCTTTAGGATATTATGCATTATTCAGGACATGCCTAGCACATTTCCATACACTGCTGAGGATAAACTTTGTATGACTGCACTGTCTAAACTGTTACTGATCCTGAATGATTCCCATTTTTGTTAGGGGGCAAGTTGAATGGGATGCCTTTGAATGGATGCATGTTGAGTGTTTTCCTAATTTGATACAACTAGCGTGCCTGTTACCTCAGAAAGAAGATAATTTAAGAAGTCGAATTTCAAAGGTCACTTACCTCTCTTTTCAAGTTTTATAATTAATTATTTTGTAAGACTTCTTATCAAAGTTTGATTATAGTTATTTCTGAGCTTTTACTTACATTACTCATCTTGAATGCAGTTTCTGATAGTTGTTTCTGAAAGTTTTGGGGATTCCTATAATACATGCATAATGCTACCAGTATTTTTAATAGCAATTGGAGATGATGCCGATTTGGCATTTTTACCCACTTCCATCCATTCAAAAATTAGAGGTATTTGATAATTCAATATATTTGTGATTTTTTTGACATAATTACTATGTATTTGACTTCTCCCTTGCAGGTTTGAGACCAAGATCTGCTGTCACCGCTAGGCTCTCTACAATGTGTGTCCTTCCCCTTCTATTGGCTGGGGTTTTGGGTGCTCCTGGAAAACATGAACAATTAGCTAAATATTTGAGAAAGCTTCTACTTGAAGAAAATTCCGTGCATAATCCATCAGCCAAGCACATTCCTGAGATTATTAATGCTATCCGCTTCATTTGGTATGATTTTAGCACCATAAACATTCTTAAAATTTATTGTATTGTTTTCCAACACTCATAATGAGCATTCTGTGTAATGCAGCATATACGAAGAAAACCATGGAATGATAGTTAATATACTATGGGAGATGGTTGTCAGCTCAAATGCGAGCATGAAAATAAATGCTGCTAAGCTGTTGAAAGTTATTGTAAGCTTATGCTTCCTTAACACCTGGTTGCATCTCATACAATTGCCAAAACTAACACTGCGGTATTCATTCGCAGGTGCCATACATTGATGCAAAGGTTGCTTCAACTCATGTTTTGCCTGCCCTAGTTACTCTTGGATCTGACCAAAATCTAAATGTTAAGTATGCTAGCATAGATGCATTTGGTGCTGTGGCTCAACACTTCAAAAATGAGATGGTAATCATTACTAATATTTCTCCCTGTTTTCTGATTAAATTATGATGTCATGCTCCTCGTTTCAAATTGCTGATCAAATAAAATATCTTCCAGATTGTTGACAAGATACGCGTTCAAATGGATGCTTTTCTTGAAGATGGTTCCCATGAAGCTACTATTGCTGTTATTCGCGCATTGGTGGTTTCGGTACCACATACAACTGAAAGACTTAGAGATTATATCCTTAACCTTGTTTCTAAATAAATTATGGTTGAAAAAAGTGCTTGGTGTCAACCATAGTCTCATTTACCTACTTTCTCGTATTTTTTTGGCCTCCAAGATCTCTGAATTTTTGCTGTTTCTCTTTAACTTGACATACATCTTTTGTCCAAGATTTCCCAACTTACAGCTACGCCAAACTCAGCAAGTGATTTGATGCGTCGGCGGGAGCGAGCCAATGCATTTTGTGAGGCAATCCGAGCTCTCGATGCTACAGGTTTCATTTAAAAATTCTACTAATTTTGTGTCCACAAACACTATTTAGCTATATTTATTGTTGACATAGTGTTTTAGGTATAAAGATAATCTCTAATATAGTCTACTTATTTCAAGATTACTAGGTTTTTTTCATATATTCCATTTGTCTTGTTTTGTTTGACAATTTATAAAATAAAACTTGTTCTATTTTGATTCGTATATGAGAAATATAATTAATATGAAGGACAAGGGGTATATGAAATGGCATAATATTTTTGTATGAAATTTAAAATATTAATTACATCTGTTAATTCTTTTTGCCGAAACCTTTAAATTTGACTTCTTTAAGCAAATTAGTCAAGTTTAAGCAACTTTGTTTTCTACAAGTCAAGCCCAAACTCCTTAGAAGCGGACTCATTCACACCCTTGAGCTAGCATACGACTTTTAATTTTCCATGGAAAAATTGTTTTACTGATTCTTTACATCTCATTGCTTCTCTTGTAGATCTTCCTGCAAACGGTGTTCGGGATTCCTTCCTGCCTGCTATACAGAATCTCTTGAAAGACCCAGATGCACTGGATCCAGCACACAAAGAGGCCCTTGAAATTATTATGAAGGAAAGATCAGGAGGAACTTTTGAGACTATTAGTAAGGTGATGGGGGCTCATATTGGCCTTCCATCATCAGTCACCAGCTTCTTTGGTGAGGGTGGGTTACTCGGAAAGAAAGAAACCGCAGAGCTATCATCAGAAGCTACCGTGTCTCCCAAAGCCGCTTCACCATCGCCGGTAGAAGATACTAGATTTAAGCGCATCATGATGGGAAATTTCAGCGAGATGCTTCGTGGCAAGGCAAAGGCTTCAGAGGAAGGTCACAATCACTAAGATGTATTTCTGCATGGTAATTTACAAACAACAACGAAGATTTATCCCAATAGGTAAGATTGACCACTGTTGTTTTCTAAATATTATAGTCATTTCTATATAAAAAAACAAAATATTTTTCAGTCTTTTCATTAGATAGAAGAGGAAAATATAGATAAATATTTTACTGCAGGATTGTCGTATTTTTGCTGTGTAATGATCTATCATGAATTTATTAGGCCATGTGTCAGGGACCGGAGAGATTTGAATGAGCACGGTAGATTTGTGAATTATTCAATGAATTATCGTATGACTGATGTTTGATTCTGTACTGATATTTTAAGGAATGGGAGATAACTCTTAATTTCTTATATGGATAGAGAAAGAACATTCTAAGAACTCAACTGGTTCTCTCGGCGTATTGTTTGATGTTCACAGACAAGGTTAGAAACAATTTCACTTTAGTTTCTTTTTGTTGAACGAAATTGTGGTTAGAAGAACTTGTCACTCATTGCGAAGCTGATCCTAATGATAAATGCGTTTAGGTTTGAACAACTCAATTTGGTAATGTAATTTGGTGTCGGTGTAGCCTCCAAAATAGCCGAGAAAGAAGACGAAAATGTAACTAAAACGAATTAAACATAAACATTAAGATAATTTTTTTTAGATTGGACAATATTTGCATGGATTTACAGTATATTCAAGTCAAATACTTTGTATTAGTTTTGAATTGTGTAAGGATAAAAAGAAAGACTGGTATTTTTCATATTATAAACAATTTTAATATATGATAATTATTAATTCAAAAAGTTAAACATATTTTCTTATTTTTATCTTTACAGATAAAACCTTTGTTTATGATATATTCAATATTTATTTTATAATTATTAAATATTATAATATCAAAAATAAATAAATTATAAGTTCTAAGTAAAAAAGAATTTAGTTTATAAAAATACAATATTGAAAGCAAATTATATGAAAGACTTAAAGAATATATATAATCACCTTATTTATATTAAATAAAAGATATATTACTTAATGAAATTATGTGTTTAAAATTATAATTATTTTAATTTGAAATATCTTATACTTTAATTATATTTGTTATTATTTTTCCTTTCTTTTTTAGCTTTAATCTTACCATAGTTAGCAATACAAATTTAAAAAACTGTTTGAAAATAATAGAAGTAAAACTAGAAGAAAACTTTTATCATTGTTATATTTTTAATTATTAAAACATATTCAAATCTGGAAGTTATTTAAAATTGATTCAATTAGATCATTTTCACCCTTCACCGACAACACAACATACTGTTACTATATATGCATTTTCCAAGCTTTTTTTCTTCTCATTCCCTTTATGGCCTCTTTGGCATTTCGACAGTTCCCTCCATCAACTGAAAGAATATTTGGAAATAAGTATTTAGTTGTCTCTTCAGTTCTTCTTTTCTTCTCAAAAACTCTCTTTTCCGTCTTTTCCAAAATTCTTCTTCACCGTGAAACTTTCCTTTCTGCAGGCTGAAATTCTTTATCCATTTCATACATTCTTACATGCTTCCAATTTTACTTTCCTTAGAGCACAAAGAACAAAAGATAAGGGAAATTACCTGTATCACATTATTATTTTATTTTTTATTCACTTCTAAAATTTTATGATTTATTCAGAAGTCATATTTTATATATTTCTTTTGTCTTATAATTAAGTGTATTTATAATTTACTCGCTTATTTATCTATACCAACTCGAAAACGAATTCTCAAATATATAACCAATTTTTATGACTTTTTAGAAAAATCATAGGGGCCCAGGCCCCTGGCATGGCACACGTATTCATGCATACATTAATATCGCTTTCTAAAATTGAATAGCTTAGCCGGAAGCACAGTATCTTTAACTAATCCTCACAGCAACATCTAACGGCTAACAACTTCCCTGTCTTCTTCATAAATACACTTATATTTATTAAACAAACACACACACACACATATATATATATATATATATATATATATATATATATATATATATATATATATATATATATATATTATTTTATCTTAAAATAGTAATTTGGTTTCATATTTTCATTCATTTTAGTTTTTTTACAAAAACATTTAACACAATGTTTTTAAATTTTATCAATACTAGTGAGATGTATGTTATTTTCTATTTTTAACGTCACACATAGAACTGATGTCTATATGGGTGACGTTAATTGGACGTCAGTTATTTGTAGGTACGACATTGTTATGGACTTCGGTTAAGTTCCACGTCAGACGTCTATACAGACGTCAGTTCATGCAAATAACCGACGTCTAAGGGCACAATAAAGGCGCTAGAGATGACATTAACTGACATTTAAGGGCACAATAGACGTCGGATATGGCGTTAACCGACGTTTACTGAGTATTCGTTGTATTTTAATACAGTTTTGCTCGTGTCTTTAGGTAGCATTATAGCACCTTCTTCCTTTGCTAGCTTCTTCGTAAGAAAAAATTGCGTCTTTTGCATCTCTCATGACATTTCAACCCAAAACAGAACTTGGGTCGTTGCCTAGTTCTATTCCAACCGCCAAAGAAAAATAATACGGTGACATGGAAACTAGGCAAGGACCCAGGTTCGGCTTTAGGTTAAAATGTCATAAGAGATCCAAAAGACGCAAGCTTTTCTTACAAGGAAGCTAGCAAAGGAAGAAGATGCACTACGCTATCCAAAGACACGAGAAAAACCGCACCAAAACACAAGAAAACTCATTTTAATCGGTTCAAACGAAAGATAATACATCAAAGATTATTTTAATCGGAGTAAACACAAGATTAAACGGTTCAAAAGATATCAAACGCACCTGAAAATGCAATTCCACGTAGAGAAAAGGCGAAGGAAGACGATGAAGTGCAAGTAACTGCTAGTTCATAACGTCTTTTTTAAAAGAATATTATAAATGTCGTTTTCCCCAGACGTTTATTGTCAAATATATGTTGGACTCTCACTAATGAGACGTCCATTCGATTTAAAAATTAATATTCGTGGTACATATAGACGTCAGATGTAGGGGGCCGACGTCTATAATCGCATATAGACGTCAGTACGGCAGGAACTAACGTTTAGATGACGGAAAGAAATGATTTTTCACCTACCTGACAGATATATAGACGTCGGTGTCCCTCCTAAACGATGTCTATATGGCAGAAAGAATTGACTTTTTGCTTACCTATCAGATATATAGACGTATATTCGGAGGGGCACCAACGTCTGTAATATTATAGACGTGGGTGCCCCTCCGAATTGACGTCTATATACCCACTTATTTACAAAAATACCACCGATCAATAATTTACGTTGGATGTTTTCTTATCCAACGTCTATAAGATTACGTTAAAGCCCTGTTTTACACTAGTGTTATCAAGCAAAATTCCACATAATTTTTCTTTTATGTCATATATATATATATATCCAAATAAGCATGTTTAATTATTCAATCAATTTTAACATTGTTCACAATTAGGACCTAATTGGAGTATTTTAACATAATTTGAAACTCAATTGAAATAAAAACCTGAGTAAAGATCAATTTAAGACTTTCTAACAAGAATTGAAATTAAATGATTAATTTAATCAATTGATTACCATTATTATCTTTAATAATTAAACTTTAGAGAAGCAATAAAATTCAATGTATATTTAACTAAGAAAGATTCTTCGTTAAAAAAAAGTTCGGAGTGTATTATCTTCAAATAAGGAATAAAATAACTAATAGAACTATATATCATTTAAATTTTCTGATTAAATTTTTGTTTGACCTCTTCAAATGGCCATTAATTTAATAAACACATTTTCATTTGACTAGTGTCTTAAAAGTTGTTGCCTTAAAAAATAAAAGAGAAGTTTCTATGGTAATATGTAAAACGAAATACTCTTCTATAGTTTCTGAATATAGTATTATATAATAATATAAAAGGGTGATAAAAATGGAATAGAATACATAAATTCTTTTGTGACAGATGAAAGATAAGATATGCTAAGTTATCATCCAACTGTGATGATTTAACTGTTACGTTTTCAAATTATGAATTTCCTATCAAGTATAACTTTTAATCTAATCATAAACGCTCCCTCTAACTAGTATATCAAAGTTTGCTTCCGTGTAAAAGTTAAGGTACTTCAAGCCTTAAACCACTAAAACATTTTCTTAAAAACCAAAACCAAAACCAAAAATATGAAATTCTATTTTAAGAATACTTAAAAGTTAAAACACTAATTTAATAAAATTAAGGTTTAATATGGTCCTTACAGTTGTTAATTTAATTTAATTTGAGACTCGTTTATTTTGAATGTTCAATATGATTATTTTTGTTGACGACGTCTGAATTGTTAACGGTTAGGTGTCGACATAAATAATTAGTGAATTACATAATAGTTATTGACTAACATGGCCACTTAAACGCCTGATTAAATTTTATAAATATACATCATTTTGTATTTAAGTAGTTACATGAGCAAAAAACTATTATACTATTATGTTATTCACTGATTACTCGTGTGGACACTTACACTTAATCGTTAACTATTTAAACGTCATCCGTAATAAATAAATTAAATTGAATATAAAATATAAAATTAAAGACAACATTGAATATTCCAAAAAAATGAATTTCACTTAAATAAAGTTAACAATTATAAGAACCAAAAGTAATGTTAAACCTAAAATTAGAAGAAAAAACGTAAGAAATTGTAAAATTATCTCATCCTTAACAAAATATTAACATTACTCATAATAAAAAAAAATCTATATACCAAACAACCTCTGAAATAAATAACCAAAAAAGAAATTACTTACGAATCCCACGTCGGAATTACATTAAGTATAGATCTGAGTGTGTGATTTTGATAGTACTCATGAAACATGTAGGGTCCATTGCATTGAAATTAAGGTTAATGTTATAGTACTCTGATTACACAGAAACCACTACTGAATGCCACGTCTGCGATGGCGTTAATGCAAAATATAATTCTGAGAAGTATCATCATCCCAACGCTCCTTCCATTAATGTTGTGGGTCATTCCCATTCACATCCCACCGATATACAATCCATCATTATTAATTGAAACCAAACCACTTTCTCTTCTTCACTTCTTATATATATATAACTCTTCCACTGCCACATTTTTCAGTGTCAGTGTTAGTGTGTGAGTCACTCAGTCCACCATTAACGAGTTAACTTTTCTTCTTCTGTTTTAGCAAGATGACGATGAAAAAGTCCGTTGTGTGTGCAGTGGTGGTTGTGGCACTCCTTCTGATCGATGTGGGACCTCTGGCTCAGGCTGCTTGCTCCGAAACCGAGTTAACACCGTGTGTTCCGGCAATCACTGGCGGCTCTGCACCGACAAGCACTTGCTGTACGAAGCTGAAGCAGCAAAAACCATGCTTATGTGGTTACATGAAAAAGCCGGCCCTTAAGCCGTATGTCACTTCTCCTAATGCCAAAAAGGTCCTTAGTGCTTGTGGGGTTCCCTACCCAACTTGCTAAATACGCACACAAATTTAATAACACGGTTTAATTTATACTCATGCTTTGTGTGTATAAATTAAGCTTGCATACGCTGTCACTCTACGTTTCTGTCGTATTATACGTTCCTGTCTTTCGATTTGTTGTAAGAGTTCTACAGCTGAATATGGTGTATACACTATTAGTATACACCAGGGAATCAATCATCTATATCTGTCTTCACAGCTATAAATAAAGAACTACTGATGATGTTCAGAGTGGCATATATCTTCTTTTATCCCCTCATTTTCATTCTTAAAATATTTAACAAATTAATTTTAAATTTAATCTTTACCTTAATTTATATATTATAAAATTAACTTATCTAATTACTATAAAAAAAAACTTTCATAAAAATGTATTTAACTTTTAATTTTCTAACAGTTGTCAATCATATCAGGAGTTATCAATTTAATTTTATTACAACAAATTATATTACAGAAATAATCAATATGATTTAATTACAAGAAATTATATTAATAACTTCTATAATATGTTCACAATTAATTACACTTATATTCTAATTAAATCATTGAATTGATTTCTTATTATAATTAAAAATTTAAATAATTAAGTCATTAAATTAAATTGCTTTGATTATATATTTGATCTTTTCAGTTTTTTTTTTTAATTATGTCTCTGGATATAAAACCGTTTTATATAATTAGATTTTAGCAAGTTTAAGTCTTCAAAAACTAATACTAGAGATATAATATTTTTAGTTTAAATATCGAATTAAGATATCTGTTTAAAAAGCTTCCAAAAAACTTTTACACAATGATGAAAAACATATATTTTAAAACTTTATGGATTACGAGACACGAACTTGAAATTGTCTGGGTGGTGTAGTTGGTTATCACGCTAGTCTCACACACTAGAGGTCCCCGGTTCGAACCCGGGCTCAGACATTGTTAATCTCTTTTTTCTTCTAAATACTTTAATTTATATTTAAAAAATTATAAAAATTTTCCTTCCCTATATTCAACTTTTATTATTCGTTTTCTTTAGTTTTATTACATTTTATAAATATTTGTTATTAACTTTACATTCTACTTTAACGTTTTTAATTGTGATGGCAATTGTTATATTTTGACACATTTTATACAATTATATATCAAATTAGTATTACGTTTTCAAATGTTAGGGAGTGTTGTTGACAGTATTTTTTAACGAGATTTCCAAAGTTAATTTTATATTCAAGATATGATATGATGATGAGAAGATCACAATAAATAGAAAAATATTTGATAAAGGCATAATAAACATTATTGTGACATATATAGAATGATAAAATTATGATTATAAACAGATCATGGTGGTGTTATTTATAATGAAGATATTGTTAATATAGTATTGGAGGTAATTATATCAACGTTGAAAATAATAATAATTGGTATGATATTAATAATACAAGAATGATGGTAATAATGATTAATAAAACCTATAACAGTGTGATTAAAATAATTAATATAAAATTAAGAATGATAAAAATATATGATAATTAAAAATAGAAATATTAATGAACAATGTAAAATGTGATGATTGCATACAAATGATGATGATTATAGTGCATTTGATCGTGATAGAGACAGTTTCATCTAATTAATTTTTAATCAGTTTTTTCTATTAAATAAAAATTTTCAGTGTACGAAAAGATAAAATAAACCATAGATGAAATAAATCTTTTCTTGTGGATCAGTGATAATTGATTATAATATATAAGATATTTATGGATGCTGAAGATTTAATAGAATGAAGCTTCGTTATTATTACTATTATTACAATTTATCTAAGAAAATATTTGCGAAGTTAATTTCTTTTCTTATGAGAAAAATATGTTTCTGATTCCCATATTTTTCGTCAAACTTTATTTTGATTTTTATAATTTCGTATTGATGAATTAATTTTATAAAAATATACGAATTTAGTCATTACCTCAACTTCATTAATATCATTAAATATAAAATCAAATATTTGATAAAATTTATAAAAATAATTCATCAATTTAAACATAGAGAAGATAAAAACACTTTAGATTTTTATTATCTGTTGTGTTGCCCTTAACTTTAAATAACGAGCTATAATATATATATATATATATATATATATATATATATATATATATATATATATATATATATATATATATATATATATATATATATATATATATATATATATATATATATAAATTGAGAAGGCGTCTAATATTTGATCAACATAGAGAGATTCTTAATTTTCATATTTAAAATTTAATATATTGATATGTTTAATACTTTTTCAATATTAAATTATCGTAAGCTTTACTTGAACTGATTGAAGGTTATATTAAGAATAATTGTATTAAATATTAAATTATCTAGTAAAAAGGTTAATATATTTTTTATAATAATTATAATAAAGGTAAATATTTTCGAATGAGATGATTAAGTCATATCATTTATAAAATTTATTGAAAGTTGTACTACAAATAATTGGATTGAATCTTGAATTTTTCAGTTGTATAGTTTAATAATAATTATAATAAAAGTAAATCTTTTCTAATGAATGATACATTCATACCTTTTATAAGAAAAACAATCACGTTTGTTTTAATGATGACTCTAAAATCATAATAAAAAGCTTGTTTTAACGTTATTCAAAAGACATATCTACAATATAATATACATTTAAATATATATTCATTTATGTTTGCATTTCACTTAAATCTGTCATACAAAAACGAGATATGACGTATATAGTTTTATACGTTATATTAGGTATACACATTCTATAACGTAGCAAAAATTTAGTCATGATAGTCTGAACGTATTATGACGCGGTTTCTAAAATCAGTCCATTTTTTTTATATGAATATTGGAGAAAATTGTTTCGATTTGATTTTAGAAACTGCGTCATAATACGTTCAAACTATCATGACTAAATTTTTCCTACGTTATAAAATGTGTAGATCTCTTATAACAAACAAAATTATGTACGTCATAGCTCGTTTTTGTACACCATAAAATATGATTTTTAACTAATGAAAGAATTTAAATGACTTTTTTTATCAACAAGTACAATATAGAATTTGTTACATGAATCCTCATATTGTATAATAATATAGTCTCTAATATATTTTATAATTATATGAACTTTTTTACAATCATAATTTAAAAACCCAAATCGAATTTGTTTTATTCTATACCTCTGAAATTGACGTTACTGTTTCATCAATGCTCATCGCATCGGAAGCTACGCTCGCGGAGGTCTCCCCGCCCAAAGAACTGGAGATGACTCGACTCTTCTAGCAGGGTATCGGAGAGACTCTTCTGTTGCCGCATTTGGAGAATCTGGAGAATCAATCCAGATTTTCTTTCTATTCCTCTCCTCATCCTCCGAAGAAGAACGCTTTCAAGTGTTTTTAGTGTAAAAAAAGGGTGTTGAATAGGAAAATGTTGAGGTAAGTGGTCTACACTATTTTGGACAGTTAGAGGTATGTTATCATACCTATTAGGACTTGTATAGGTGCTAAAACCAGTGAAATTTGTGTTGTACTTGTAAATGGCTTTACAAGTTGAGTTTTTGGTCCAATTTAGAGGGTTTAAGGGTTGGAAATGGAAAGTAGGATAGTTGGGAGTATTCTATGGTTTTGGAGTGTCCTAGTAAGTGCAATTGGACTTGTTTATGTAGGTTGCAAACAAGTTTGAGGGTTTAAAAGGATATAAGTGAAATTGGGTAGCTTGTAGGATTGAAAAATGAGTTTTCAAGTGTCAAATTGAGTGACAACTGCGACGCCCGGGCACTGAGAGGGCGGGGAGTGGTCGCCGGTGCGAGAGGCATGTTGTGCGGCTCTTGGCAGGCTTCTAGTGGAAGGGGCACATGGACGAATAAAACATACACTGGAATGAGAGGGATCTAGAGACTGTATAGGTATGGTATGAGACTATACAGTTGAAGGATAGCTTAAAGAATTGATTTGGCTACTCATATCACCAAAATGCATTTGCTTTTTGGTAGCTTAACCCATAAGAACTCCATGGTTAAGCGTGCTTAGCCTGGAGTAATTCTGGGATGGGTGACCTTCCGAAAATTTTGGCTGGAAAGTGTGCGGGTGAGGACAAAGCACACTGGAAAGCCTCGTGGTGATGTGTGGGGGCAGTCAATAGTCCCTGTAAGTTGCCGGGCGTTACAGATGGTATCAGAGCCTAGCCTCTCCCAATACGGTGTGGTTCAAGGACAACCAGAGCGGAAATTGGTGGGCATATGAAGCCCGTGCACTAAGAGGGCGGGGAGTGATCACCGGTGCGAGAGGCAAGTTGTGCAGCTCCTAGCAGGCTTCTAGTGGAAATGGCACATGGACGAATCGAACATACATCGGAATGAGAGGGATCTAGAGACTATATAGGTATGGGACTATACAGTTGAAGGATAGCTTAAAGGAATTGATTTGGCTACTCATATCACCAAAATGCATTTGCTTTTCGGTAGCCTAACCATAAGAACTCCATGGTTAAGCATGCATAGCCTGGAGTAATTCTGGGATGGGTGACCTTGCATAGCCTGGAGTAATTCTGGGATGGGTGACCTTCCGGGAAGTTTTCCCGGAAAGTGTGCGAGTGTGGACAAAGGACACTGATTTTTGTATTCAAAAGACATATCCACAATATAATATAGAATTTTTAAATCAAATTTTAAATCACTTTCTTATCAACAAGCAAAACTCTCTCAACGCAATATAGAACTTTTTACATGAATCCTCATATTGTATAATAATATAGTCTCTAAAATATTTTATAATTATATGAACTTTAATATTTCATAATTCTATTACATTTAATAATCCATAACTCCATATCCCAGTTAATTTTACACCAAACTCCACATATCAAAATGCAAACTTAGGTGAATACATAATGTTTATTTTTGTATAAGTTGATTAAATTGAAACATATGTATGTACATTTGTTATCATCAATCTCTTTACTTTTATGCAATTTTTGTTTCTATATAATCATTTATCTTTCTATTATTTAGTTTTAGAGCTTTATTTAATTTTATTTTTGCCTTTTTCTCATTTTGATTCTATTTTAAGATAAACGCTTTTCCATGCCTCATACTATATTAGTTCCTGGTCAATATAGTTGATCAATTAACATTCTTTTTGCTAAGATTTCATTTAAATGTCTTAAAGTATAATTGATAAAGATTGTTTTTTGTTATATTCATAATTAGATTATAGTTATATTTAAAAAATTCAGTGTCAATTACTTATTAGTTAAGATTAATTAATTTATTGAAAATCTATTTATTAGAATATTTTTAATAAAATTTTATTCGAAAAATTTGTTATAATATTAAGTATCTAAAATATTTTTATTTTTTTATTGAGTCTCTATCAATTAATTTTACAAATTATATGACCGTTTAAATTATAATTTTAAATACAATAAAAATTTAAATAATAATAAAAATCTTTAGTAAAAATTTCTAAAATTTGATGTTTATTGTTGTACTTTTAAGACTACAAAATCAAATAGACTACACTCACATCACTTAATATAATCAATTTTTAATTAAAAATATTTAAATTTATAAATAATTTAAAAATTAATTATATCTTCTAAATTGAAGATCAGTAACGACTACAGAAATTAACTATCACATCAATCAATTAATAATTAAAATTCAATTCAAAATGTCATCTTATCCTATTTTGAGCATCTAAATTTATTATTTGATACTATGATAGTCAACAATTACAGTCTTTAGTTATGAAATTAATTACTAATTGGATGAAGATATTGCGTAGGCAGTGACGAAGCAAAATTGTATCGTATCCCAATTGCACTTCTAATTGCTAACGTACGCATAGGCTTTTTATTTTTTTTTTCTTCGTTGCATCACGGTCAACCTTGTTAAGCTGTGAACTGAACATCACTCAAATGGCATATAATTATGATTAAAGCAAAGACTACAAAGAGCATTTTATTTTAATGACACGTACAAAAAAGAAAAAAATATAATGAAAAATTGTATGTATTAAAATATTATTTTTATTTTTATTTCAAAAAATGTACAAAATTGATAAGTTCTTCAAATTCTCATCTATCTCTGCATGATATTAATATTAATATTAATAATCAACTCATGCTATTTATATATAACTTAAACCCCAATTCAATGTTTGACCCACCAAAGTGCCACGTTACTCTTCAGTTACTAAAATAGTAGCCAAGTGTCTTGCATGTTATTATGTACCTCATTCATTTTTCTTATACAAGTTCGTAAAAATTAAATTATTTTCTATTTAAACTTTATATATAATTATTTACAGATGATAATTATCTATAATTATTTTATTTATGAATTTTTGTCTGTAAATAATTCGTAAATAATATTCTATATATTGTCTACTATCTATGAATTTTTGGACTTATTTACAGATTTTGACGGTAGAAAATGAACTCTTTTTTTCTTATAGTGTTACTATAGCATATTATTATTTTATATGTCTCTATAAAAATTTACTATATATGTTATTACAGCTACACAAAATTGATTTCATTTTTTTTTGTTGATTACTTCCTCCATCCGAGATACTTTATCCTTTATATTTTAATAATTTAAGGTGTATTATCTCGTTTGAAGGATCATAGGTATATTTGCAAACATAAATTTGACCTAGTGTATATTGCAAAAACAATTTAATGTTTTAAGAAAGAGTATAAATAAGGTAATAAATATGAATAATATTCACGTATATAATATTTTAACGGGTATTCTATCTAAATGGGACTTAAATATTAGTTGTCTAACTTCTCCTAATTCCTAATTAATGTTTGATTTGATAATTAGGATGTAAAATAATATGATTTTTGTTGGTTCACGTTATCTTGAGTACCGAATAATACACTTGTATTGATAATATGAAATAAAATTTTCTTATATCCATAGTAATATCTATTCAGGCAACATCTGTACAATACTACAAATAATATTTTATATAATGTACAGATAATATAAGGGTTACAAAAATAAGATAAGGGATATGAAATCATTAAGAAGAGTATGATATATTATTTTATTTTACTATATATCAATCCATAACCATTTATCAGGTAATAAAAATATCATTTAGAACACTAACTATAAAAGATAACGTGCTGATAATATATTTTTAAAAAGTAAGGATATATTCTGATCTTATCAAATGCAAAGCCTCCAAGATTTAAGTCAACGGTCAACAGATAGAATTTTTATTTAGAAATAACGTGCGTAAAAGCTAATTGGTGGCTAGCAACCTATTTATAACACATGCGAAGAACAAATCGAAATCGAAAGCTGTGAAAACGTCGATCATACGCGGAGGCTCGAAAAAGTTTGCTTGTTTTTCTGTGCTCCAACGTTGTTTCTGAGTATATATAATATTCCCTTGCAGGCCCTGTCAGCTGAATCTAACGAAATCCACGGTTTGATCAACGCTCATTAATTATCAATTCCAAAACCTAATCCTACTCCTCATCCTTATCCATATTTCTAATACCATCCTTTATAAATATTGTGCCCAAAAAGCCCTCACCTTTTCGTACAGAATATACGCATCGTAGCCGTTATCAAATCTCCACCGTCACACCAATGTCCAACGATCTCTCCGTCATTCTCCCTCGTGTTCTCATTGTCTCTAGACGAAGCGTTCGCAAGAACAAGTTCGTTGATTTCGTCGGTAGGTTATGTTTCCTCTTTTTTCTTTCGTGTTTTAATCAAATCTGCTTCGGTGCAATTGGAAGTGGTCAAAAAATTATTCTCATATGAATAATGTATGCAATTTCTTAATTATTACATGATTTTTTTTTTTGCAGGTGAATATCACCTGGATCTTATAGTAGGGTATGGCGCTGTGCCCGTGATTGTTCCTCGTGTTTCTGGGGTGCACATGTTGTTGGATAGCTTTGAGCCAATCCATGGCGTGCTTCTGTGCGAAGGGGAGGACATTGATCCCTCTTGGTACGAAGAAGATACCTCGGGTCTTTCACAAGATGAATTGGAAGAGATTAGAAGGCTTCATGTGAGTGACACGGCCATTGATAAAGAAAAAGACTCGATTGAGTTGAGCCTGGCGAAGCTATGCCTGGAGAGGAACATTCCCTATTTGGGAATCTGCAGGGGCTCACAGATTCTTAATGTAGCATGTGGGGGTACCCTTTACCAGGACATAGGGAAAGAGCTTTCGGTCAAGTGCCCAGAGAATAAAAGGGTGATGCATATAAACTATGACGATTATGATGGACATAGGCACGATGTGGAAGTGGTTGAGGACACCCCTTTGCATCATTGGTTTAAGGATTCTTTAGAAGATGGAAAAATGGATATTTGGGTTAATAGCTATCACCATCAAGGGGTGAAGAGATTGGCACAGCGTTTTGTTCCAATGGCCTTTGCACCTGATGGTTTGATTGAAGGGTTTTACGACCCTGATGCTTATAATCCAGAAGAGGGTAAGTTCATTATGGGATTGCAATTTCACCCTGAGCGTATGAGGAAACCTGATTCGGATGAGTTTGATTACCCAGGATGCCCCTCTGCTTATAAGGTTTGAAAATATAACACTTTTTTTCGAGATCTGTTGAATGTTATTGGTCCATATATTGGCTATAGTGGATTTAACATTTGCAATTTCATTGAAAATGTAGGAATTTGTAAAGGCGGTTGTTGCTTATCAGAAGAAGTTGAACAACTTAACAACAGTCCAAAAGCCTGTTAAGCTTAATAAGGAAATGGAAAACAAAAGGAAGATTATAGTGCGTAGTTTCTCACTTGCCAAAAACCTCTACAACGCTGGTCGTGGAACCAATTCCCCCAGAGACTCTGAACTTGAAATTGGAGCAGAGTTTCTTGAGGTACTGAGTTGCACAATTAAACTATTTTTCTCAACTTTTCGGTTCATTTAGAATAAGAACAAAATTTACATACAACTTTATCTAATTGCCATTCAAGCAAGTGAGGATATATATATATATATATAAAGTACCTATTATATGCATGCATTTTCTGTTTCTCTGTTATTTGTGAATCATTTTTGTTTGTGCAAGGAATATGAAAGTTATCAGTTTTTTGTTTTTGTGTGTATTGATTGATGAATTTTGCAGTCGAACACAGCCTTGAGTGTGCAGCAAGAGAACAGGCTAAAGCAAATGGGTGCAACGGTTAGAAATGCAAGATCATACAAAGAGAGAGTGAAACTGAATGAGGAAAGGGAAAAGATGGCAAGAGGTGTGATGAGGAAAATGTCAGTGGAACAGTTGTCAGAGCTCTTGTCTTTCTATCACACAATGGGGCAGATTTGTTCAGAAGTATTGGACATAAAGATACATGGCCTTGTCACTCCTCAATGACTTTCATTTCACCATTTTGTTCCTTTTCTCGTTAATTGATCATGCAACTCAACCAACTTTTGTTTCTTTCTATGTTGCCTGTCAATTGCTTCCATGTGGTCCTTTGAATCCAATGATTGTTAGAGGAAATCAAGGCTTTTCATTTTATTCCTTTGTTTGAGTCTGATATTCAATTCCTTGCATTTTGGATGTTACATCAAATGTCAATCAATTCTGTAAACAACAGATAGCCACTCTGGGGAAATAAAAGTTCATTTTTTGTATACAGAAAACTACTATCCCTATCCCTGTATCTTATTTTAATTTCTGATTAAAAACATATATCCTAAGAATATAGATCAGTGGAACTTAATGTCTCTTAATTTTTGAATTTACAACCTTTTTCAAATTAATTTTAATTTCAAAGGAGAAATTGAGAATTTTTCATAAATTTATTTTCTTAAAAATGGTGTCTTAAGTTTTAGATTAAAAATAATAATAATTATGTAACTTGAACTCAAATGTTATTAATATTGTTTTTGAACGATTTTTTTATTAAAAGATCCATCAATAATATTTAAATGATATTAGAATCAATAACACAATAAGAGATTGTGATTTAAAATTTTTTTAGCTGAGAAATATCACTTTAGAAAAAAACAATTAGTGTTTTGTGTTCTTGATTAAAAAAAGAGAGTAACATAATTACTTTATTTATTTTCTTTTCGTTTCAGGGGTGAATTTGCATAGAAAATTTGTTTCTTTGACGAGGATATGAAAATAATAGAAACAAGGATTTTCTCTTTTAATTTTCTTTTAATTGTGAATAGATTGGATATTCATATATTCTGAAAAAGTAACAAAATATTTAACATGGCATAAAACTTAAGTCATGCACCTTTTTCCTGAAATGCTTATTGTAAGAAGAAAGTTAACAAAATAAAATACTTTTTTATAAATTTTTATTAATTTCTTTAAATACACTTTAAATTTATTTAAAGATGTCACGTGTGAACCTGACTCGGACAGAATGATCTACTACTACATATTAAATTTTGGATAAACCAAATCAATCTGATTCGATATCTTTAGAGGCGAATTACTAAATTTAATACAAAATTAAAATAAATAAATCAACAATGCATGGAATTTTTCTATCAGGTCTTCAATAATTCAAACTGTTCAAATACATAATATTAAAAAAGTATTAAGCAGTTTGATTAAAAAAAAATTAAATAATTCGCCATTCAAATGTCACAAATAGAAAACTTATATCATTTAATAATTTAATATCATCATTAGAAAAAACTAATTAACCATTAAAAAAAATCGACACACAAACATCATTAAAATGTCAAATACACTTATACATTTTTGTGTTTAAATATAAACTAACCCTATTGAAACTCATTTAATAGTGTGATTAAGTGGACCGAAGACTTTAGTTCAATTTTATAAAGTCTTTTAGTTTTTTTCATTCGAATAAAACCTGTAATAATGAGTCTTCGGCTACTCACAAACCCTAATAATCATTTTCATTGTGTAACTCACAATATATCGGTCCACTCATTATAGTCAAATTTACACATTACAATGTTATTAGCAAACGATGCCGTGAAATGTTAAATTTAATTTTTTTGTAGATTACATTACATTATATTATTTTTAATACTTTATAAAAAAAGTTTACTTATATATTTCAAAGTTTATGAAATCCTTAATAATATTTATCTCTAAAATTATTTAAAGAATAGTTAATGTTATATTATCTCCTCACATTTTATAAAATTGAAGCCTTAAACTTATCACCTTATCAGGATATAATCCATCACATTCAAACAACTGTGTATCACGATTATGATTTCGTCAGGTTGACCCTTTCCAAAATTCAAACTTTTTCAGTTTTGCTCGGGCTTCCTAGAAGATACATTTTCCTTCCTAGAAACAGCAGTGTTGAAAATTTAACATGCACTGAAAGTGATGAAACGCACTGGTCAGAAGAGACTTCCCAATATAATATAATTCAATCCTTGTCTTCGTTTTGCTCTCCCTGCATGCACCTTCTACCTCCCACATCTTCTTTCATCCTCCAGCAATGAAACCTAAGCTAACTCTTCACCCTTCTTCTTTCATCTTCGTTCTGTTGCTCATCTCAACCAATGCTCCGACCTATCTTTGTGAGAATGATGCTCAATACATCAACTGTAGTAACGCTTTTACATGCGGAGATACCAAGCTGGATCTCAGGTACCCCTTCTCGGGAGGAAACAGAGATAGTTATTGTGGCGAAGAGAAGCTCACGTGTGAAGAAAGAGTCCCAAAGATAACCATCAACGATGCCAAGTACCGTATTCTTGATTGGCGTAATACAACACAGACAATAACAGTGGCCAGGGATGATTATTGGGATAATATCTGTGTGAGTGACTACAAGAACAGCACCTTTGATAACGCTCACTTTCAATATGATCACCAATATAATGATCTTCGTAACGTCACACTCTTTTATTGCCCTTCCGATTCAGCTCCCTCTATACTGACGGAATCTTATAGAGAAAGTTGTGGTGCTGATAAATTTGTCTTCTACACTCCCCTACCTGTACCTCCGTACTCGGGGAATTGTGCGGTTGTGGTGACTCCGATATTTGAAACCAACGCTTCACTTGTGCGTGAAAACAAAATAAACGAGGCGTTACGGAATGGTTTTGAGTTGAATTGGGAGGGAGATAACGGGGAGTGTGAGAAATGCAGTAATTCTGGTGGAGAGTGTGGAGTTGATGAAGGAGATGGAGGATTTCAATGTTTCTGCGAGGATGGACCCCGTTCTGCTACATGCAAAGGTATGCTTATAACACTCTTGTGTCTCTTGTAGGTATTTCTACTTGTAGTTTTGTTTTGTTGGTAAACCAGACCACATCGTAAGTTTATTCCTATTATTAGCCTTATTATTTGGTGAGTAGCCATTGTAGATCTTTATTCGTGTTTCCTTTAGGCTAGTGTATGAGTAGAGTCACAACTGTTAAAGATTGGGTTGAAAGGGAACAAGGACTATGCTGTAAATCATGATTCTTTGGTTTTTCAGTGTGACTTCCTCAACCATTATTAGATCATCATCTTCTTTTATATGTTGCAGATAAAGTGGTAGATAACACTTAAAAGTGATCATATCTATATTATTTGACACCTATTAAGAATGAGACTTCAAAAATATAATAACTAACTGATGTAATAGAAACATAAAATATATAGAAATATTAATAAAAATATTTATAATAAAATGTTAAACCGTATACTATTTTCTACCCATGTGTTCCTTCTTTGACTAGACTTTTTGCTTATCTTCCTTATCAAACGATAGGTTTAATTAGTCCATGTATTTTGGAAACCCCACAATAGCACCTTTAATATATTTTTATATGTCATATATGTTTTAAAAAAATATATATTCTCCTCTTTCTAATAAGCGAAATACAATTTTATTTTAAAGAAAAATCCATTTATTTCTTCACTCTTTTATACTGAGAGACAAAGAGACGAGAAACAGATATATTTATTAATATTTAAATCTGATAATAAATTAGTTAATTTTGGTTTTAGTCTTTATTAAAAAAATTTATTTTGTTAATACTAAATACACAACTTGAAAATATACACAATAATTAAAAGTATATAAAAAAAGTAACAGAAATTTTTGTCTATACATATATTGTTACCAGTAATGGATGCACAACAAGAACAACTCCATTACCATTTGGAGGGGAGCTAGCCTTTCATCATATTCATATCAGTATATTATAAATTGTCATGATTTATTGACTGTTACGACTACCTGTACATTTTCTTTCAGGAAAAAGAAAAGTATCATTGCGAATATGGATCTTGATTATTGTACCCACAACTGTTTTTATAACATTCATCTTTTTGTGCTACTATCTGATCAAGAGAAAACCAAAAAAGAGCAATAATAAGAGTCTGAAAAAGAGCAATAAGAGTCTCCTAAGAGAAAATTGTAAGTATTATTATTAAAGAGAAACATGTGATATATAATTTTTAAGTTTCATGTTTAACTACTTAACCAGTTTTAATTACATTTCAATAATGTTAATATCACTCAGTTGGTAATGAAAGTCTCACATTAGAGCCCCTACAATTCAACTTGGCTACACTTAAAGCAGCAACCAACAATTTTTCAGATGAGAATAGGATTGGCAAAGGAGGATTTGGAGAAGTTTATAAGGTAAGAAAGTGTGGTACAATTACTTTCTTTAGCTTTTACTTTATTTATGAGTAGTAATTTAATTTTCAGGGAATTCTTTTTGATGGAAAACACGTAGCAATAAAAAGGCTCTCAAAAAGTTCTATGCAAGGTGCAAAGGAGTTTAAAAATGAAGTTTCCATCATAGCTAAACTTCAACATAGAAATCTCGTCACATTTGTTGGTTTCTGTCTGGAAAAGCAAACTAAAATTCTTATATATGAATATGTACCAAACAAGAGTCTTGACTACTTTTTATTTGGTATGATTTTCCTTAACCTTATACACCTTACGTACTATTGTTTGTTTATATATATATATTTTGTGTTTTCTCAAATTACAAAGCTTTACTCTTATATTTTTCTTTTACTTTAACATGTAGATTCTCAACTATCAAAATTGTTAAGTTGGACTGAACGTTATAATATTATCAAAGGAATTGCTCATGGAATCTTTTATTTACATGAACTTTCTCGGCTCAAAGTTATACATCGTGATCTCAAACCAAGTAATGTTTTGTTAGATGAAAATATGATACCAAAAATTTCAGATTTTGGTTTAGCTAGAATTGTTGAAATAAATCAAGATCAAGTCAATACAAATAAAATTGTTGGGACATTGTAAGTATGATACTTTTTTTCTCATTATTTTATTTGTTACCTTTTTCATAGTTTTTTTTTGTTCTAACTAATCATTTTATTTACAGTGGATATATGCCTCCAGAATATGCAATGTTTGGACAATTTTCAGAAAAGTTGGATGTTTTTAGTTTTGGAGTCATGATTCTAGAAATTATTACTGGAAAAAAGAATTTGAGTTCTCACAAACCACATGTTCCTGAAGGTCTCTTAAGTTATGTGAGTATAATAATTTAATAATTTATTCATTTCTTGCATTGATTGCATAGATTTCAATGTTCATTGTTGGTTATGACATTGGATTTTTAATTTAACAAACTTTTGTAGGTATGGAGACAATGGAGGGACCAAACGTGGTTAGACATATTAGATCCAAATATCAAAGAAAATTATTCAGAATTTGAGGTTACTAAGTGCATTCAAATTGGTTTACTATGCGTTCAACAAAATCCTGATGTCAGACCTACAATGACAAATGTTCTATCATACTTTAGTAGTTATTTCAATGAACTACCAAGTTCACAAGAACCAGCATTTTTCTTAAATGAAAGGTCGAATCCAACAATATTTGCTCAAGAATCAAATATTAATCAACCTATCAACAACTGTATTCCATTCTCTACTAATAAAATGTCTGTAAGTGAATTTTTACCTCGATAGTAATTTATTTTTGGTACTTTTGTTTGGAAGTGATCAATATGTGTGCAATATAATGTAATGAAATATTATCATCTTTATTGATAATCAATGTAATTTGTTTCATTGGTGATGAATTATATAAAATTTTTATTATGTTTTAGTTAATATATGGATTTTGAGACTTGCTTAAGGAATTAAGATTTTTGACTTTCCTTTGTACGTAAATATATTTTGTAAAGTAACCCTTTTTTGTTGGGTTCTTGGGGCGTTTCAAGAAAACCTTAGAACCAGAGAATAATAAAAGAGAGAGAGCGGAGCGAGAGAATGAATACTGAATATTATTGAATTGAAAGTTGTAATTGAAAGAGCGGGGTTGGTTACTATTTATAACCAACGTAAACACGCAACAGGCAAAGCCCGCAAACAAAACAAGCCCAAAACAAAACAAGCCCAAAGTAAACAACCAGACCGACCGGACTGACCGGTCCACAGACAAAGGAAGCCAAGTCTAAATAACAATTCTCCACCTAGACTTGCTTCAAAAACAGAAAACAAAAGTAAAACACGGACACGGCCGGTCAAACAATTAGTGACCGACCGGTAGACACCCAATCCTGGACAACAGTAAGAGAAACCTCTCCTTAGCGAGCGGCTTTGTTAACATATCTGCAGGATTCTCTTCGGATGCAATTTTGCAGATTTGAACGTCACCGGATTCAACAATGCTTCTGACAAAGTGCAGCTTGACGTCAATATGCTTGGTTCTGGAATGATAAATCTGATGATTGGCCAGATGAATAGCACTCTGGTTGTCGCAATGAACACATACAGACTTCTGATCAAAACCAAGTTCCCGAACCAAACCTTTCAACCACAGTGCCTCCTTAACTCCTTCAGCAAGAGCATAGTACTCAGCTTCCGTAGTTGACAAAGCCACAACCGACTGTAGTGTAGACCTCCAGCTAACAGCAGTCCCAAACAGTGTAAACACATATCCCGACCGGGATTTCCTAGTGTCCATGCATCCGGCAAAGTCGGAATCAACAAAACCTTCAATATAACCTCCACCCTGAAAGTTATTCTGGAAAGACAATCCAGTACCGAGAGACCCCCGTATATATCTGAGCATCCACTTCAACGCTTCCCAGTGTGTTGGTCCAGGATTAACCATGAACTGACTGAGAACACTAACACCGTGCGCCACGTCCGGTCTTGTGCAGACCATGCCGTACATAATGCTCCCAATCCCATTTGAAAATGGAACAGATTCCATCTTCTTTCTTTCTTCCTCGGTCTTTGGGCATTGCTCCTTGGTAAGTTTCAAGTGTTGACCGACCGGCGTGCTGGCCATTTTAGATTCTGCCATCCGATACCTTGAAATTACCTTATGCAAATAGCATTCCTGAGACAGAAAAAGGTTACCGCCCGGTCTATCCCTTTTAATGTCTATGCCCAAAATCCGCCTTGCTTCCCCTAGCTCTTTCATTTCGAAAGCATCCGCCAACCTTGCTTTCGTCTCACCGATCATGCCCCTGTCACTGCTAGCAATTAGGATATCATCCACATAAAGCAGGAGATATAACATTTCACCGCCATGATTCAGAGTGTAAACACAGTCATCATAATTGCACCGCTTGAAGTTCAGCTTTATCAGAAAGTCATCAAATTTCCTGTACCACTGCCTTGGGCTTTGCTTCAAGCCATAAAGTGACTTCTGCAACAGACACACCCTATCATCCACAGCGAAACCGTCCGGTTGCTTCATATAGATGGTTTCCTCCAAATCGCCGTGCAGAAAAGCTGTCCGAACGTCCAACTGTTCAAGATGCAAATTGCAATGTGCAACTATTGCCATCAGAACTCTGACCGAACAATGCTTAACCACTGGAGCAAAGATCTCATGATAGTCTACGCCTTCAATCTGAGTAAAGCCTTTTGCAACAAGCCTAGCTTTGTACCTCGCTTTCTCACCGCCCGGTGTAGCTTCCTTTTTCTTGAAAATCCATTTCGAACCTATGACCTTCTTACCCTTCGGCAGATCCACCAATCTCCAGGTGCTATTCTTTTTCAAAGCCTCCAACTCTTCTTCCATAGCACCCTGCCAAAGATGCCGGTCGCTGCTGTCAAGAGCCTCCTTATAACTTCTCGGTTCATCCGATCGGTTAAGATCTTCAGCAGCATTCAGGGCGTAGCAGATTAGATCCGCCTCTCCAAACCGTTTGGTTGGCTTGGAGATCCTTCTTTCTCTGTCACGAACAAGCTGATAGTTTCTCAAATCAACACCAGCAGCTTTTCCATGACTTCCCTCGCCAGACATACCATCTGTATCATCACCAAGGTCTGTTCGAAATTCATCCGATCGGTTCTCCTCTATCGTCCGACCGTTTTCAACTTGCCCTTCACCCGTTTGGTTTTCCTCAGTCCCACCGGACGTGCCAGCTCCATTAGTAGTATGCTCCACCTCCACGAGAATCTTCTTCTCACTTCCAGAGTTTTCCGGGTGCATCGCCATCCTTGTTTCATCAAAAATGACATCCCTACTAATGATTAGTTTTGAAGGTGAATCTAACCTCCAAAACCTGTATCCCTTAACTCCGTCGGCGTATCCAAGAAAGATACATCTCGCCGCCCGGGAATCCAGCTTATCACCCCTGACATGAGCAAACGCCAAAGAACCAAACACTCTCAAGTGTGAATAATCAGCCGGTCGTCCACTCCACACTTCCATTGGCGTTTTAAAATTGAGAGCTGAAGATGGACTCCTGTTAATCAGATAGACGGCCGTATTGGCAGCCTCTCCCCAGAAAGCCTTTGACAATCCTGATCCCAGCAACATGCACCGGACCCTCTCCAGAATGGTTCTATTCATCCGTTCGGCCAATCCATTCTGTTGAGGAGTTCCAACGACCGTTCTGTGCCTCCTGATCCCTTTCTCTTTGCAAAAACCATTAAACTCCTCTGAAACGAACTCCAGCCCATTATCGGTTCTTAGGCATTTCAGCCTACACCCCAATTGGTTCTCAATCTGTGTGTGCCACTCTTTGAACTTCTGAAACGTTTCAGACTTATTTTTTAGAACGTAAATCCACACTCTCCTTGAGAAATCATCAATTATACTTAAGAAATACGCTCCTCCACCATGAGTTAAGGTTCTTGCCGGTCCCCATAAGTCAGCATGGACATATTCAAAGGGGCGTTCGGTTGAGTGTTTCCCTTTTCCGAACGGTATCCTGTGTGATTTCCCTAAGACACAATGGTCACAGAAATCCAGCTTCTGCAGTTTGTCTCCCAGAAGTAAGTCTTGCTTTTCCAATTCTTCAAGACCCTTCTCACTGATGTGTCCCATCCTCAAGTGCCATAACCGGGCGGTATTCTCGGTCCCACTTGCTACTGAGACATGACCAATGACAGTAGATCCCTCCAGAATGTACAAGCCGTTCCTCCTTCTGCCTTTGGCAACCACAGAATCTCCAGAACAAACCCTCATTACTCCATCTTCAACTTTAGTGGTGTAACCTCCAAGATCAAATGCACTAATAGAAATCAAATTTCTCTTTAGTTCGGGCACATACCTAACAACCTGCAACACCATCTCACGATTGTCAAACATCTTCAGCCTCACCGACCCCACACCTTGCACTCGGCAAGCTTTGTTATTTCCGAGCAATACATTACCATGCTCTTTCTGATCAAGATTCTCAAAAAACTCCTTCACCGGGCACATGTGATAGGAGCAGCCGGAATCCATGACCCAGCTCCTTTGAGGATCTTCAGACGAAGCCACCAGCACTCCAGCCGACTCATATCCCTCAGACGCCTCTGCCACATCAGCGGTTTCTTGTGGCCGACCGGCCTTTCCTTTCTCCGGGCAGAACTTCTTGATATGACCCATCTTCTGGCACTTGAAGCAACGCACCTGCTTCGTACCGTCCGGATTCAGCTTCTTCTCTTTTCCAGACTGCTTCTTCCCTTTCCCTTTCACCGAGATCAATCCGGACGCTCCTTCCTCGGTTGTCTTCGAATCTTGAAGTTTTTGGAACTCCTTGGTTCGAATTGACGTCAGAACCTCCTCTAACGTGATCACTTGATCTTTCCCGTAGAGTAACGCATCCCTGAAATGCTCGAAGGTTTTTGGAAGCGCATTCAACAGGATGACAGCTTTATCTTCATCCTCCAACTTCACTCCAATATTCTCCAGATCATCAACTATCTTGCTGAATTCTGCAATCTGCTCCTCTATTGTTCTTGATTCTGACATCTTGAACGAAAAGAGTTGCTGCTTTAGGCACAGCCTATGAGCCAACGATCTCGTCATGTACAGAGACTCTAGTTTTACCCAGATTTCAGCGGCAGTTTTCTCCTTCGCAACCTCCCTCAGTACCTTATCACCAAGGCACAAGATGATTGCACTCCTTGCCTTATCTCCCATCTTCTTCTTCTCTTCTTGAGTCATGGTATCACTCATCTTCGACTCACCCTTCAACGCTTCATCACATCCCTGCTGTATCAAGATTGCCTCCATCTTGATCTTCCACAGCCCGAAGTCATTAGCGCCGTTGAACTTTTCTACGTCGAACTTGGTTGCCATCGCTCCTTGGGAATTCTTGAATCCTTGCCCCACGGTGGGCGCCAATTGTTGGGTTCTTGGGGCGTTTCAAGAAAACCTTAGAACCAGAGAATAATAAAAGAGAGAGAGCGGAGCGAGAGAATGAATACTGAATATTATTGAATTGAAAGTTGTAATTGAAAGAGCGGGGTTGGTTACTATTTATAACCAACGTAAACACGCAACAGGCAAAGCCCGCAAACAAAACAAGCCCAAAACAAAACAAGCCCAAAGTAAACAACCAGACCGACCGGACTGACCGGCCCACAGACAAAGGAAGCCAAGTCTAAATAACATTTTTAAAGAGTATTTTCACTTTTTATTTTAACAATTAATTGATGGATGTGTTTGGAAAAATGTAATAGTGGAAAGTGAGAAAAAAAAATTAAGAAAAGTGAGAGGAAAATTGAATTGTTGGAAAGATAATATAAATTAAATAAAGAAATTAAAAGTGTTATGTTAAAACCATAGTTTATACTATTCTAACTATTAGAGTATAGAGTATGATTTTTTACAGTAGTTTATAATCTGACTATTGGGATTAATTTTAAAACTTTTTATTTGGTCCAACATACAGCTTCTTGTCATTGCAAACGGTTTTATTTTTATGTTTTCTCATTTTTTTTCTTGGTTTCTCTGTTGTTTCCTTCCTTCATTTATGTATTCCTATCGTCATGTTTAAATTAAGGCTTAATACCTCCGTTGGTCTTTGTATTTGTGTGAAAATTTCAGTTCGGTCTTCAAGTTTTGAACTGTCTCAATTGGGTCATAATTTTTGTAAAAATACACACATTTTACCCCAACCGTTAACTGATCTCAAACGGCGTTAAGTTTAGCTGACGTGGTATGCTGACGTGTTGGCTTAATCCCTTCTTGGTCCTCGTATTTGTGTGAAAATCTCAGTTCGGTCCTCAAGTTTTGAACTATCTCAATTGGGTCATAATTTTTGTAAAAATACACACATTTTACCCCAATCATTAACTGATCTCAAACGGTGTTAAGTTTAGTTGACGTGGTAGCCAGAGGACATGCTGACATGTATTATTTAATTATATGAATTATTTTTTAAAATAAGCAGTGTTTCATGTGGCACAATGCTTATTATTTAGTTTATTTAAATTAGGGATTTTATTCATTTCTCTAAGAATCATGAATTTTACACAGATTATCTCGTCGGCTCAAAAAATAAAGTCACCGGAAAACTCGCGTAAACAGTGCAATCAGTCTCACAGCCTTTTCTGCAAATGAACCAACTTGGTAACCTATAGGTTCATCACCAGCCTTTAAGCTATTTATTCTACTGATAGCAGAAGATAACTGTTGCACAGTGAGATCAGTTAGCGATTGGAGTAAAATGTGTGCATTTTTACAAAAATTATGACCCAATTGAGGCAGTTCAAAACTTGAGGACCGAACTGAGATTTTCACACAAATACGAGGACAAAGAAGGGATTAAGCCAACACGTCAGCATACCACGTCAGCTAAACTTAACGTCGTTTGAGATCAGTTAACGGTTGGGGTAAAATGTGTGCATTTTTACAAAAATTATGACCCAATTGAGACAGTTCAAAACTTGAGGACCGAACTGAGATTTTCACACAAATACGAGGACCAAGAAGGGATTAAGCCAACATGTCAGCATACCACGTCAGCTAAACTTAACGCCGTTTGAGATTAGTTAACGGTTGGGGTAAAATGTGTGCATTTTTACAAAAATTATGACCCAATTGAGACAGTTCAAAACTTGAGGACCGAACTGAGATTTTTACACAAATACGAGGACCAATAGAGGCATTAAGCCTTAAATTAATAGCTCTTTTATGTTCGTCGTTCAAGTTCGTTTCCTCTCCACTCATATTCGTTTAAAGAGCCTTTTCTTTTTTGTCTTTGTTGTCTTTATTTACCATTTATTGCTAGACCAAATTGTTTGGATGTTTTCCATGATGACCACCATTGTTGGGCTTACTTTTCATTTAAGCATTACGTTTGCATTTCTCTCTTGTGAAATCTAAAAATGATATGATGACATGTTTGATTTATTTTTTGCTGTGTGTATCGTGATAAAAGCATGAAAAATCTCCATGTTAGAAAAGAGAAAAAATAATTAGAATAATGTGAATAGTAGCGAAATAAGTCTTTGAAATGTGAAAAAAAGTGGAAGAAAAATGTTTAAAAAATTATAAAAGAGATAGTAAAAGATGAAATTTTAAGAATTTGAAACTCTAACCTTGGAAGTCCAAAACAAAAGTTATGATTTCAAGTTTTTTTACATCAAATCTTTCCAACATGATGCACACACTCGACAAACAAATATACAATAATAGGGATTAGCAAAACAAAAAAAAAACTCAAAAATCAATTTCTACTTATTTAAAGTGAATTTTTCAAAAATATAACTAGTTATGAATTTTTAACCATGTTAGCCTGTTTCTAATTCAACCAACTATCTAGTTCAACAAGTTATTTGGTATTGTTAAATCCTCGCTTAATAAAATGTGTTTTTTTTAAATTCCATAGTCTATTCATAACTATAGACTATAGTTTTTACATCCAAGTGTGTAATCTATTATAAATTTCTAAAAAAAAATAGTCAACAAACTACAACTTTTTCATAAAACCTTAGCATATTATGTATTATTGACCAAAGTTTTCAACCGTAACATACATTCTATTTTTTTTATTACATCTCGATGTATATTGTTCATTAATGTAGTTTAACATTAAAACTAATTATAATCATATTTGTTTACTGTTCTAGGTACATTACAAAAGTTATCACAAAGAGAAAAGTTAATAATGCTAATAAATTTAAAGAGAAAAGACATCAAACAAACATGATGAAACACGTAGAGATTACAAAGATAACAAATACTTATACTATTAACTCAAACATCACGATGTTAATTCCTTTCAAATAAAATCCGGAGAACTTTACACTGAATTATATCTCAATTATTTTTTAAATTCAGTAAAGCTCTTTCAACCTGATAAAATATAAATAAATAGATAGAGGATCTCAACAAAACTATGCTTGTATGGAACGTAAGTAAGACAAAAATTAAGGGCAAGTTTTCTTTCTTCGTATTATAAAGGCTCCTCAGGTATACTGAAAAATGGATTCAGGAAAGCCAGTTCAAGTTATGTAAAAGCGTCCCGATATTTTGACACCATCAATTTGACACTACTTTGACACTGCCACGTGTCGGCGTGTCATTGGTTGAGAATTAAATAATTTTTTTTTAAAAATGACGTCACAAGCCAGGCTGAGGTTTGAAAATGTGATTTCCTTTTCTGCCCTTGAGCAGTTTGAGACCCCAATACGCTTTCTTCCTTCTCATTTCTCGTAACCTCCCTTTGCTCATCTCATTTCCGCATTCCTCCGACGAGTGTGTGGTGTTCGTTTTGGTCGTCTTGTGTTCGCCAACATTGCCGTGCTCGCGATTGTTGTTCGTCGGTGTTGTTGGTGTCTCATTTCTTCCATCTTGGTGGGTTGTTCGATCTCTTGGTTCAGAAATGGCGAGTTCTTCAACGAAGGTAAGCGTCATCATGCTTGGGGTATTTTTCATTTGTCCCATTTTTGTGAAGTTTGCAGTAGTATTTTTTTAGGGTTTTGAACACTTGTTGTTGATGCAGTTGTCGGTTAGGCACTCATTTTCCACCAAGTACACATCAACTTTGACCAAGGAATTGACAGAGGAGCAACGCTCATTGATTTGTGGGACTCCTTTTGGTTGGTTCCTAGAGGTGAGTCCTAAAGTTAGGATGGCTAGGAATATATTGAGTGAATTAGTTGTGAAGTGGGTTGACTGTAATGGTTGTTTTGTAATCGGAGATAAACAAGTCCCTATGACTGAGGATGACTTTTGTTTAGGCTTGGGTTTGAGTACAAATGGTAAGGACTTGAACTTAAAAGAAAATTATGAAACAAGTTCTTGTGTTAAATATGTTGGGAAAGACACCAATAGTTTGGATTTGGTTTATAAATGTCTGATGAGGAAACGTAAGAAGAAGATTCCTTCTTCTGATTTTTGTAGTCTGTATATTTTAGTGGGGATATGTGAGTTATTATTTCCTAATCGCACTGGAAAAGTGTTTCAAGTATTGTATGAAATTGTTGATAATTTAAGTGGGTTGGGTAATTATTGTTGGGGTCGTATAGTGTACCGTTACTTGGTACGTAGTTTGGCCAAGGCTTCAGATGGATTGACTAAAGGAAAAGGCAGAAGTAATGTTTACATTGGTGGATGCACTTACATGTTGCAGGTAATATGAGTAAATTAATTTATAATTGTGTTGTGAAACGTGGATTGAATATTCTTTTTCAGTAGTGATTGTTATTACCAAATTTTTGTAGGTATGGTTTTGTGAGAAATTCTTACCACCGAAAGGTGAAATACATAAATGTCCTAGAATTTTGCATTGGATGAATGTAAATTTGGGAGACAACCTTGTCAAACAAGGTTTGGAGAGTGGTGAGGTATGATATTTACTGTATGACTGTTTTAAGTTATCATTTAGGTGTTGGTGGTATGATATAGTTTGTTGAATTTCAGGTTCATCATAACTTTGATGTGGGTCCAATGAATGATGAGATGATGGAGGAAGCAATACTCAAAACCAAAGTTGACAAACCATCGTCAGGAAAACAAGAATTGAAACGAAAGCTGAAAAAAAGTGTTATGCATACGATGGAACATCAGAAAAATCTAGTGGCGGAGCTTAGAACGGAGGTTCTTAAGTTGGAGCAGGAGGTTGCTAACGAGAAAGCTAGACGAACAAGACCACAGGAAGGTGGACACAGTGAGCCCCGTGAAGATTGTTCGTTCTCCCCGGGAGGCATGTCCACTGGTCCAAGTCCAATGAAGAGTGATCCAAGTCCAACAAAGAGTGCTCGAAGTTCAATGAAGACTGCTACAGGTCGATTCAAGACATTTGTAAGGAAGGGGTCGCGAAAGCGGATCAAGAGCAAGGCTCTTAAAACCCCTTATACTGGAACTTTAACCATAAAACCCGAGTGACAGTGTAATCATTGTTTACACATTTTGTTTTTTGCTTAGTGGTTGTAATTTATTTGGAGTACTGGTTTATTGTGGACAGATATGTTATGTAATTTGAATGGTAATGTTCTTGGTGGGAGATGTTTCATTGCACTACGATTGTTTGACATTCTATTAAAGTTATATGAATGGGTCACATTATTGAAATTTGGAAATAAAGTTCCTTTATAAGTATTTTACTTGAAAGAATTACTTGAGTTAAACGTGTAATGTGGATCATTCCCGTCATCCCTAAAAATTAACTTCTAAGTGTAAAGTGACCTTACCAACCAAAATCATTAACATGCAGTGGAACTCATGCGAAATAATCAAACATAATAGAAGTGGTCCTCTGTGTTGTGAAACATGGTCCCCTGCGTTGGACTTTCTGTACATTTTGCAGATTTCTCTCGCGTAAACGTTTACAATGGGCTGTAAACGTTTATGAAGCCCTGTTTTCAAGCTTAAGTGAATTGTACCCCTTTGGTGAGCTGAAGTGGTTCACATGGAAGTATTCCTAGATGGTAGGGTGGCCTATTTTGACGTGAAACACTGGTAACTCAGTCTACCATATGTTCCCATCAAGATCCATTACAAGGAAAACGCATATTGTCAAACAACTCTGAGTGGTCCTCTGTGTTGTGAAACATGGTCCCCTGCGTTGGACTTTCTGTACATTTTGCATATTTCTCTCGCGTAAACGTTTACAATGGGCTGTAAACGTTTACGAAGCCCTGTTTTCAAGCTTAAGTGAATTGTACCCCTTTGGTGAGCTGAAGTGGTTCACATGGAAGTATTCCTAGATGGTAGGGTGGCCTATTTTGACGTGAAACACTGGTAACTCAGTCTACCATATGTTCCCATCAAGATCCATTACAAGGAAAACGCATATTGTCAAACAGGTCTGAGTGGTCCTCTGTGTTGTGAAACATGGTCCCCTGCGTTGGACTTTCTGTACATTTTGCAGATTTCTCTCGCGTAAACGTTTACAATGGGCTGTAAACGTTTACGAAGCCCTGTTTTCAAGCTTTAGTGAATTGTATTCAGTTTGGTTGTCGACGACGACTGTTTGTAATTTGGAAATGTTTGCAACCAAGTTAATTGAACATAATGTAACCAATTGTTAATTACTTTTGTGAAACAAACAGTATTGTTCATTATTATTTAAAAAGGGAAAGTACAACCGCTGAAGCTAAAATAGAATTGTCTTTTGTCCTTCAAATCGAGATTTGGTTGTTGACAATACAACTACATCCATTAATGTGTACTTGAACTGTAATATCATGGCAATGGTGATCAACCTCGAAGACAAGAACATCTCCTTCCTTCAAGCCGTATGCAGTGCAAAATTCTTTCCAACCTTGTCCAAACTTTGTTGAATTCCTAGTATGTGAGACCAAAACCTTGCACAAAATTGCATGATTATGACCAAGAAGCTCAACCTCTTTGAAGCCTTTATTCCTAATTTCGGTCGCAAAAGTAGTTCGCAAGTCCTGCAGAATGATGACAATGTTGTCAGTGAGAAGTACTAAATATAATCGTCGATGTTATGAAAATAAAAGTAAGTGATACGTACCAAGTGACTTCCTTGACACTGTGATTTTGTTAATTTCACAGCGAACAATGACGATAGAGGATCATATGTGCACAGATCAATGAAATATTGTCTATTCTTCTGGGTGCAGGGACCGAAATATATTATAATTTTGAAATTATTGTTACCCATATACTGGAAGGTGATGTGGGCATCATTAACCCTTTCATGATAAACGTTTTTAAGTGAATTCCATCCGGTAGTAATTCTAGGATGCAATACGTTCATGTTATACGTTACCATGTGTGTGTGACCGTGATTGTCAACCAAGGACCACGTATTTCCCAATTCTTTTTCCAATGCTGTTGCAAAATGCCTATCAACAAAACCAAAATCCTGCATTTGTTGGTTGAAAATAAGAACAACGAAATAGAACATATTTACCACATCTGTGAGGTGGATGCTAAAGAACTCCCATAAGACAGTTTGTGTTGCAGTGCTTGATGATCCAGCCATGTTTTTGACAACAAAAAAGTGAAAGTGTGGTTTTTTACGTTTGAGTCCATTACAAATAAACTTTGAACAAGAATTTATAGGTGCTTGACGTGTTTTGAAAAGTGTACCAAGTTTGGTGGTCAAAGAATATCATTCAATATTTCAAGAATACAAATGTTGACTTGTATTGGAAAGGGTATGAATGGTTAAATGCATTCAAATGTGCCATAATGATGGCTTTGAATGTGACATTAATTCAGTCAAACGTGTTCACCTAATAAAGGGTCAGTGTTTAATGATTCCTTGAAAACGTTCCAATATTATATTCAACTTTTATGGAAATCATCCACAATTAATTAAAAAACATTTAGCATTCCACTTTTCGAAGATTCCATGAGTCAGAAGTCCCATGTAATCGTTTACCAACTTCGTGTAAACGATTACGCGTATGAAAAATTGGTTTTGTACACTTTGTACGTCTGCAGGGACCACATTTCACAACATAGGGGACCATATGTACAAAGTACGCAGAATTTGGGGACAACATAAGATGGTATTGTACCACATCATTTTGAAAAGGAACATTACAAAAATAAAAACATAACCTACTGATAACAACTCCATAAAAGTAACAACAAAAGGTAAAAATCTAATAACAAGTCATAGTAATAACTAAGAAGTAGAATTCTTGTCAAGGTGGCTGCGGAAATGCTGAATTTGTTCATCTATGTGTTCCACTCGCGAATCCAAAGACTGAAATCTAGTCCCCATGCTCACCTCCATATTTGAGAATTGTGTTTGGAAGGCATCAAATTTGGTTTCAACGGTCATGTGCAAGTTCTCAAAACGGGTATCAAAGGAGTCTAATCTTGCCCCTACAAAAGTTTGCATTTCTTGGATTCGATTGACCACATCGTTTAGTGTTGTGGATGAAGTACCTTCATCATGGTGTTGTGCTGATGTTCCTTCAGACTCTGCATTTTTGGTCTTCTTTGTTGCAACCCACTCGCCTTCTTCATCTTGGACATAGCCAAATGACGCTATTACTTGACTTCCTATACTTAGTCTGGACTTCACTGTCGTACATGGATCATTTTCTGTCGGCACATCAAACAACTCCAAGAACATGCTTATTAGATGAGGATATGGCAATTTAGCATTGTCCTTTAATGCCTTTTTCATCTTGCTCCTGATAAGATGTTCCCAGTTAATTTGCATGTTATTCCAAAGGGCCCAGAGGATGACAATGTCTTCTTCTGTTGCTTGACCATTGTTCGTAAATCGAGGAAGTAAGATTCTTGTAAGGATGTAATGCATAATTCTAGGTTGTACCTTCATATTACCTGCCGTTATTCTTCCATGTATGTAACGATCATTTGTGCATACTAGTTGGCGAGCAGTTAAAGAATTGTAATGGTCTTTCCACTCATCAACAAGTGTACCTTCGTAACGAACACCGCCGGAAGGAAGTGAAGTCACCTCATTAAAAACTTTACTGCTTATTTTCATATCAATCCCTTTGACTTGGGTTCGAATCACCCCGTTTGGCGAAATGGTCATGTTGCTGTAGAAGACCCTTACTAGTTCGGGGTGGTAATCTCTTCTTAAGGAAACAAATTCAAGAAGGCCAGCCTCCGCCAGGATGTCGTGAAATTGGAAATTGCGTCCTTCGAACCATCCATCTTCAAGATGTTTGCTCTCCAATATTTCCCTATTGAAGAAATGGCTTACGAACTTCTGATATTGTTCATCCGTTGTGAAAAGCCCATTGTTTGGTGGAGGTGGTGATGATGGTGGGGAAGGAGATGACGGTGGCGGTGAAGGTGGTGATGGGGTTCGGGTACGGCGACGACGCACACCCCGAGATGAAGAGGGTTTTAGTTTCTTCTTAGCCCGATCAGGCATTGGAAGAATATTACGGATTCCAGATGAAGATGAAGGTGTTTGTAATAAGGTTAGATGAAGGGATTAAGTAGTTGAAGAAGGTGTAGTGAAGAGTTCGTTGAATGGGGGACGTGGGTAGACAGTGGGGTTTAGTGGTTAATTAAATTCTCATACCATGAAATGGAAGTTGGGGAACGTGGGGTCCAGGACGTTCATAATGGGGAATTTTAAGAAATTGATGCAGTTAATGTAATCGTTTACTAAACTGTGGTAAACATTTACAACAAAACAAATTGCCCAATTAATAATATTATACAATCACTACTGCATCCAACAAGTAACGTAAATGACAATATGGAAACAAATAGATATATATATATATATATATATATATATATATATATATATATATATATATATGTTTATGTTGACGTCAACAATGATAATCATCATCCATTACCATCGTCGTAGTTGTTATGTACAACATTTAACAAAGACATAAATCCAGAAGAGTTAATTTGTGATTGTTGTGTAACTTGATAAGATTGGAAAGATAAAGATCCTATTGGAGGTACCTGAGAAGGTTGTGTGTCTGGTACAAAAGTTCTGTCCTGAATAAACAAAAAAGTTTAATTTATAAAAGATGTACCAACATAAAAGGCAAACATAAACAAAGAGTAGAAGTTAACAGTTCTAACCGAATCTTGAACATATGGTGATGTACTGTTCTTCTTCGAAGTTCGTTTTTTTTACTTGTTATTTTCTCCAATGTGGACTTCAATCTATTTGTTCGAGGTCGTCCTTTTCGCTTCACTTGTACAGGACTACGCACCAGAACATCATCACAGCCACCAACAGTGTGGGGTATTCTATCGGACTCCAGATTGTGGTACCTGACTTGGCCACCATCGGTAATCATGTTATTTCTTATGCTTGAACTGCTTCCAAACTTTTCCCCAAGAATATGAAGTTCTTTGTCCAGTTCTTTACAACAACCTTCCGACTCACAAGCTACCTCAGCAATCTCATAGAATTTTTTGCACAACATTTGGTATCTTTCCATGGCCGGATCTTGATTAGAATTACTGTATGAGGCTCTAATGAGAGTGTGCCTTCTACGAATGTTTTTACTCCACCGCCTTAGAACGAATTTCAGTGGCACAACACACACATCTTCCTGTCCAAATACCAAAAGTGAATGTCTACAAACAATGCCTCTGAACTCAAATAAAAGGCACGAACAGGTTGCATTCTTGGTTACTGGATCGAATTCCACTTTATAAAATTTATTAACACATTTTCCATCCCACATTCGCTCCTCTTTGATAGTGTACATGTTCATGAAGTCGTCTGTTACGGTTTCCTTGATGAAACAATTCATCCTTGAGCGAAATTCTTTTTGAACCTCCTCAAATTTTGCATGTGTGTACTCAAGTTGAAATTGTCTCTCAATTGGTGACTGCGATCCACATCCTATTGTGGTATTCAAAGACGAAAAATCAGCTTGTATTTCTTTTTGGGCCTTGACTCTAAGTGCATTGTCATATTGGACAACAAATTGATGTAGTGTCGTAGTTGAAGTTATAAATCCGTCGAAGAAAGCGTTCATTCCCTCGCTTCTTTGTGTGGTTGACATGCCGGCCCAGAAATCATTCTTCAGGAAACAAGGAACCCATTTGTGTCTTTCTTCATACAAATGAAGTAACCAATCATTACACTCCAATCCATATTTACTTACTAATTCAGCCCACCCATTCTCAAAGTCATTATGGCTTTCACAATCATAGACAAGCTTGTTCAGATGGTTTTTTATGCCGACATATTCTTTACACGCGCTAAATTTTTCAGGCACTTTTTTCATGATATGCCATAAACACCACCTATGTCTCGTATTTGGAAATACTTGTTTGATGGCATTTGCCATTGCTCGACATTGATCAGTGATAATCCCATCTGGGGCCTTATTACCCATGCATCTCATCCAACACTCGAACAACCAAACAAAAGACGAAGTCTCTTCGCACGACAACAATCCACATCCTAGTAAAATGGAATGTCCATGATGATTTACTCCAACAAACGGAGCAAAAGGCATGTCATACTTATTTGTTAAATATGTGGTATCAAAAGACACAATGTCCCCAAATTCTGATGTCGCAGCTCTACTTCTTGCATCTACCCAAAAAACACTACAAATTCTGTTGCCTTCGTCCAATTCGATGTCATAAAAAAAATCATTATTGAAATCTTTCATGGTGGAAAAGTGTTTCAATAGTGCTTGTCCATCGCCGTCTTTGCATAATGATCTTCTTTGTTGCCCAATGTAGTTCCTAGCATCTCTCTCCATGAATTCCATGTTCTCGAATCCCCCTACATCGCTCACAATACTGAGGAAACTCTTATTTATCCGGACTCCAGCATCATCATTAACCTGTAAAGTTCGCTTTGCTTGCATGGTAAGTTTCCTATTGGCAGCAAAAAGCTTAGAATTGTTTGGGCTTAGCTCATGATTGTGCTCTAAGTTAACTGTCCTTATTAACCATCTCTCATCCGTCTTTGTAATGGTGATACCAGCAAGACATTGGTTTGTTTGGGTAGGAAGGGTTTTCAACTCTGGGTTTATGGATGAGACGTATTTGCCTTCCCTAGAGCAAACTAATCTCAAATAATTCACATTGTTGTTGCTATCCTTTCTAGAATTTCTAGTCCTTACAGAGAAACCATATGTAATGGCATACTCTTTATAAAACTTCTTTGCTTCGTCCATGGAATGAAAACACATATGTACTGATGGTTCAACCTCGACATTACTTTCGTTGGGGTCTTCACTGTTAATATTACATTCGTTCAGTGGTCCACTATTGCTTCTAATGCTTCTACTGTTATCCATAAATGAAAACTATTTCCGCCCTGTTTAATGTGGTCACAATAATTTCGAATCATAAATATTAGTGCAGTGTTTCATTCAAGAAATTAAAGAGTAACTTTAAAGAGGAAGAACAAATTTTAGCTGAAGAACATGAAAACACTTCACTTTAAAATTGAATGGTTAAATGTTCTTACCAACTTACGTCGTATTTATGGCTGGCTTTAATGAAGGATACACTTTCCTCACCAAACTCCAGTACGTTTTTAAGTGCAGTCTTCGTAAATGTTGTATTGAAGAACCTCGAAACAGCGCTTCTAAGGTAAGTGTTTAATGTGGAAGGTGGAAGGTGGAAGGAAGAAGAAGTCAAGGTGACCAAGGTTAGGTCCCAACGATAAAAAAGGAAGTGTTACGGAGGGAACAAGTTACCCATGTTTACAAACAATATTCAATGGGGTATGTCTGTCACACCTCACATTAATTGCAAAATTCACTTTTTAAAACCCCACATTAAATGCATGTTAAATCAACCACCTAAAAGTTAACCAGAAAAATTTTCTCTTTCACCAAATGTGCAAAAAGGCAACAGGCTCTTCTCTCAATAAAGGTGATGTCATTAAATGGTGCACACATAAAGGTTATATTTTCTTTATTTTTATATAATGATATGACTAATGAATAATAAAAAATTTTAAAAATAAAAATTAACAAAACTATCATAAGACTTCTATATATACTTCCGTCATGACCATTACCAATCAAACGAAATCAACATAATTGTAAGCACATTCACTTGTACAGATTATTGATATTTTCTCCTTTGGTGTTTCCTAACACTTGTGTTGCTTTCAGTTACCTTGCAGATTAAGGAACAGTTCAAATGGACGCATGGGAAGACCTTGTGTATGATGATGATGTTCTTGAATCATTTATGAAAAAATGTGATTCATCAGCCGAAATCATACCTGGACCAGCGGGTAATGTCCAAGCAGCTATGTTGAATAGAAGAAATGCTGAACAACCTAAAACAACACAAGAATTTGCTAATGCTGTTGCTGAAGCAACCTTTGAACGCGATTTCAATTCAAATGCTTGGAAATGGGCTGAAATGTTTATTCAACACCATGGTATAACTTAACTTTATAACTTGTTTGTCGACAATTGTCTTTTGAAATGAGAAGTTCATATATGTTCTTCACATGACATGAACAAATGCAGAACTAGTTACTGATGGAAAAATGGAGAACTTGAACTCCCTAACAGAGGCAAAATCAGCGTGGGTACTTCCATTCGTTGCTTGCCTATTGAAACAATGCAAACCTAATGGTTTGGGAGACATGCAATTGACAATGAAGGTGTTTTTTGTTTTCAAGTTCAATACATTTTGCCTATGTCAACTACTCATTCATTATATGTGATCAGGATCCTTCAGGGACAATGGAGGCTTCCTTGCATAAGAAGGTTCTACAAGATCCTGAATATGGAAATCGTATTGGTGTTGGCTCCGTCATGATACTCAACCTTGTAAGACATCATTCTAAAAAGAGCTTTAACTCAATTTTAAGGTACCATGGATGTTTGTTATATTCAATTTTTTTGTCCACTTAGGTACCATCATTCAATGTGTTCCGAAGATGCTGCTACCTGAATATAGTGCATCGCAACGTAGTGAAGGTGTTTCCTGCTGACATTGGTCCACCTTCCATTCAACTTGTCAAACAAACACAAAAACCTATTATTCAACTACCTATGTGGGCAAAAAAGAACCAGCATGTTATTGATATCATGAAGAAATTCATTCCACCATCATCTGAGCAAACATCATCCTCCAATGAACCCATCATGTCATCATCTGACCAAGCATCATCCTCTAATGAACCTATCATGTTATTAGACTAATTATGTTAAATTATGTTAACTATTTTGTTATGCAGATGACATTTTACTTTCTATGGGCAACTTTTATTTTATATGGATTACTGTAATATGGTATAATGACCACCTGAACAATTTATTGACTATGTGTCAATTGCCTTCTTCATAACATTAAGATCTTATTTCGTAATAATAATAATTTAAGTTAACTAAATAAGAAGTTGTTGATTGCATTCTGCCGTACCTAATGCTTAAAAATCACACAAATGGGACCTGGTCCTCTGTGTTATGAAAAGTGGTCCCTTGCGTTGGACTTTCTGTACAAATTGGCAAACTCTCTCGCGTAAACGTTTACAACACCTTGTAAACGTTTACAGAGGCCCATTTGCACTTATGTTGGTGAAATTGCTAAGATGGACCAATTCCAACTACCTTCACCCAAGACCATGACATCCATCACTCCATGGACGGTTCACCAACACCAAGGACACAAAACGTATGAAAAAATCACACAAATGGGACATGGTCCTCTGTGTTATGAAAATTGGTCCCTTGCGTTGGACTTTCTGTACAAATTGGCAAATTCTCTCGCGTAAACGTTTACAAGGTCTTGTAAACGTTTACAGAGGCCATTTTGCACTTATGTTGGTGTTATGGCTAAGATGGATCAATTCCAACTACCTTCACCCATAACCATGACATCCATCACTCCATGGACGGTTCACCAACAGCATGGACACAAAACGTATGAAAAAATCACACAAATGGGACATGGTCCTCTGTGTTATGAAAAGTGGTCCCTTGCGTTGGACTTTCTGTACAAATTGGCAAATTCTCTCGCGTAAACGTTTACAACACCTTGTAAACGTTTACAGAGGCCATTTTGCACTTGTGTTGGTGAAATTGCTAAGATGGACCAAATCTAACTACCTTCACCCATAACCATGACATCCATCACTCCATGGACGGTTCACCAACAGCATGGACACAAAACGTATGAAAAAATCACACAAATGGGACATGGTCCTCTGTGTTATGAAAAGTGGTCCCTTGCGTTGGACTTTCTGTACAAATTGGCAAATTCTCTCGCGTAAACGTTTATAACACCTTGTAAACGTTTACATAGGCCATTTTGCACTTATGTTGGTGAAATTGCTAAGATGTACCAATTCCAACTACCTTCACCCATAACCATGACATCCATCCCTCCATGGACGGTTCACCAACAGCATGGACACAAAACGTATGAAAAAATCACACAAATGGGGCATGGTCCTCTGTGTTATGAAAATTGGTCCCTTGCGTTGGACTTTCTGTACAAATTGGCAAATTCTCTCGCGTAAACGTTTACAACACCTTGTAAACGTTTACAGAGGCCATTTTGCACTTATGTTGGTGTTATGGCTAAGATGGACCAATTCCAGCTACCTTCACCCATAACCATGACATCCATCACTCCATGGATGGTTCACCAACAGCATGGACACAAAACGTATGAAAAAATCACACAAATGGGACATGGTCCTCTGTGTTATGAAAAGTGGTCCCTTGCGTTGGACTTTCTGTACAAATTGACAAATTCTCTCACGTAAACGTTTACAACACCTTGTAAACGTTTACAAAGGACCTGTTTCCACCAAGGAACCAAAACTGGATCATTTCGTTGCACATGGACCCCAAAATATTACATGTCCAACACTCCCAACACAATACATACCAACCACAACCACCAACATTCATTGCACAAGTGAACAACTATTGCGTTCCTTAAAATGACTTATTAATATTGACATATAAACTATCATCAATTGACACACAAAATATCTGTGACATACACATTTGAAATGAAAATAATTCCATATATAAATCGTATGACATTCATATAACAATTCGTATACATGTAACATCATTGTGTGTAACAGTCATAACTTATTACAATGTGGGTCTAAGTACATTATACTATTGTCATCCAATCCTACAACAACCCGTACTCATCTAGCACATCAAATATTCTAGTGTTTTCAGCGTCTAGGATCCAGTACTTCACGTAATTCTTTCTAATTTGAGTCAACTCCTCCTGAAACCATAAAAGGTATATAAGTTTAGATATAATTAACAAAATGATGAAATAGTGTTAACAATGAAATTGATACATACATTCGTGTATGCCGGCATGCTCATCCCGTTGTATCTATCCTCTCCATCCCAAATTTCCATCGCTTTTAACATGATAACTCCACAATCATGTCTTAATTAAAACAACCCAAACATTCATCAGTGACTAAAACAGACAATAATATAACTTCAAAATATTTGAATACATCTAACTTAAACAACTCACAAGTTCGGTTGGGAAGGGATTTTGGCTTGTTGGACGGACAAAGGACCAATATCGGTTCTATTGTAGAGCATGCAAAAGAATTTCGTCATATTTTCACCCTACCAATGAAGTTCATCAACCACATCAAAAAACGTCATTCTTATCAAATCAACAAAATTAATATCAAACATGTAACCACCTCTCATACCACGAATTTGTCAATCTTTTTCCTATTCCTAATACCCTTGCCCAATGAGTCAATCACATATATTTCCAATGTTTGGATTTTAACCGCATAGCACCACCAGTGATCATGATGGATAAAGGGCATAAACAACTACATACAAAGGAGCACACATTGTCAATACTTCAAGAATTAACATTTCCAAAACATTATAATTACATTGTACACTAACTTACAAAGTCGGCAGTGGGAATGTCTGGAAGACCAAACATATCAGACCTCATGCAGGCAGTGTAACTAGCAAGGTCGTACACTTGTTGATTTTTACTCTGTCTCAAATAATCACCGATTACACGGCCCTACGAACAATTTAGAATAAATCAATGCAGTGCACATATTATGTACCTCCAAATGGATTATGAAATGAATTATATACAAATGTACCGCGTATATGCCATTGAAATGCAGCCTCTTCACAACACCAATCAACTTTCTTTGGTAGTGCATAAACATCGTAGACGCAAATAACACCACCTAAACAATACAACACCGATGAACCTTTAATAAACACTAAATAACATATAATATTAAAAACAAATGACACATAATACTAACCAAGTTATCCACATATGTACGTGGTGATAAAGTCTGCATAGAACGTGTGTTCAAGAACGCCCTCATTATTTCACATACAACTCTGAACAAATATTAAAACATCATTATTTTGCAGAATATCCTATATCACAATACACATAACAATTTCAACCCTACGTACCTATTTCGTTTCTTGTGGTCCCAATTCCTTACTGCGTTATACAACTGGTCCACGTTCACATTGCCGGTAGAAAAATCCCCAACAACGCGCAGAGGAGGAACCGCTAAAGGAACAACGTCTTTGTCATCATCAACTTCGATATAATCAGGACGATGCTCAGATGTTGCCCCATTTAAATCCGGACGTGCTGGTTCTTCATCCCCTACAGCCTGCTTATCATCTCCATTGTCATTGTCATACTCTTCAGCACCTGCTTCAACTCCTTCTTCATGAACTCCTTCTTCATCATCACCAAATGCATATTGTTCATTATAAATTGGTATTTCACGAAGCTCAATTAACTCCTTCGTTAGTCTTGCAATTTGGACATGCAGTGACGCTATCTCACAATTCGTATTTCTCAAAATGGCATCAGCACCTTCTAGCCACGTTGCAGTGTCCGTGCTATCCTCATCTGATCCCTCACTCCTCAATGGTTCAGGCCTTGATTGTTCACCGTTATCGATCCCAATGTCATCGATTCCCAATGCAATACGAACTTCAGACCTATTACGATCCACCTTACTTACGTACCAATCAAGATTTAACTAGAAAAAAGGCATACAAGCATACAACAACATTAGTGAAATATATACACGAATATAATTTGTATAATATTTTCATACACTTACCTCTCCGGTCATGAATACATTTGTAATTACTTCTTCGTCTGCAGTGTAAGGGTGCCACATCCATATGCGGGGGAACCTTCTGTGACTAGTGTGACGGTGCAAAGACAGTCTCTCCACCGCCCAAGCCTTCAATTGTCAAAAGCAAAAGTTAGCCATATTCTAAAGTGTTTTCAAAATAAAAATGGGACTTGGTCATCTTACCTGCAACACAACAACGTTCCCACTAAGACTGAGGGACTTCTTGAATCGCCCGGACATTATTTTGTTCTTTGAATTGTTTAAACTTTGTACAACGTGTTTATGGACACATGAAGCCCAATCGTACAAACATAAACTATCTAAGTCGTCTAACACCGCACAAGGGATGTTTGCGACATTTTCAGATTTCCTTGGCAAAAAAAAAGTTACTAAACAAAGTAAAATGTACAACCTACACACTACATCAACATGTACCTCATCATCTTTGACAATCAAATTAAACATGTCAATCAAGTCCTTCTTTGTGGTGGTTTTCGAATTTAATATCTGTGCAACCGAACCAACCAAACACTCATCAAATGGAACATCTAAACCACTTATACCTAAACCAGTTGCCATGAATACATCAACAACATTTAAAGGAACAAGTTGTTGACTAACCCTAAAACAAACATCATTCCCAGACCATCGTTTCAACATTTCTTTTATCAATTTCAAATTCACCTCAATAGGGTTTAATATTTGTACACACCAGTTAAATGGGGTCATTCTAATACGCTCTATGTGAGCGTCTCGCAGTAAACTATTCATTTGAAGAAGGGTTTGCGATTCCATCGACACACGAAGCCGTTTCTACAAAATAATAACATCAATATAATAAATACAATAATTAAATACATCATTCATACCAAATGTCCATAAAACATTGCATTAACCCTTACATTTGCTTTTGGAGATGCCATTGGACCTGCACTCATAAGGGCAAATGAGTACAAAATCGTTACTTTCGCCAAACAACAATACAACATACGTAATGGATGCCATGGTTACTATTTTAACACTTACACTTAACAAAATTACAAAAACAAACACACAATCACAATGGCAGACATGACCTAAGACCAATGTTTTCACCAAAACCACACAAAGAGAGATAGCGCTCCCTTTACCACTTCCACAAACAAATACGAATGACTCACAACACAAAAATGACCAAATAAAGAGACCAAGGGAGTGGGTTTACCGGAATGGGTTCGTAAAACAAAACCCCAAATAATGAAAGAGATACGCCAATCACTGCCTTCACCAGAGAATCCAACCACGAAACGAAACAACCACTGTTCGTCGGAGAGAAGGAAAGACCCAATCGGTGGTTCAACAGAGATTGGAAAATGACAAAATCGTCAACTGAGATGGAGAAAAGGGTGCGTTCAATGTACAAAACTCAACGAACCTTAACGTCTTTAATGGGAGAGACACCACGGTGGTCGACACAAAACCATTGGAGACAAGCCAGAGAAGTTCTTCAATGTGTATAAAAACTGCCAAACTGAAATTTTCGGATTTTTACTTCCCAACTCTGCCCTTGGTCTTTTGAATATAGGTTTTTATTTTAATTTCAAACTCCACCAACCACAATTTGACACGTGGATAGTGTCAAATTAGTGTCAAATTGTGGTGTTGGAATATCATTTCGCTATGTAAAATTTTATACTGAAAATATGCGTAAGTCAACTTAAAATCTTCCACAAGCACAGCTACTTGGCTTAGAAAAAGCAATTTCTATATATCTTAAAATACTAATTCCTTCTTTCGAGTCACATTCTCTCTTCAAACATTTCCCTGACTTTTTCTCTTCACTCTGCCAATGGCTTCTGACAGTGTTCATCTCCCTCTTATCACTATACTTTATCACTTGATTATCTTCCTCCTACTCTTTAAGCTACCTTCATGTTTAAGCTCCAACCATAGCAATTGCGCTAATCTGATAAGTTGTGGCCAAATAAGAAACGTCGGTTTTCCATTCTGGGGAGGGAACCGCCCAAAAGAGTGTGGCCACCCTCTGATGGAACTCATCTGCGAAAACGAGATCGTCTACATAACCATTAAGGATGTCAAGTACCGGGTTTCGGAAGCCAACCCAGATGACCATACTTTGAAAATCACCAGACAAGATTACTCGATAGACTTATGCCAGCCAAATCAAGTCAACACCAGCCTTAACACTCAGCTCTACGTTTATGACTCACCCTATAATAATCTTACCCTTTCCTATGGTTGCACTCCTTCAAACTCTTTGCCTCTCATTCCTTGTGATGGAGTTATAGGGCAGAAAGTTTATTCTCAGATTGGGTCACCTTCTCTCGTGTCTTGCAAAATAAGTGTGGTTGTTCCGGTTCCTCAATCGTTGAAGGAGATTAATAGTTTCTTCCAAGTATACGAGGCAATCAAAGAAGGGTTTGTGGTGAGATGGATAATAGGTGTTGAAGAATGTGACAGGTGTGAAAAATCAGGTGGAAAATGCGGTTTTGAAGGTTCTTCACAGCAAACATGTTACTGCAGAGATGGCCCTTGTCCTAATTTCTCACCAGATAGCGAAGCATCTTCTGGTACGTCTAAGTTTATTCAAAATTTATTTTTCTGCTTCGTGTTTGACGATGAATGAAGTTGATTTTGAGATCAAATGATCTAATGTGAGCATGCACTTAATTTTTACTATAAGAAATTCAGTATAGTTATTAGCCTGATATGAAGGTTTTTTATCATGTGAGTCAAAGTATATATATTTGGTCTGATTCCTTGCCCTTAGTTCTAGGTAGCTCTGAAATCTTAAGCTAATGACACTTTCAACCATTGTTTAACGCCACATCTTGAGGTCTTGGTCTTTAGAGGAATAAATTTGGAAATTGTAATGAAAATGAAAGTCGGAAAGAGAAGGAATGAAAAGATAAAGCTGTAAAATATCATTCTTTGATTTTTCAATGACATTACGGCTTCACCTTGCTTAGCGTCGTTGATTGATCTTTTTCATATATATTAATTGGAGATAAAATGGTAGATATAAGGTAGGAGTAATAAGGTAAAAATAGAAAAATATTCTTTAATACACTCAATTTTTTTAAGTAAAAACAAGAAATATAAATATAATAAGTAAGAAAAATATTCTTTAATACACCCAAAATTTTTACATTCATGTAATAAAAAGGTAAAAATAGAAAAAAAAAAGATTTGTTAATAGAATATTTATAATAAAATGGTGTCCATATATATTATTTCTCTCATTTCAAACACGGGATGCCTTTGACAAATTGCTTATTCATTCCTTTCAGGGGTCCACTAATTACTGTGTCGTGTAGTGTCTGTTCAATAATGTATTGGAAACTCGTCAATAGCGCGTTTAAAAGTTTACTAGTTGTCATTTTAAGTTTAAAAAATATATATTTCTTCCTCTTTCTACTCATGAAAATAAAAGTAAATAAAAGTTTATTTCAGACAAATCAATATATGACATTTATTCATATTTAAATATTGAATTAAATTGACTTTTAATCTTTTAGCTAACTTTGGTTTTAATTTTTGTTAAAAGAAATTTTGATTTTGTCTGCTAATTATTTATATTCGTTAATTGGTTATAGGTTTAATAAGAGATAAGTAATTAACTAATATTTGTTAGCAATACAATCCATTATAGCAAAATTATTTAACTAATTTAAAATATTTCAAATTTTATATTAAGCAAAACACCATATAGTATATGATACATGTATTACAATATTCTTCGTAAGTACATAATACAATTAAAAAAAATGTATTCTAAACTAGATAAAATATAAAATATGTAAAACATTAAAAAAATATATACATAGTCTCTTTCTATTTATACCAACTTGTTAAATCCAACTAAATACCTTTTATAAATTAATTGAATATAAGTAAGAAGAAGAGAATAATAAGAGAAGAAAAAGAAAAGAGAAAAAGAAGAGAAATATAATATGACAATAAAGATAAGGGATATGGAAACAACAACTATAGTAACAAAAGAGAAAAATGCAACCATGAACAAAAGAGTAAGAAAAGAAAGGCAAAGAAGAAGAGGAAGACGAATAAAAGAAAAAATGAGAAAAAAAAATATAAAATCACAATATTTATAAACAAATAATATTGATAAATTTTAAATATTAATATTTTCGATAAATTTTTCTATTTATTAATAAAATTTATTACCAAAACTTTTACTTATGAATTTTTAATTTGAGAAATCATCAATAATTTAATTTATCAATAAATTTTACTTTTTGGTAAATTAATTTTTTTAGTATTACTTAACGAAAAGTAAAAAAAAAATTAAGTATTTGAGGAAAGCTAATTATATTTTTTAAAAGTAGTACAAGAAAGAAGATAGAATAGAGATGACAATTAAGAAGTTATTGTTATACATTTTTCTCCTCCCCTTTAATAAATTTTTATCAACTTTTCTTTTTTATATATTTTTCTTAGTTTACTCTTTCAATACACAGATACAAGTTTTTTTATTTGCTCTTATTTATGTATTTTAATATACACAGTTTTATTTTAAATATTAATTGAAACTTTATTTTATTATTTCAAAATTGTATTTCAACATAATAATAGTTGAAGATCAAACATCATTGGTTAGGTTAGAGACAAAACTAAGTTAGAATATATAAATAAAAATAAACTTTACTTACAGTTAATCTAACTAAACCTATTTAAATAATTATCTGAAAATTAATTTTATGTTAAACTTGTGAAATTTTTAATTATTTCTAACTTAATTAGTTTCAACTAGCAACTTTAAATTTTTTTAAGACTTTATTAGTGGTATCTAAATGGAAAACAAATAATCATTAAATTATATTCCCTATTCAAACTGGCTAAAACTTTTCTCAATAATTTGGAGACACATTCAATGATATATTTAAAAGTTTATCTAATGATAATACATAATTTCAAAACTAGCTTCTTCTTTTTTAATTTATATTTTCTAACTTAGTTTATACCATACACATTTTTTTTTTAAATCAGTTTAAATTTTATGAATCTATTGTAGTGTATAAATGAACTTTTCAAATTACTTTTGTCAAATCTTAAGCGAATTGGTTCTAACATTAGTCCAATAGTGTACCTGGTAATGGATGAAAGTAAGATACTAACATGCACAACAAGAACAACTCCATTACCATTTTGGAGGGGAGCTAGTCTTTCATCATATTCTTATCAGTATATTATAACTTGTCATGATTTATTGACTGTACATTTTCTTGCAGGAAAAAGAAAAGTATCATTGCAAATATGGATCTTGATTACTGTACCTACAACTGTTTTTTTTATAACATTCATCTTTTTGTGCTACTATCTGATCAAGAGAAAACCAAAAAAGAGCAATAATAAGAGTCTGAAAAAGAGCAATAAGAGTCTCCTAAGAGAAAATTGTAAGTATTATTATTAAAGAAAAACATGTGATATATAATGTTTAAGTTTCATGTTTAACTACTTAACCAGTTTGAATTACAATTCAATAATGTTAATATCACCCAGTTGGTAAAGAAAGTCTCACATTAGAGCCCCTACAATTCAACTTGGCTACACTTAAAGCAGCAACCAACAATTTTTCAGATCAGAATAGGATTGGCAAAGGAGGATTTGGAGAAGTTTATAAGGTGAAAAAGTGTGGTATAATTACTTTCTTTAGCTTTTACTTTATTTATGTTCAGTAATTTAATTTTCAGGGAATTCTTTTTGATGGACAACATGTAGCAGTAAAAAGGCTCTCAAAAAATTCTACACAAGGTGCAAAGGAGTTTAAAAATGAAGTTTCAGTTATAGCTAAACTTCAACATAGAAATCTTGTGACATTTATTGGTTTCTGTCTTGAAGAGCAAACTAAAATTCTTTTATATGAATATGTACCAAACAAGAGTCTTGACTATTTTTTATTTGGTATGATTTTCTTAAACCTTATACACCTTAATATATTTTCTCAAATTATAAAATATGCTTCACTCTTATATTTTTCTTTTACTTTTAACATGTAGATTCTCAACAATCAAAATTATTAGGTTGGACTAAACGTTATGATATTATCAAAGGGATTGCTCGAGGGATTTTTTATTTACATGAACTTTCTCGACTCAAAGTTATACATCGTGATCTCAAACCAAGTAATATTTTATTAGATGAAAATATGATTCCCAAAATTTCAGATTTTGGTCTAGCTAGAATTGTTGAAATAAATCAAGATCAAGTCAGTACAAATAAAATTGTTGGGACATTGTAAGTTAAAATACTCTTTTTCTCATTATTCTATTTGTTATCTTTTTCATAGGTTATTTTGTTCTAATTATAATCATTTTGTTCACAGGGGATATATGCCTCCAGAATATGCAATGTTTGGACAATTTTCCGAAAAATCAGATGTTTTTAGTTTTGGAGTCATGGTTCTAGAGATTATTAGTGGAAAAAAGAATTTGAGTTCTCACAATTCACATTATGTCACTGAAGGTCTCTTAAGTTATGTGAGTATAATTCATTTCTAGCATTACTTACATAGATTTCAATGTTCATTAATGGTTATGACATTGAATTTTTAATTTGACAAATTTTCATAGGTATGGAGACAATGGAGGGACCAAACATGGTTAGAAATATTAGATCCAAATATTAAGGAAAATTATTCAGAAATTGAAGTTACAAAATGTATTCAAATCGGTTTATTATGCGTTCAACAAAATCCTGACGTCAGACCAACAATGACAAATGTTCTATCATACTTTAGTAGTCATTTTAATGAACTACCAAGTTCACAAGAACCAGCATTTTTCTTGAATGAGAGGACAAATCCAACAATATTTGCTCAAGAATCAAGTATTAATCAACCTATCAACATCTCGATTCCATTCTCTACTAATAAAATGTCTGTAAGTGAATTTTTACCTCGGTAGTAATTTATTTTTCTTTGGTATTTTGTTTACAATTGATTTGCAAGTATTTTATGTAATGAAATATTAACATCTTCATTGATAATCCATGTATTATATATCATTTGTGATGAAATATATAAACTTTTATTATGTTTTAGTTAATATATCGGTTTTGAGACATGATAAGAAATTAAGATTTTTTTTCTCTCCTTTGTACGTAGTAATTCATAATATGAATAAAAAATATATCTCGCAAAATAACCCTTTTTTAAAAATATTTTCACTTTTTTTTTTTTGTTAACAATTAATTGATTGTTATGGTGGAAAAAAGAGAGTGAAAAGAGAGAAAAAGTTAAAGGAAAATGGAAAGGAAAGTAGCATCTTCTGAACCTAAAAATGATATAATGATATGTTTGATTTAATTTTGTTGTATGTATCATGATAAAAGCATAAGCCTTTGAAATGTGAAAAAATGGGAGAAAAATGCTTAAAAGCATATAAAAAGATAATAAAGGTTGAAATTTTAGAATTTTGGGACCTCAACCTTTGACGTCCATAACAAAAGCTATGATCATTTCAATCTTTTTCTACACCAAATCTTTCCAAAAACAAAATTTACTTTAAATAGTTTGAAATTGAATTTTGAGTATTTTTTTTTTGTTCAATTACTAGTTAGGAATTTCTAACTACGTTATTTGTTTCTCGTTCAACAAAATTATCTAGTTCAACAAAGTCATATACTGTTGTTAAATCTTGGTTTAATAAGGTATAGGATTTAATAAGATGATGATTTTTTATAAAAAAAAAAAATTATAATAGACTACAGATGAATGAAAAATTTATTCATGATTATAGACTATAATTTTTTTCATTCAAAAGTCTATTCATGATTGTATACTATAATTATTTTCGTCCAAATGTAGTCTTTTATGAAATTTCTAAAAAAAATTAAGTCTATAAATTATAATTTTTTTCCTAAAGGTAACATATTATGTATTATTGACCACAATTTCCAACTAGAATCTAAGATCCATTTTTTTTACTATATATGTCTTTATATACTGTTATCATTAACAGTAGTTTAACATAAAAAAAAATAACCATGTTCATATTCCTTTAGCATACTTGGTACATTTACAAAAGTTATCACAAAGAGAAAAGTTAATAATGCTAATTAAGATTCACAAAGAGAAAAGACATCAAACAAACATGATCAAACACGTATAGTAGTGCAAAAACGCTGTTTAACGTCACCCACAAGACGTCTGTTAAAGGGTGGCTCGACATATATTAATGGACGGTGACATTACCGTAAATAAGTTGGTAATCAAGACATCAGTTTCTAAGGCAAACGACGTCTATAATATAGTAGACGTCTGTTATTTCCTAAGCAGACGTCCAAGGGCCTGACAGGTAGGAGAGAAGACAGTCTTTTCTGCCCCCATTAACGTCGGTTTTGAGGGGGGGTAGATGTCTATCTGGCTGCAATTAATGTTATTCACCTTATTTCCAGGCGCTTAGACGTCACGTAATAAATAACCGACGTCTATAATGTTGTAGACGTCTGTGCTCCTTTAACTTGACGTCAATGGGCCTGATAGGAAGGCGAGAAGACAGTCAATTTCTGCCATATAGACGTCTGGTTTTGGGGGGACCGACGTCTATGTGACTATAATTAATGTTATTCACCTAACTCGCAGGCACTTCAACGTCACATAGCAGAGAGCCGACATCTAAAATGTTATAGACATCGGCGCCCCAGGTAACCGTCGTCTACTTCCCTTACCGGAATTGAAAAGTCATTCTGATCAGCGCCGTAGACGTCGGTGCCCCTTGTGTCCGTAAGGTGCCTGCAAAAGGTAGATGAAAAGTTATCTTGGACGCCACATTAGTGAGCTAACCGACGTCTAGGGGACTATAGACGTAGTACCACATTCTGTTAGGGTAACGTAGTACCACATTCTGTTAGGGTAACGTGCCCCTTGTGTTTTAGTGCAGTTTTGTTCCTCTCTTAGGGTAACGTAGTACCACATTCTGCCTTTGCTAGCTTCCTCCCAGGAAAAGCGGCGTCTTTTGGATTTTTTATAGCGTTTAAAAAACGAACCTGGGTCGTTGCCTAGTTATCGTTTCACTATAATTTTTTCCTTTTGCAGTTGAAAATGGAACTAGGCAAGAACCCAGGTTCGGTTTCGGAGTGAAATGCCATAAGAATTTCAAAAGATGCAAGCTTTTTCACGGGAGAAAGTACCAAAGGCAGAGTGTGCTACTAAGTTATCCAAAGACAAGAACAAAATTGCACTAAAACACAACGACTATATTGAACATCGGTTAATGCCTACACCGACGTCTATAGTGACTTTAGACGTCGGTTAGTGCCATGTTCGAAATCTTTATAGTTCTCTTTGACGTCGGTTGGTGCCTACACCGACGTCTATATAGTGCTCTTAGACTTCGGTGTAGGTCATAACTGACGTTGATAGACGTCGGACATGGTACAAACTGATGTCTATATAGACGTTTGTTATATGGAAATTCGACGTCCCATTCACGTCACCGGTAAAGACGTCGGTTGTGGAAAAAACGTTAAAAGCCCAAAATAACATACGTCTAAAGCCCTTTCTGCAGTAGTAATAGAAATACAAAGATAATAAGACTTATACTATTAACTCAAACATCACGTTATGTTAGCTAGGAACATGTTAATTTCTTTTAAAATGCAGAGAACTTTACACTGAATTATATCTCGATTACTTTTTAAATTTAGTAAAGCTCTTTTATTCTCAAAAAATAAATAAATAGACAGAGGAACTCAACAAAAATAACACACATACTTGTATGGAACGTAAGTAAGAGTAAACTTAAGGGCAGTTTTCTTTCTTCTCATTATAAATCTGAAAAATGGATTCAGGAAAGCCAGTTCAAGTTATGTAAAATTTTATACTGAAAATATGCGTAAGTCAACTTAAACTCTTCCACAAGCACAGCTACTTGGCTTAGAAAAAGCAATTTCTATATATCTTAAAATACTAATTCCTTCTTTCGAGTCACATTCTCTCTTCAAACATTTCCCTGACTTTTTCTCTTCACTCTGCCAATGGCTTCTGACAGTGTTCATCTCCCTCTTATCACTATACTTTATCACTTGATTATCTTCCTCCTACTCTTTAAGCTACCTTCATGCTTAAGCTCCAACCATACTTACAGCAATTGCGCTAATCTGATAAGTTGTGGCCAAATAAGAAACATCGGTTTTCCATTCTGGGGAGGGATCCGCCCAAAAGAGTGTGGCCACCCTCTGATGGAACTCATCTGCGCAAACGAGATCAGCTACATAACCATTAAGGATGTCAAGTACCGGATTTCGGAAGCCAACCCAGATGACCATACTTTGAAAATCACCAGACAAGATTACTCGATAGACTTATGCCAGCCAAATCAAGTCAACACCAGCCTTAACACTCAGCTCTACGTTTATGACTCACCCTATAATAATCTTACCCTTTCCTATGGTTGCACTCCTTCAAACTCTTTGCCTCTCATTCCTTGTGATGGAGTTATAGGGCAGAAAGTTTATTCTCAGATTGGGTCACCTTCTCTCGTGTCTTGCAAAATAAGTGTGGTTGTTCCGGTTCCTCAATCGTTGAAGGAGATTAATAGTTTCTTCCAAGTATACGAGGCAATCAAAGAAGGGTTTGTGGTGAGATGGATAATAGGTGTTGAAGAATGTGACAGGTGTGAAAAATCAGGTGGAAAATGCGGTTTTGAAGGTTCTTCACAGCAAACATGTTACTGCAGAGATGGCCCTTGTCCTAATTTCTCACCAGATAGCGAAGCATCTTCAGGTACGTCTAAGTTTATTCAAAATTTATTTTTCTGCTTCGTGTTTGACGATGAATTAAGTTGATTTTGAGATCAAATGTTCATCTAATGTGAACATGCATTTAATCTGTCTGAATTCATCCTTTGAAGTTTGAACTGACAGATTAAACCCCTTTTTAATTGGTTGATTGAGATCCAGTATAATTCTTCATCATGTGGGTCAAAGTATACTATATGTTTGGTCTTGTTCCTTGTTCCTTAGTCTTAGGTAGCTCTGAAGTCTTAAGCTAATGAGAGTTTCATCCATTGTTTCACACCATGTTGAACCCTTTACGGGAATAAAATTCCAAATTACTGTATTTGGAAAATGCAGAGAAAATGAAAGGAAATAGGGAATGGAAAACATATATCTTTGTCTGATTCTCAGTGCCGTCACGACATTGAGAAATTGCGATTGGTGAAGCTATTCAGCAATTCTAGAGTGGAATACCTCAATTTTCTCGATCAAACATGAAAAATATTCTCTACCTGCTACTAATTCTTGCGTTGATTATTACTATTCTATTTCTTATAGTAATAGTATAACACATTTTCCTCAAAACCTGAAAGGGACATGAGTGATGAAGATAGCTTTGATAATTCCTATATTTTTTTGAAGTATGCATAATATGCTACTTGGAAGTCTCAAATTGCATGACCAAACAAAAAACTAATAAATCATAGTTATTCTTTGCCTTTCTTAAGAATAAATATTTAAACTTAAAATTCTATGTCTATTTGAAAGTTCATTACTGTGGATTTAGATTTTTTTTTTCTTAGATTTCTTGTATTTCCTTTATTTCTGTTTAAATGTCGTAATTTTTTTAATATTTTATTTCTTTTTAATTATCAATTTTAAATTTCAATACCGTATTAATTACTCATCTAATTTATGGATGTTCGAGTGTCATTTTCATCCTTATTTATTATGTACGGGTTGTACATAGAAGAACTTTGTGTTTAAAACAAGATGGTTATAAATAGTCAAAAAGTCAATTGTATATCAAATATACAATAGTGAATTTAATATCATATTTTACTTAAAAATCTTAGAACATTGTTTATATAATACACTCTAAATATGTTTGTGCACCATTGTTAAAATTTTAGAGTTTATCCTTCTTTGCTAATAAGAGCTAACTCTTGTAACATTGTTAACTCACATTAATTAAGGGTCATACTACTATACCTTTGGATTGTTATATAAATATTAAAAATTAGGTTTCTTCTATTTGAATTCAAAGGATTAATAATATTATATATGATTTATTATACTTAATCTAAAATGTTTGGACATAAAGTCATTGAGTTCTAATCAATGTGACTTTATTTACAGATCAATATTTTACTCTCTCTCAAATAAAACATATATTTCTAAGTGTCACATTTTGAGATATTTTTAAATCTATTTGTCCTTTTCGAAGTTGAAGATAAAACCTAACTATTATTTTATCATTTATGTATTTGTCATTCACTTCATATTTAATTAATTTATTATGATTTCAGTAATTTACATGTATATGCATTGTGATATTTTAATAAAAATAATGTATTTCTTGATGCAATCAAGGATAAAGACACTTACAAGTAAATAAAGCTTCTTTACAATCTTCAAAACCTGAGCCATTTTTCTTGAGTTGGAAAACGTATTTATAGTTTAGATCTGAAGTAGAACTTATTTAAAATTAATTTCTATTTGTGAGAATTAGGATTTTTCAAACTCAAATCCTCTATATCTATAATTAGGTTTTTAAATTGGACGTCTAAATATAAGAATCAATTTTTTTAAAACATTAAATTCATAAAAAATATAATTTATTAAAAAATTAACATTTTGTAAATGAAATCATTCCCAACAAAAACAATATTCAAGAAATAAAAAAAAAAATAACTTCGCGCTAAGTCACTTTCAATTTTTTTTATTAAAATAATGCATCTATATTCTCACTACACAAATTTTAAATCTTTCAAATGATGACTTTTATATACCCAAAAAAGTTGACCTGTACAAAGATAAGTCTAAAAAAAATTAGAGATTCTGACAAACACAATTTTAGAATAAAACAAAATTATAAGTGTAGAATGAAAACCCGAAGAAAAAGACAAAAATATACATACAAACAAGACTTCTATACAAAAATAAATAAATAAAATCAGCCTGTAAAGACGACTTATTATTTTTAAGACCGTGTTTTCTAATACGATTCACCTATAAAGGTAATTTATTTTAATTTTACTTACTTTGATAAAATTCAGTTAAAATTACAGTGTTATTGTAAATTTCCTTTATTGTTAAAATATTGGTTATAAATGTATAGTTGTGAAATAAAGATAGGTTTGAGAATGAGACTTTACCTAAAAAATTAAATAGGAAAGGATAAAGATAAATATAATTTTTTATTTACAATTTCACACATGTATAATTAAAAAGTAGTTTGAATTGAAATTACCATTCTATTTCTTATAGCTTTACTTTTATAAAATATAAGGCATAACTACTCTAAGAGATGTAAAATGGATAAAAACAAACGTTAAATTCAAGGTCGAAAAAACAACGACGTAGAATATGGTTTCAATTTCTTTAGTACGGTCTACTCTTCTGGAAGCAGACTTCCGGAAATTTGGAATGAGACAAAAATATATGGAACATTGAATATACTCAGTGTGTATGCAATGTAACAACGTTATTCTACAACTCCATCTAACATAAGCTAAGGTCACGTAATCACACTCAGAATAAATAATAAACAAACGAACATGCTTACATGATAATTTCCAAGTTGCCGTTTGGCTCGGGTTTCTTAGAAACATCAAGCTTTGAAACTAAAACGCCAAATGTTACAGAGTTCCCAATATAATAATCTACGCGCTAGTTTTACTGCTTCAATATATCCTTGTCTTCGTTTTGCTCTCCCTGCATGCACCTTCTACCTCCCACATCTTCTTTCAACCTCCAGCAATGAAACCTAAGCTAACTCTTCACCCTTCTTTCATCTTCGTTCTGTTGCTCATCTCAACCAATGCTCCGACCTATCTTTGTGAGAATGATGCTCAATACATCAACTGTAGTAACGCTTTTACATGCGGAGATACCAAGCTGGATCTCAGGTACCCCTTCTCGGGAGGAAACAGAGATAGTTATTGTGGCGAAGAGAAGCTCACGTGTGAAGAAAGAGTCCCAAAGATAACCATCAACGATGCCAAGTACCGTATTCTTGATTGGCGTAATACAACACAGACAATAACAGTGGCCAGGGATGATTATTGGGATAATATCTGTGTGAGTGACTACAAGAACAGCACCTTTGATAACGCTCACTTTCAATATGATCACCAATATAATGATCTTCGTAACGTCACACTCTTTTATTGCCCTTCCGATTCAGCTCCCTCTATACTGACGGAATCTTATAGAGAAAGTTGTGGTGCTGATAAATTTGTCTTCTACACTCCCCTACCTGTACCTCCGTACTCGGGGAATTGTGCGGTTGTGGTGACTCCGATATTTGAAACCAACGCTTCACTTGTGCGTGAAAACAAAATAAACGAGGCGTTACGGAATGGTTTTGAGTTGAATTGGGAGGGAGATAACGGGGAGTGTGAGAAATGCAGTAATTCTGGTGGAGAGTGTGGAGTTGATGAAGGAGATGGAAGATTTCAATGTTTCTGCGAGGATGGACCCCGTTCTGATACATGCAAAGGTATGTCTATATTTCCATTTCTAGTTTAGTTCGTAAAAGATAAACATACATGGCTTTTCTCTGTGATTGAAGAAGGGTGTTATTGTATTTAACAACAAAACAACACTTTTCCTAAAGAAGAAAAGGGTCGAATATTTGATCCTAGCATTTCCTTGTGAACACCAACGAGAAGTTCATATTGGAGGTCCGGTTGTACCTCAAACACCATTCTCTAATAACAAAGATAAATGTTGGAAAAAAGTTATCTTTATTATGGATCACTTCAACCTTTATCACGCAAACAAGGAATGAGATAGAACAGCACTTCATATAGAACAAAACTGGGGTCATAGCATTTGGCATGTCTATTGGTTAGGATTAACTGATGTTGGTTCTTCCCCAAAACGCCATAGCATTGGAAGAACCGGGTCAGCAATTGCTTGCTTGCAGAGAGAGAAAGGGCATGATAATGTTTGACTTTTGGGATATTTATGTACACAACAAATCAAACTCCTGATATATTCTCCTGTTGACCATTTCATTTTTCTCCCAACCATCAGATTTTATTTATTTTTATTCTTGGAGTAAACGTGTCAAGCCTCTTTTTATTTTTAATGTGTAAACGAGTAAGCTGGAGTTGTTAGGCATGAAGTTTGGTCATAACTGGCCAGAGCGGTTACACACAGAGCACCAACCCATAAACTTTGTTTAATGTTTAATCAGAGTTAGGTGATACCAATTTGAATATTTTTAACTGAAAATAATAGTAGTTGGTGTCTGGTCAAAGGCTAACAGGTCACCTAAATTTACATTTGCATCAGTAATACTGCTGCTATTCAAAACTCACCAAGCTTCTGTTTAACCTCTGCTGTAATCTCCCTCTTCTCTCTTTATCAATTACAGTGTCATATCCTCTGCTTCTCTTCTCTACCATACCATTTTTTCTTTTTGAAGATGACACTTTTTCAAGGCACCTTTTTCTCATTTTTTGTCATAACCATCATCACCCTAAGCCAAATTCCAACATCTTGTGCTGATGATGAGCATTATCTGAAATGCAGTTCTCCGTTTCAGTGTGCAAATCTAAAAAACCTGAGTTATCCTTTCTGGGGATTTGGTAGAACCCCATATTGTGGCCACCCTGCGTTTAACCTGCAATGCACAGGTGAAGTAGCAACACTTACCTTGATGTCAGAGACTTATAGAGTTCTTGAAGTCAATGATTCGGATCATAGATTCAAGCTTGTAAGAACTGACTACTGGAATAACATCTGTCCCACAATCCTCAGGAACATCACTGTAGATGGCACTTTCCTTGATTATGGCTCAGATACTCAGAACCTGACTTTCTACTATGATTGTCCTTCGTTTCCTCAATCAGATAGCGTTTTCCCTTGGTTTAACTGTAGTGTAAATGGAACTCAAATGATTAACTATTTTGTGACGGAGAGCATGCTTGAGAGTTCTGAGCCAGGTGAAATAATGGGAGCATGCAAATCTAGAGTAGTCGTTCCGATTTTGGAGTCAGAAGCTAAACTTCTAGAAAAGAACTCAACGGTGGAAAATCTTAAGGCCGTTCTTGATAATGGTTTTGACGCGGAGTGGGATGCAAACAATAGTTTGTGTGATAAATGCCAACACTCTGGTGGGTACTGTGGTTATAACCCAAGCTCAAGTGAATTTGTGTGCTATTGCAGGGATGAATCTTCTCCATCCACATGTAAAAATTCAGGTGAGTAACTGTGACTTAGATTTATAAACTTAGCTCCATCGTCATACTAAATATTTACTCACAGTCAAAGTTGCATCTTAGGTTCTGCTGTTGATGGGTGGTGAGAACTACCTCCTCTGTTTTGAATAGGATCAGCCATAAGAATTTTAGGAAGATCTGGATAAGAATGCTTCTTCTAGCTGTAAAACATCATTCTTTTGGTTTTCACCTTCTTTTATCTATCTTATCAATGACTTCCTTCCAACATTGCTGCATCACCCTTCTTTGAAAATAATGCAGATAGAGTGGTAGATATTAGGTAGGAGTAAGTAGCAATCACCAGCTGGGGTTTACACATTCATCTCCCTTTAACATATTTGTTGCCTTCTTTGACTGCAATTAAACTATCTTTTATTTCTTGTCTTCTCAATAATGTATTTCCATCTACAACACTCACTGATACTCTGCTAAAATTTCTTGAGTCCTCATTTTAAGTTCAAATCTAGGGATAATTGGCCTGATTTGGAGTTGTGCCTGGTACATAGATTTAGATCCAATGCCCCCAGGATTAAACAAACCAATTTCCAGATTTTTGCAGTTCTTTATCAGTATCTACAAATAATAATCGCTTCCTGAATTTATACTTGTATCTTTGTTTGCTAATGCAAAATATCTGTAAAGTCCCTTTAGTGGGTTCAAACCACAAATTATCAAATGTGACAAGATATTGGAGCATTTAAAAACAAGATATTTTCAACACTGGCAGAAAAAATGTTTGGCTGTTATAAGAAAAGTCATGCATATGAGGGTGGAAAAGAAGGTTAAAGTCGCTTATCAAATCCTCATGTTGGTAGAAACATTCTTGCTGAGCAAGGCAAGACTGTTTAATATCTTTTCACTACACGTAATTATGTGTCAAGAAAATATTGCACGAAACTCCGTAAAAATTTGAGTAACCACACTTTTCGACTGAAACATTGGGTTTAAACACAGATACATGAATATAATATTATAAGTCTTACATGTTCAAATCCTGCGCCTAAATTAAATATATGTTTTCTGACATCATGTTATTAGTTGCCACCACATGTGTCTCTTTTCCTTAACTAACATATTCCAATGCAGCTCCTCCGTCTGAACAATCCGGCCAAAACGTCCAAAAACCACGTGTAACACTGATTGAGACCTTTCTGTCATACTTCTAGATTTTGAACAGCCACCATTTTGAACCATGCTATAACAGTATCATTTGTGTTTGACTTAACTCAATATTATATACGCATCCTTCACGAACTTCGTTAAAAAAGTAATTTCCTGTTCCACTATCTTATTATTTTAAAGTGTATGAAACATGAAAAAATAATTTATTCGGCTGCTATTGCTAAAGCCTCAAATCTCAAATTTATAATTTTATTTTCAAACGTTGTCAAAGTCCAAGTCAAACAAATTCATCTTCATGTTCTTTTTTCTTTTCTATTCTTCTCACTTCGTTTAAAGTTCAAATCATAGGACCATAGTTCATAGGACTGCCACCAGGGACGAACAATAAACCATGTTGTCCCTGTCGTCGACCACCACCACCACCATTGTAGCCATCACCCTCATCTTCTCTCTCCACCACACTACGTCGTTGCCACCCGATGCACCACTCTCCACCTGCCAACTCACCTCCTTCAACTGCGGCACCATCACCAACCTTTCCTACCCTTTTACCGGCGGCGACCGCCCCTCCTTCTGTGGGCCACCACAGTTCCATTTGAACTGCCAAGACGGTGTCGTCCCCGTGTTGAACATCTCATCAGTGAGCTACCGAGTCCTCAGTATCAACTCGGTGGCTCAGACCCTCACCTTAGCGAGATTAGACCTTTGGAACGAGACATGCACGAATGTTTACGTGAACTCAACTTTTGACGACCCCGTCTTCGGCTATGGTTCGGGGAACCAAAACCTGACCTTGTTTTATGAGTGCAAACCCACCTCAGCGTTCACCGAAACACCAAAAAATCTGTTTCACTGCGAGAGTAATGGAGCTTTGAATGAGTCTTATGCTTTGGTTGGTTCTTTACCTTCGGATCCTATTCTTGGAATTGTTGAATGCGTTCAACATATTTCGGTTCCAATCCTTAAAGAGCAGGCTGATAGGCTGGTGGAAAACCGGTCTTTGCTTCGGGAGATTCTGATGAAGGGGTTTAATGTGAACTATTGGAATTCTTATGAGAGTGTGTGCCTTGAGTGTGTTGGTTCTGATGGCCACTGTGGCTTTGATTCTGATAACAACCAACATATTTGTATTTGTGAGGACCAATTGTGTTCAACTCCAGGTATTCCAGCTTTTCGTTTGCTTCATTCTCTCTTTAACTGCTATTTTCTCTTCCTCTCTTGATTCCCTTTCGTCACCTATTTTCACTGTGTTTGGTTCCATATCAAACACACATCTCAGGTGTAATTTTTAAGAAGCTAAAAGTTGTATAGTGTATTTGATTTGGTAGCAGAAAACTATGGTGAATACACAAAGCACGATGAAATTACCATAAAAGCAAATACTTACTATATTAAAAAATCATGGTGAGTTCAAACTCACCTTGTAACCAAACATGCAAATAGTTTCCATGTCTCAAATGTGATTCCTTACTTTTTAATTGATTGTTGACAATGTTTGTTATTAGGGGTTAGAACTAGAATTCATTTCGAAAGTTGATTCTGTAAAATGATTTTAAAACATAGAACTTTGTATTTAGGTGTTGACATCTAAAGCAGTAATTAGTAAAATCTCTAAACCAACACAAAAACTATACAATTAATTATGGACTTTGTAAAACATGTTCAAACCTATAAATATTTACTTTAAAACATGTTCAAATCTGTAAAACATGTAAAACAGTAGCTGGTATTTTAAAGTGATTTTAGATATCTGAAACCAAGCACTCACTCAGTATGAATCAGGTGCCACTAAAGATTGTAACACTCTCAATTTTCATTCTTTTTTGGTGAAAAATCTAGCTATGCTTCTTTCCCTGCAACTTAATTCGCATTTATAGTTACAAGCTTCCACTGTTCATCGAATCGGTTAAGAGAGAAATTGAGGCTTTATTAGCTTCTCGTGTTGACTACCTTTCATTTTCATCCCTCTGATCCTTTGTTTTGACATCTTATTTGTTTTGGAATATTGCAGGTAAACGCAACAATGTAGGTGTAGCAATAGGTAACTTTCATTTTGTTAATTTAATAGTACATACTTAAGTGCTTCCTTTTTGTTTAAAGAATTGTACTGATGTCTACTATTGGTACTGTTATCAGGCGCTACTGTAGGAGGAGTTGCAGCCCTTGTTGTCATTCTTGGATGTGTGTACTTTATGATACAAAGAAGAAGAAAAATTTATCAAAAATCAAGAAGTATGGAGCTCTTCATAGCTCCAACTTCAAGCGGAGACACTTTTGCATCAACAACTATCACGTCTCAAAGTCTATCTTCTTACCAATCTTCCAATCCAGTAACCAGGAGTTACTACTTTGGTGTCCAGGTCTTTACCTATGAGGAATTGGAGGAAGCTACCAAAAACTTTGATGCTTCTAGAGAACTTGGTGAGGGAGGTTTCGGCACTGTTTACAAAGGTAACAAAATAACTTACATGTCCACGATGCACAGATACAATTCATCTGTCACATACCATATGTTTCTGATACAATGATATAATTATTCTAAAGATGTATAGGATATGATACCCGGTATGATAACTGTTTTTCTTGAACAATCTTATATTTGTTAACCAGGTGAACTCAAAGATGGACGTACAGTTGCAGTGAAACGCCATTATGAAAGCAACTCTAGGCGTATTATGCAGTTCATGAATGAAGTTCAGATTCTAGCCCGCTTAAGGCACAAGAACCTTGTGACACTCTTTGGTTGCACCTCTAAACATAGCAGAGAACTTCTCCTTGTCTATGAATTCATACCTAATGGAACAGTGGCATATCATCTTCAAGGAAGAGGCTCAAAATCAACTTTACTCCCTTGGCCTATAAGATTGAACATTGCTGTTGAAACGGCTGAGGCTCTAGCCTACCTACATGCAAATGATGTCATACACCGTGATGTTAAAACCAACAACATTCTCTTGGATGATCAATTTTGCGTCAAGGTTGCTGATTTTGGTCTCTCGAGGGATTTCCCAACTGATGTCACTCATGTGTCAACAGCTCCACAGGGAACTCCTGGTTATGTTGACCCTGAATATTACCAGTGCTACCAGCTCACTGATAAAAGTGATGTTTACAGCTTTGGAGTGGTTTTGGTTGAGCTTATATCATCACTGCAAGCTGTGGACATCAACAGGAATCGCAGTGATGTGAACTTGTCAAACATGGCTATAAAAAAAATTCAAAACCAGGAACTGCATGAATTGGTTGATCCTTATCTTGGGTTTGAGAAGGATCCTGCTATGAGGAGGATGACAACAGCAGTGGCAGAATTGGCCTTTAGGTGTTTGCAACAGGAAAGAGATTTGAGACCATGCATGGATGAGGTGGTTGAGATCTTAAGAGGAATCAAGAGTGATGGGCTTGGTGCACGGGAAGAGACAGAAATATTGGATATAAGGACCGATGAAGCTATACTTTTGAAGAAGGCTCGTTCTCCTCTTTCACCAAATTCAGTTGTTGACAATTGGGTTAGCGGCTCCTCTGTATCTAATTCCTCATAGTTTCTAAGCCTTAATTTTTCTGTTGGTGAAGATTAGTTAGATAGTGAAACTTGTGTACTCAGTCAAATGTCAGTGAGCTAGTTTAGAAGTCATAGCCTTCATATGTATTTTCTGTAAAAGCTTCTGTTTTGAACTTTTATGTGGGGCTTGTATATTATTATGATGATGAGAAGGTGAATTCACTGCTGATTCAAAAGATGTAATATGCATAGGGGTAAGAGAAATATATATATATATATATATATATATATATATATATATATATATATATATGTTATTTATTTTGAGGTGTAAATATTCTCGTGTGTTTGTAGCTAAGATGTATTTTTTGAATAGAATTACGTTATGGCATTATTTATAACATATTTTTAATTTTAATTTGTCCTTGTTGTATACGTTGTGATGGAACATCCATATAATGATAAATGTTTATTAGAATGTTAGAGTCCATTGAATTACCTCAGACAGGGTGAGAAGAAGAAAGCATTTTTTTAGTATTATCTGTTGGATTCGGATTACTCGTGTTATTCTGTCATGCTGTCTCTTGTTACCTTGCATGTCAGAGACAGAATAATTAGTTCTATATGTATAGATTCTACTCCACACAAATGATACATAGCATGTGTTACCTACAGTAATTAGTTTACCATTCGATAGAGAAAACATGAGGGCCTTTATGTTCCCTCCCACAACTGCGGAGAAAAATCAGAAAAAAAATGGATATTATAAACAAATATTAGTAATTATTGTAATTATTTGAGAAATATTATAAACATGAAACATCTCAACGATTGAAGGTCCTTTCCCTTTGGAAAAGAGGGTTTTAGTACTCAGCAAAGTTTGGCCCGGTAAGATGATGTTGGTTGGAGAGTTGAAACTCTGCCACACAGATACTAAGTTGGAGTCCTTGATGACAAAATTGTCATCATCTTGCATGTAGGCAGAAGTTGCAGCATCGCCTTCTGCAGAATTGTAGATGGTCATAGCAGTAGTTCCGTTTTGGTAGGCTACCATAAGTTTTCCTGCAGAAGTGTATTGGATTTGGGAATTTGGTTCCACAGGGGGAGAGGTACCATGTGAGTGTTATATCTGAGATTCTCCCAAACCATATTCCCACAAGAAAGAAACCACTTGGAAGATGGAGGAATCCAAATTCAAAATAAGTCTATTAAGGAAAAGGTTCAAATATTAATAAAATTTGAGTTTAATCAGGATTGACACCATTATTTATCCAAAACCTTAAAGTAATGGATTAATGAGTCTTTCACCTTTATATATTACTCTACTTTTTTATTTCTATCCAAGACTTACACTCTTGCTTCAAATCCTAACGGTTTAATCCAGCAGTGACCTGGTATTTGGTTGTATGAAGGCATGAAAACCATTATAGAAGTGAAAGCAGTAGGAGAATGTAAAGGAGAAAGATAGCCAAAGACAATTCAATAATACTAACTTTTGTTGCTGATAAGTGTAGTGATTATTGTGTATATGACAATTCAATTTGCCACTTTAATAATGAAACTTTCAAGTTGCTAAGTTTGGCTTGCTTTTCCACACATTCATCTCGTTCAATGGATCAAGGCCGAGTCGAAACTGCAGAAAAGATGAGAGTGGACTCATTCTCTCACTTTTGTTTGTATGAAAAGTCATTTGAATTTTATGCACATAAAATGCCCCTAAAGTCTCATATGAAAAATGTAGAAAAAACCTTAAATTTAAGAGTTATCAAATAATTATTAAGAAAAATAATGTTTATTATATTGGGAGAGAAAGACTCAAAATGTTACTCTTAGTATATTATTTATAATAATTGAAAATATTATGATCATAAAATAAAGACCTAATATTAGTCTTATAAATTGTAATGTTTTATAAGAACTGAAAACACAGTACTAACATATTTAGAAATATCTAAGTCAACACCCGTACATTCCTGTATTCAAAGGAAAAAGATTGGTTTGATGTTCCGTAAGTTTACCATCATGGATAGGTTGAATGACTGCACATCTCTTTTTGAAAGTTTTTTTCATCTATTTTGTTATGATTCAATTCGATCAAAATTCATTATTTATGACTTGGTCTTAAAATCTATAGTCTTCATTAGAACAGTTGAGTCATATTCTCTCCTTCAAACATTTTCCTCACTTTTTCTTTCCACTCTGCCAATGGCTTCCGACAGTGTTAATCTCCCTCTTATCACTATACTTCATCACTCAATCATCTTCCTCCTACTCTTTAAACTACCTTCATCTTTAAGCTCCAACCATACTCACAGCAATTGCGCTAATCTGATAAGTTGCGGCAAAATAAACATCGGTTTTCCATTCTGGGGAGGGAACCGCCCAAGAGAGTGTGGCCACCCTCTGATGGAACTCATTTGCGAAAACGAGACCAGCTACATAACCATTAAGGATGTCAAGTACCAGGTTTTGGTAGTCAACCCAGATAACCATACTTTGAAAATCACAAGACAAGATTACTCGATAGACTTATGCCAGCCAAATCAAGTCAACACCAGCCTTAACACTCAGCTCTACGTTTATTACTCACCCTATAACAATCTTACCCTTTCCTATGGTTGCACTCCTTCAAACTCTTTGCCTCTCACCAATATTTCTTGTGGTGGAACTTCTGGGGAGACAGTTTATTCTCAGTTTGGGTCACTTTCTCCCGTGTCTTGCAAAACTAGTGTGGTTGTTCCGGTTCCTCAATCATTGCAGGAGATTAATAGTTTCATCAAAGTATACGAGGCAATCAAAGAAGGGTTTGTGGTGAGATGGATAATAGGTGTTGAAGAATGTGACAAGTGTGAAAGATCAGGTGGAGAATGCGGTTTTGAAGGGTCTTCGCAGCAAACATGTTACTGCAGAGATGGAGCTTGTACTAATTTCTCACAAGATAGCGAAGCATCTTCAGGTACGCCTAAGTTTATTCAAAATTATTTTTTTCTCACAATATTTTAAAGTGAATTTAGATAACTGAAACCAAGCACTCACTCAGTATGAATCAGGTGCCACTGAAGTGTGTAAAACTCTCAATTTTCATTCTCTTTTGGTGAAAAATCTGGCTATGCTTCTTTTCCTGCAACTTAATTCGCATTTACAGTTACAAGCTTCCGCTGTTCACCAAATCGGTTAAGAGAGAAATTGAGGCTTTATTAGCTTCTCGTGTTGACTACCTTTCCTTTTCATCCCTCTTTCCTTTGTTTTGACATCTTATTTGTTTGGAATATTGCAGGTAAACGCAACAATGTAGGTGTAGCAATAGGTAACTTTCATTTTGTACATACTTAAGTGTTTCCTTTATAGAATTGTACTCATGTCTACTATTGGTACCGTTATCAGGCGCTACTGTAGGAGTTGCAGCCCTTGTTGTCATTCTTGGATGTGTATACTTTATTATACAAAGAAGAAGAAAAATTTATCAAAAATCAAGGAATATGGAGCTCTTCATAGCTCCAACTTCAAGCGGAGACACTTTTGCATCAACTACTATCACGTCTCAAAGTCTATCTTCTTACCAATCTTCCAAGTCTGATCCAGTTCCCAGGAGTTACTACTCTGGTGTACGGGTCTTTACCTATGAGGAACTAGACGAAGCTACCGAAAACTTTGATGCTTCTAGAGAACTTGGTAAGGGAGGTTTTGGCACTGTTTACAAAGGTAACAAAATAACTTACATGTCCATGATGCACATATACAATTCATCTGTCACATACCATATGTTTCTGATACAATGATATAATTATTCTAACGATGTATAGGATATGATACCTGGAAAGATATCTGTTTTTCTTTAACAATCTCATATTTGTTAAACAGGTGAACTCAAAGATGGACGTACAGTTGCAGTAAAACGCCATAATGGAAGCAACTCTAGGCTTATTATGCAGTTCATAAATGAGGTTCAGATTCTAGCCCGCTTAAGGCATAAGAACCTTGTGACACTCTTTGCTTGCACCTCTAAACTAGCAGAGAACTTCTCCTTGTCTATGAATTCATACCTAATGGAACAGTGGCTTATCATCTTCGAGGAAGAGGCTCAAAATCAACTTTACTCCCTTGGCCTATAAGATTGAATATTGCTGTTGAAACGGCTGAGGCTCTAGCCTACCTACATGCAAATGATGTCATACATCGTGATGTTAAAACCAACAACATTCTCTTGGATGATCAATTTTGCGTCAAGGTTGCTGATTTTGGTCTCTCGAGGGATTTCCCAACTGATGTCACTCATGTGTCAACAGCTCCACAGGGAACTCCTGGTTATGTTGACCCTGAATATTACCAGTGCTACCAACTCACTGATAAAAGTGATGTTTACAGCTTTGGAGTGGTTTTGGTTGAGCTTATATCATCATTGCGAGTTGTGGACTTCAACAGGAATGGCAGTGATGTGAACTTGTCATACATGGCTGTAAAAAAAATTCAAAACCAGGAACTGCATGAATTGGTTGATCCTTATCTTGGGTTTGAGAAGGATCATGCTGTGAGGATAATGACAACAGGAGTGGCAACATTGGCCTTTAGGTGTTTGCAACAGGAAAGAGATTTGAGACCATGCATGGATGAGGTGGTTGAGATCTTAAGAGGAATCAAGAGTGATGGGCTTGGTAGACAGGAAGAGACAGAAATATTGGATATAAGGACTGATGAAGTTATACTTTTAGAGAAGGCTCATTCTCCTGTTTCACTAAATTCAGTTGTTGACAATTGTGTTAGCGGCTCCTCTGTATTTTATTCCTCATAGTTTCTAAGTTTTAATTTTTCTCTGGGTGAAGATTTAGTTAGATAGTGAAACTTGTGTATTGTGTCAAATGTCAGTGAGCTAGTTTAGAAGTCATAGTCTTTACATGTATTTTCTCTAAAAGCTTCTGGTTTGAACTTTTATTCGGAGCTTGTATGTGTAACAAGTCCCACATCGGGAAGGTGTCCTTACCAGGGGCCTTATAAGGCGGGAGGTTCTCCAACCTCATATATTGACTTTTGAGGGATGGTTCCCCTCCTTAGCCTTATGCTTGTTACAAATGGTGTTTTCATTGAGAGCCAGCCAAATTGAAAAGGACTACCCACGGAGGGTTCTGACCGGTAAGAAGGTCAACTTTTGAGAGAATTCACTGCTTCTTCAAAAGATGTAATATGCATAGGAGTAAGAGAAATACATATATATTATGTGTGTGTTATTTATTTGGAGGTGTAAATGTTCTCGTGTGTTTGTAGGTAAGATGTATTTTTTGAAAAGAATTGCGTTACTGGTACAAGATTTGTACAATGCTCTGTAATCTACCTCTTTCTATGGCATTATTTATTACATCTTTCTTTATTTTAATCTGTCCTGCTTGTATACGTTGTGATAGGAACATTTGTCTATTCAAAACATACACGTTATGTAACTGTTTAACTACATTGGCTAGATACACGTTATTTTTAGCTTAGTTTGTGTGTGAAGTTGTATTTAAATTCTGATAAATTAAAAATAGTATACCAAGTCTTAGTTTCTGACAATATCCACATGCATATATAATGATAAATGTTTACTAGAAGGTTAGAGTCCATTGAATTACAGACAGGGTGAGAGGAAGAAGCATTTTTTTAGTATTATCTGTTGGATTTGGATTACTAGTGTTATTCTGTCATGCTGTCTCTTGTTACCTTGCATAGGCAGAGACAGAATAATTAGTTCTATGTGTATAGACTCTACTCCACAGAAATTATACATAGCATACAGCATGTGTTACCTACAGTAATTAGTTTGTCTTCTACCATTTGATAGAGAAAACATGAGGGCCTTTATGTTCCCTCCCACAACTGCGGAGTAAGTATTGTAATAATTTGTAACGATGGTAATTTAGCCATGTCTAAATATATTGTTGGCATAATTAATATTATGTTTAGGCATAGTTAAATATTAGTAAAGAAGGATAATGAAATGCAATATTATTATAAGTTTTTGCAGAAGTGAATGAATGATTGGAGTTGGAGTGGACTGTAACGTCTCATACCTATACAGTTTCCAGATCCCTTTCCGATGTATGTTCGATTCGTCCATGTGTCCCTTCTACTAGAAGCTTGCCAAGAGACGTTCCTTGTCCGTGCCTTTTGCACCGGCTATTACTCCCCGCCTTCTCAGTGCCCAGATGTCACATGGACCACTTAATAGTGTGCTTTTGGTTCACTGCAGAACCTAAATCTACCACAAACACAATTTCCACTGTAATATGTTAATGTTAGTATTATAAAAAAAATAACAAAACCTATTCCTCCTAACACACCTTTTATTCTTAGTAAAAAATATATTATAATTACATATACAGGAAGAGAGAGAGAGAGGAAAATATAGACTAATACTATTATACATCAAAATTGTATACTTTTACTAATTGCAAAATATAAAATTAACCAAACAAATCATCGATTGAAAGTTCTGTGGATCATATTAAGTTAATAAATGTTCATAAAGACAACAATCCGATTGATATTATATTGCATCAATTTGTTTCAACGGTTATAATTAAGGTGTCTTTATAGATGACATGCCAATAAAAAAACAATTTAAAGTATACCAATAAATATTTCATTTTAAGAAATTTATGAATTTAGATTGATTGATTTTATATTTTATGGAAAATCATTAAATTTTGTACTTATAAAAAAAACAAATTATACGATATAGGTATGGATACTCAAGCTTATATACAATGAAATAAAGATTCATCTAAATATCCAAGTAATTAGACACCGATTAAAGATTAAGGTCGGTAAATAATAAAGTGATTTATACGCTAATTAAAAAGTATAAGTCATGAAGTGAATATTTAAACTGAATTAAAGTTTTTAAATTAAAACTGTAACTTGTTCTCTTTAATACACTAAATATAAAATATATTAATACTTATTATAGTAAGGTGACTATTTATATTATTTTTTTTCATCAATTTTCATATTTTTAAATTATACAAAATTTACTTGTGTTATTTAAATTAGTGTATATAAGTATAATTCAATTTTATAAAATTAATTTGTAAGATAATTTTTTATTTGTTTATATATATATATATATATATATATTGTAAATTCATCTTATTTCTGATTAGATAAAATTTCCAATATTTATTATACTAAACACAAAGTCCAATGAATTAAGCTTAAAATTTTTCTTTTAATTTGGTTCAAAGTATAAAGCTTATCCGATTAAAATTTATTATTTGTTGACTTTATCATATCATTTATTATTGGATTATCATTGATATCTGATTCAATGTTTGAGATATATATTTTTCAACATGAAGAGAGTATATTATAGATTCTACATCGACTAATCCAAGTAAGCTTGTTCCATTTTGAATCGACTAAGTTAGTTTATCTCAAATAACATCTACCCAAAAGCATATACGCTAGCCCACATAAAATTTGCTTACTTTATTAATTTTTTTTATATTTATTAACCAACATAATTCATTACGTTGAAATAAGAAAAAAGAGATATAATTCAAGCATAACCAATAAAATATTCCTTAAAAATATAACTGTTATACTTTTTGAATCTTGATTTTTCCTCATGTGATTATTAAGAATTTTATATTGAAATTATGAGTATTATTAACAATAATGGTTAAGTTCATGCATTTATGTAAATGCTTAATTAATAATCCTTATACTTATATACACCTAATGGTTAAAAAACACTCTTGTTACATCATGAAATTTACATGGGCAATGCGGACCGTCTTACTCTGTCGTTAGCCTACGCAAACTATAGATTATTTAAGACAATCCAAAATAGATAAACATATTCAAAAACTTAGTTCACTTCGCACTTTTTATTTTTTATTATTGTGGACATCTGCTTTATATTGTGATATGCTAAGTGAATCACACTTTTTAAATTGATTTTGTAGTTTAAAATTTCATTCTTAAAATATTTATAGGTTTTATATTTTACTTAAGAAAATATATTTTTTTTGTTATTAGATGATCAATCTTCCCAAGATTTGTTGATGAAAGCATAAACATAAAATTGATTTCCCTCCAAGTTTACTTTATAAAGGCATAATTGCAACCTAAGCAACCAAATCATGCTGACCCAAAAGAAAGTAACGAAATCAGCCATAGCTTATTCTTCTGAAATTGGTGACTCCATGTCAAACTTCCACTTCAATGAATTGGACTTTTTCTTCTGTTTTGGATGCATTAATTGATCCATCCCCATATTTCTTCTGATCTTTCTGGTCTTCTTTGCTACACCATTTCTCATCAACACATCTCAATCTCATAAATGTAAATCACACATAATTCATCAAACATATATACAAATATGAGAGAGATATTAAATGACAAAGTTATTTCACATAACTTCTTCAATTTATATTCTGCCTTTAATTGACCTTGATGTTCATCATTATGTAAAAATAATCATTTTTTATTGAAAGAATCCCTTCTATATGTTTTCAAGACTCTATTTAGTATTTACATAAATGACGGAACAGAATTGATAAAAGACATATAAAAACTACCATTTCCATAAGAAAAAAATTATTTTAAATTTAGTTGAGTAGATTATGTTAATATAACTTTTTCTTTAACGCTCATTGTTTTGATATCTATAACTTTTATGGCTAGAAATAGCTTTTTCAGGTTTAATTTTTGTTAACATACTCATTAAAGATGACATTTATGAATTAAAATACATTTAAGAGCCTTAGAAAAATATAAACACACATTAAATTTGTTTTCATTGGAAAAATAGTTCAAATTGCATGTGTTATATAGTTTGAGAAGAAATTTAAAGCATTTTGAAATGGATTTAGGAAAATGAAAAGAAGAATAAAAAATAAAAGTTGAATAGTAATGAAAAAGAGCATTAGGAGTATTGTGAAGTAGTAGAATTTGGGGCCAAGAAAAAAAAAAGGCAGCTTTTATATTCCCCGATAAAGCCCTCTTCCGATCCCTTTCCTTTCTCAGTCTAATCAATCTCTTTCTCTCTCTTCTCTCAGATCTCACTCACTCTTTCTCTCTCCTCACTTCTCAATGCACAAATTCAAGTTTCTCGCCACCCAATGCGCCGTCGCCGGCAGTCCCACCCGCAGTCCAACAACCAGCCCTGTCATCCACCTGCGCCGCCGCAAGACCCTCCGCATGTTCCTCGCCCGACGCCGATTCCATCCCCCGCCGCAAGATCCCCCGCCCCTCCCCGAGAACCGCGTCCGCCACAAGCTCAAGGACCTCTTCGTCTCCTCACCGCCGCCACCCCTTAACGAAGACAAAACAATCTTCCATCAGCAGCAACAACAACAACAGCAAATAAAAGAAGAAGAAGAAGATAACAAGGATCAGCCTGTCGAACTCATCCCTAACTCCGCCCTGAGCCTCCGCCTCCGCACCGGATCTCCCTTCCGGCGCTCCGCCGCAGCTCTCCGCCCGGTATCCTCCGTCTTCCGCTACCGGTTGCTGAGAAGAGCGTGGCGGCCGGTGCTTGTCACCATCCCTGAATAGTACCACTGATACTTTCTCTCCGCTGTGTCATAACTGTACGGATTAATTCAATTCCTCAATTTTATTTTTTATTTATTCTATTATTTTTTCAATCCTTCCACAGATAACAATAACATTATAATTTTCATACAAAAAAGATATAATATTAAACCGAACTTTAATTGCTAACATGCGCCGAGTGCGCTTCTGGTAAAGCCATGAAGGGAGAAAGTAATCAATGTAACTAACACCACGCGGCAACGGTTATGATGCGACGTCGTATACGTATTTCAGTATCGTACTTTTCCACGAATATTTTATTCTCACCAAAACATGTATTAATGGTTAACACTGCTATAAAATAACATTTTTTGGACATTAGTTAACAGTTATGTTATATGAATTTTATAATCCAATTTGGAGTTATCATTTATCGATTTGACATGATTTGTAAATAATATGGAAACTAGGGTTCTTATTTTTGTGCTTATTAGAATGGATGTAGAAGGAGAGTGATGAGAGATAAGTGGCTGTGAGAAAAAGACCGTGATACTTTCCTACAAGTGTGTCTCTATTCGCAGCTTCCCATGTGTTTCTGCTAAAAGTTGGATTCTTATCATCGACGGTCTTCTGTTTTTGTCCTGTCTCGGTGAGCAAAAGAGCTTTTGTTTTGTTGTAACACTTAAGCAATGCTTGGTGTTAGAGAATGTAAAAAAGAATGATATTTTCCTGATGTAGCAAAGTTGTTGTGATGTTGGTTCTATATTTTTAATGAAATACATATAGATGTTTTGGTTAGTATGCTTAAAAAGGTAGCAATAATAATACATTAGACTAGTGTCCGAACTAAATTATGCAAGGATAATGCACATTCCTTTGTACTTGTCTAGGGTTTATACTCTCTTCTGATAAGGTAGGCCCTATGTACGTGTGTTGATTCATTGCGTAACGTGTGTACTGTAACAGGTGTACTTTTTGAAACTTTAATTATAGTGTGGGGAAGCAATGATTGTAGCTAGAGATTTGAGATCTAACAAGTATTAAGGGCTTAATTATCCGTGTGTTGATGATTTGTCTGTGTTGCATAGGGAATAGAGAGGAAGTGAAAATGACAAAGAGTTTTGTATTTGTTGAAAGCTTGAAGGAATCTTGGTGTTTGAGTGACCCATTTTTGAGCCATTTTGTTTGTATTATCTTGTTGAAGTGACCTAAAAAGGGTGGATTGCTTTGCTCCCTAACATCCCGTTTAGTATCTAAACAGCCCCACCATGCCATTATTGAGGGCATCTTTTCCCCCTTATTGCTGCTGACTGAAGTTCTTAGTGATCTTAGCAAGCTAAAATTGAATAACTCAAAAAGAAAAATGAGTGAACTATATATTGATACGGATCCATCGGACAAGATCACATTTCTAAACACCAACTCAAATCAAGATTACGTAAGTGTTACTTAATAAGTAATGAACTATTATTGGACCGTGATTAGAATTTTATTAATCTCAAACCTATTCAAAAAATTATAAATAAAAATTAAAGATAAAAAGATAAATAATTATATTTACTGTGAGTTTAAGACTTTGTTATGATCTGATTGGATTAATTATTAATTTAAACACTAAAGTGTCTTAGATAGATAGATCAAACAATTTAGAATAATGAATACGTTCAATCCTACACCCCAAACAATGAATTAATAAAACATAAGTAAACATAACTAAAGGTTGATGCAAATAAGAAAGGTTTTTGGATTTACAGAGAGAAAAAGATGTGTGTAAATTGGGTTGTTGCTTTGGCTTGAAGTGTAGGTGGTGGTGTGAAATTCATTTGGACACGTTAGGAGGAATCTCTCTCCCACTAGCTGTTCACAACAAAACCATATGACAACGAAAACAACACTTCTGCTAAATACGTTTGACTGAAATGTTTCTTCAGTAACAATTTTCACTTTTTGAGTTTTTTCTGTTTGAATAATAACACGTGGCAAAAAAATGCACCGTATATTGTTTTCAGTCATTGATATAATTGTTTTTTTACCTCACATGTGACTTTGATTGAAGATTTTACATCAGACTATGGTCACATTTAGACCTAAATTTAATAGGTACTTACTCGAACCCGCACAATTTGAATTTAATAGTTTAAATCCATATTCGACTATTTAACTATTATGATAATTTTTATAATTAATTTTAAGATGAAAACATATAGTAATAGTTTATAAGAAGAAGAAAAAGTTTATCAGTGGTGATGTGATGATTCACTTTATAGTTTGAGTCAAATATGTAAGTTAGAGTTAGAAAATGTGATATAAGATGAAAGCAACTCTTAACGGAAAGCAAATGATCATATAATAATACTTTTGCTTTGTTGGGTTGCATTGGAAGACACACATACTTTTTAAATCAGACTACCAAAATTTAAATGTCAGTGTATTATTGAGTACAAATAAGAAAATTAAGTAGTATATAAAAAAATTATACATTTATTATATTAAAATTTTGGATTTCATTATTATTAATATCCCACTTTAGTTGAATTAGTCTTTTTTTTATGGTTGTTACAACTCATAATTACTTTTTACCTAATGCTTTGACCAAACTCATCAAAATTGAAGAATATATATATACTTGGGATTCTCTTATTCTTTGCTCCTTAGCACAACCAATGACCTATGCTTGTTGCCAAAGGTTTCCTTTTTGTATTTTTTTTTCTGTTTTTTGCACTTTCTCCATAAAAACTGATAAAAGAACTGCTTGCAAAGTTAACGAATTTATAGATAGGAAATTAATGGATTATTGTTATTATTAATTAGTATTTTAATTCTGTATTTTTGTTTAACTTTTATACTTTCCAACAATTTTCTCCTCCTTATCAAAAAGCTCGTTTAAAAAGATATTAGAAAACTTATTTTAGAATTTGTTTTGAAAATATTCTTCAAGAAAACATCTCATATTTTGGAAAGCTTATTCTAAAATTCATTCAAAAAATATAATTCTAAAATCTACTTTCTATATATTTTGTTTCGGAAATTACATTCTATTACAGGTAATCCAGAAGTCACTTTTATAAAGGGAAAAACAGCATTTTAAAAATTATGAGGTGCGGTTAGAAGTTATGGAGGTGTTAGAAGAAAAGGCCTACAGCTTGGCCCACAAAAAATCCCTCGGACTGTAGCATCTATCCAGTAAGCCCAACTCAATAAAGGTTTAATTAAAGAAGCATTCTAAAGGGCCACATACAACTTCCTTTGGCCCACTTCTTCCTACATCTATATATTTAATTTGTTATTTATTTCCAAATATAAATGTAATTTTACATTCTAAGGATTGCAAACAAGAATATAATCTCAATATATTATCATTATTGAGATTTTCCACTTTAATTTAATTAAAAATAATTATAAATTTGACTCTTAAATTAAAAAAATACAATTGACATTCTTTTACCTCTTTACATTTGGGCATGAGATTTCCTCCATGCGATTGCTGCTTCAATGATTTCCTCCATGTGCTGCTTTATTTCTCTGGAGAGGAAGTTCACATAACCAGTTAATTAAACAAGCAACAGTTTGAACAACAGAACTCAAATGAAAAGTTTTCACAAGCTTACTTGCAAAACATGTTTTTATTCTTACAAATGCTTGTTGACTTTCTCATATGTCTTCTCCACCATCAATGAGCAGGCTACTAGAGAGAGGTTGTAACATGATAATCATATGTCTTGTACATGCATGTATTAATTTTCAGATTCTCTCATCACAATTTCCTTTCTCTGATGCAGGTCTGCCTACAATACAAAAAACAATCTCAGTTACACAGCATAGCAAATAAAGTCTAAGTTTTCTGATAAAATGTAAAAGACACTTAGAAATACTTGTTATTTGTTGATATTGATATACATGAATGCCAGTTTCAAGCATAGATTGTTGGTGTTTACCAGTTTCAGCTCTAACTCAGAGATTGTCTGCTCTTTCTGACGAGCAAAAAACTTAAATGACTGAAACAGGATTAAGAGAAAATCAGACTTGAATGGCAAATATAAACCAATGGAAAGTACAAATAAAAGAATTGGATATGAACTATGCCAACAATGGATGCAAGAGAAGGCAGTCACTTACTCCATTTCTTTGCATTTCAAGAGATCTACGCAATGCTTCTCTTTTTGTTAGAAGATTTTTTGCTAACTTTACTGACGGTCGACTATAGTTTTTTCCACGGTATATAATAATAGCATGGCCCTGTTTCAGTTTATCAATTGAAACTAAAATTCCCCCACTTTCTGTCTCCAGCAATTTTGCAGTGTTTATGACATGACTGAATAGTTTCTGCATCGTAATGACCTTCACCACTTCTCTGTGTTTCCAATGTTGATGTAGGCCTTCCAATACACCATCAAAGATTCCTCGTCTTCCTGCATTCATTTATCAATGTAAATTCTCAGATCAGGAAAAATTTAATGCAGCTTTTCCAACTAAAGAGACATTACTGTTTACTAATATTTATGATCACAGCATTTCAGAAATTATCAATTAATTATAAAATTGGAACTAAGATTATGCTTTCCTACTAGGTATCCATTTAGGTGTTATCAAGGTTTTTATTGTGATTTAGCCTCATTGAGAAAAATAATATTTTTTTCTTAAAAAAGTGAAATTGAAGCCCATTTTAACCTCAAAACCGATTTGATAAGATAAAGTTTATACTCAGTAATATCATAGGGAGAGGATTGTCTCACCCAAGACTAAATGTTTAGAATTTAGATCATTGAGTTTACAGGATTGAACATTTTCCTATAGCCTAAGATCAATAGTAGATAGGCATCAATACGAAATGAAACAAAGCCTAATTCAACCCCAAAAGCTACCATATGGGGAGAGGGTTATAAGGAGTACTTTGAGTAACTGAAGTGGAACATCTTAACAATTGGTTTACTCAGCAATGAAGAATTAAAAGATAGCTAAAAACAAAGAGAAAAAAGAGCAAGTCGTGGAAAACCAAGAATGCTGAAAGAAAAAATGTAGGGAAAAGAATGAAGAGTCTGTAAATGTGTATATCTAATCAAAATTATAGAAGTGGAATTTCTATACCAAGCAGTAAGCAACTTTGCATCTTCAATCCAATCTTTCTAAAACATTCTCTCTCTTCATCTGTCATTATTTCCAAATCAGTATCCTGCTCACTAGGTGTCCATGCAGCATTTAACTTTGATAATTCCTTCCCTGATTTCTCTATTTTCTTGTTCAGCTGCAGAATCCACAAAATTAATTAAAGAGTATCAATATATGAAAAATGCAAAAGGAAAACTTTAATTAACTACATCTTACAACTAATGCTTTGTATTGTTTCTCTTTCAATTCCTTCTCCAATCTACATATTTCTGCTTCCAGTTGAATGTTTAACTCTTTGTTTCGATTTTTTGTATCCTCAAACTTTGTTTGAATTTTCTTGAATTCTGTTAAAGTTCCACTTGTACTGGTGTCTTGTTGGACTTCATCAATAGGAGAAAAGGCTTCAAGTGCTTTCATTCGTGCAACTTCTTCATGAAATTGGCAACTTTTAAGCTCCGATTCTCTGTTTTCTACCAAAGCTGCAACTCTTTTTGGAAGGAAATCATTTCCCCTATAGAGTATTATGTAAAATTTGTTGCGCAACAACAAAACTCCTCCAGTGAGACGCTGCATTAAATACATAAAATATTTACACATGTTTACGGGTGCATATACCAAAACCATTACAAGAACTAATACACAAGCTACAAAAGACAGGCCAAGTGGCCAACTCGACCAGCATTGCATATTAGACAGAGAGCATATATTGAAACTAATCTGGAAAAATATGGTTGGTGCAACAAGTGATTTTTTCTTCCAGTTGGAATTGTGAACTTCTCATTCTAAGTTTAATAGTAGGCCATTGCATTGTAGTGACTTACACACCCATTCTTGTATCAGACTACATTTCAAGATAGGACAACCAAAGCAACAAGTTCTTCCCCAAAAAGTGAGTCAGGACAATCATTTAACAGTCTCCATCTGAACACAACACGAAAAAGTCTCACTCACATACATAATACTATTGATGAAACCTACACCTAAGGTTTAGGATGTCTTGCATTGCATCCCACATACAGGGAACAGTCAAATTTCTGGCAAACCTACCTTTAGTTCATTGGCCATCATTTCATTGTTGGTGTTTGGAATCCCATACTTGATAGCAATTTTCGCTATAAGACTCTTCTCCCACAACTTTAGGATGGCAGCAGCTAATCCCTTGAGTCCTTTGTTCCTTCCTTCATATAAAAGAGACACAAATATTTAATTAACTTCATGGATATGACTTCTACGAAAATAGCTCTGCTTGGCAATTGCTTATTGAAGCTAACATTAATTTACATTTAATTGAAATGGATACTGCTTGACCATGTATATGTAGTGGATAAATATTGCATCAAGAACTCAGCCCCATCCAAGTATGATATTGCTTTCTAAACTGATACCATTGAGGTCATAAGATTAATACATAAGAACTAGTACCAATTGTGGCAACTGACACTGAATTGTGTATGTAGTGATTTCGAAGAATACCAGCCAACAGACTCCTTGCATCGAGTTTCTTTCCTCAAGTATAAAATAAGTCATAAAAACAAACATGGCATGCTTGTAAAGACAAGTTTATGTCATATGCACAACAAAATAAGTTGTTGGCTATAACCTACCTATAAGCTAGTATGTAGAAAACTATATTTATACAATTCATTATATCTGAGGAAAGAAGGATGACAGAGTTCAGAACCAGATGAAATAAACAGTGCTGTTCAATTATGGATAGGCAAAAAATTCACTGAGTTAGCCATTACAGCAAATTAGTGATACAAAGATTGCTAGCAACACACTCTTTCCTTGAATTTTAATAGTTGATGTGTATTGAAAACTATGGTATCATGCAAGAGACTGATTATATAATGTGAAACTCAAAATATTATGATATTCAATAAATTTCAGTAAATAATGAAGAGTGTTAGAAAGTGTATTGCCAGCATTTCTCACAATGATATACAGAGTTGAAGAGTGAAGATAGCGCGATATAATGACGATGATGATGACAACAAGACCCAAATGGTCAAATAAGAAACCAAAGCAAATAAAAAGGATGATTATATGTTTTGCTAAGCTGAATTATATTGGTAATTATTTTATATAAATTGAAGGAAAGTCTGGAAAATAAATTGAAGCGATAGCAAGAAGCAGGAGGGTACCAAGAACAAAATGAGTCGGTAAAGGATGAGCAAGCTTCCTGAAGTATGTTAGTTCATAATCACTTAGTTTAGCACCAGAATGAGGTGGACAGAGTCTTAATGGAGTCTCAAATCCAGGAACATCTTCAGGAAGTAAGTCAGCATCCACTGGAAATGGCTTGGGCCTCCACCAATCAATGAAGCGAGGTCCTAAGTCATCCAATAATCTATCAGTTTCCCTCTCATACAGTGACCCATTGGCCGTTTGAAAATTCATCTTTTGTACACTAGTTGATACAGAATCCTTATCCTCAGCATTGAAGTTCAGCATCTCACTCAAACTGCGGTTGGAATCAACCGAGCAAATATTACCATTGGTAACTGATTCTGCCCCACTCATTTCAGAATGATTTTTTCTTAGACTGAGATAACCTTTAGTTGTCAACTGATGATTGCATCCACGGTAAACCACAAGAAAATCCTTCTTGCTCAAAACAACTAAGCCTCCAGTCTTTGTCTATTCAAATGGGAAATGAAAATTATTAAAGTCATAAAATAACATGGACGGATAACATGAAACATGTATAAAACATAGCAGAAATAATTATCTACATATCAGAACAGTTTGACTAATATTAGATCTTTGCCAAAATCAATTCATACAATAGCAGCATGTCTGCATTATATAGCTGTAACAAGACACTCGATATTATATTAGTCAGAGTCGAACCAGATTATATCAACTTTCAATATTGAACACCTATAAACATACTTGTAAATTTGAATCCTTATGTAAATCCCATCAAACCAAAACAAATAGCTTAACCAGCAAAGACACACTGTACAAAGTATGAATTGCATCAACAAATACAACTAGATTGTCAGCAGGCAAAAAATAAATATACACAGAGCACAACAAGGCCTTACACAACCTATCTTTCAGTCATGCACAGGTACAATACACTAAAAGTCTAACTTAATAATCCATGCCTTCAGTAATATAATTATGGCAAAGAGTTCAACAAAAGTCTACTAGTGGGATATGAACAAGTCTAAACCTCAACAATTTCTCGTGCTCTACTCATATTCTTGCATAAAGGGATATCAAATTTAACCATGGCAAGCTCACGTCTCCTCCAAGTCGATTTAATTTGATCCACAACATCTTGAGTAACACCAGCTTTCTTAACCTTGATCCACGTTCTCATGCTTGCAGCTTCAATCCTCAACCTTCGAAGTAGTACCTTATCAAGAGCCAACTCTGCAGAAGTGGCAGCCTTTTTCCTTTTAATTTTCTCGTAAACAAACTTAGCATCGTTCTCCCATGGCATTCTCGCCTTAGTTCTTCTAACTTCCTCATTTTCCTTCAAACTTTCCAAAACTCCTCCTAAGCTTTCAACATTGGGTGAACCAATCAGAGCGTCAGCTGAATTATGACTGCTGCGAAGCTTCTCAACCTTCTTCACAATTTTCTTCATGGCCTTCTTCCCCCTTGCCTCTTTGCCCATCAAATCTTTATCAGAAAGTTCTTGTCTTTCCAACTTGAACTTCTTGGATTTGGGTTTGGACAGGTCAACGAGCTCGTTGGGTTGTAGAAGAAGAGGACCCTTCATCCATGGAGGAGTGGGGGCTTTGATGGGAACTTGAGATGGGGGCTGGTGATTGTGACCATTGTCGGAACGTGGGAGCAGTGAAGAGAAAATGTGAATATGAGAATATGAATCTGAATTTGGAGGAAAACGAGGACGAAGAGAAAGAAACAGCATGATTGAAGCTACCCACAAACACCATAGGAAGATTGATGAAGCTTAGCAACTGAGCTCAACCTTCTTCATCAATGTTTCATTCTTGTCATTTTGATATTTTCTCACTTCCTTTTCCTTTTTTTTTATAATAAACTATAGTTGCATTCCTAAAAGACTACTTTCTCTATTAAATAGTTTTCAAAAAAATATATTGAAAATTTATTGTTGATATGTTAAGATGGGAACATAAATTTTTTATATTATAAATTAGTAAAATACGTTGATGTAACTTTAACATGATTTTTTAGGTATAAAATATTTAGTTCCGATAATCAAACATGATTTTAACATTTTAAATAATTAATTAAATATATTGATATATTTAAATTCAAATCAAAAGCAGACTTAAATTTAAATTAAAAAATATTTCATTTAATTAAATATTAATTATATATATATATATATATATATAGAATTTATTGACAAAAATTGATTAATCAAATATTTGAATTATGGAGACTATTACGAACTGATGCCATAAATTGCCCTGAAATGTTCCGAGAGCAAAACTTCCCAGCAAGAAGGTGACATGGCATTCTCACCGGCCTCTCGACTAGCCAATCTTCGGCGGCACTTGGATTTGACCGAAGCAGTCAACAAGGTAGTGATAATGGATTTCTCTCATAATCATCCATTCTATTTACTGCTACACAAAGTATTTGCTCCCTTTCTCAACCCTTGTAGTAATTTTTGTATCATTTTGGAATTATGCTTAAGGAAAGTGTGAAATTGGTTTTGATATAGGTTGCGCAAGTCAATGGAATTGGAGGATCAATGAAAGTGAAGGTAGCCTCAGAGGTTTCTCAAGCATTATCATTGGGGCGAGCAGTTGTTGCTCTGGAATCTACCATCATTTCACATGGTTTTTAATATTTTACAGTAGTCGCTATATCCTACACACGCATATAAACCCACAACTTAGTGTTTGGACTATACTCTTGTTTGTAGGGATGCCATATCCTCAAAATTTGCAAACTGCAATAGAGGTGGAAAGTATTGTAAGAGAGAATGGTGCAGTTCCTGCCACCATTGCAATTTTAGACGGCACGCCCTGTGTAGGTATTTATTCTCAGCCTTCTCAAGACTATAGATGGAATTAGTATTTCATATTTTACATTCACTTACAAGCACAAGTGATCTGTTATGCGAAGTATGATGGAGTGCTCGCGCTTAACTAACTTTGAATTTCCTTTTCAAGTTGTTTTGTGAATCGAGTTTGGTTTGAAATGGTTTTAGGAATGAAGAGAAGAGTCAAAATAACAACGAATATTGATTCACAAAAACAACCTGAATGTGGGTTAGGTCTAGTGCAAGCAAGCATTATATCATTCATATACCATGTCACTTGCTTCATGTCTGCGAACCATGTTGAAAACACCACCTGAAGAGTTTGTCATCCCATTTCTTATTTTGTTGTTGCAATGATAACAAACATGTTTTGTTGCATCTTTTTGACAAATATGTTTTGCTTGCTTGTTTTATCTGGATAGGTCTAAGTCTAGAAGAACTCGAAAGACTAGCTAGTCTGGGAACCAGTGCTCGGAAGACAGCTCGAAGGGACATTGCAAATGTTGTGAGTGTCTTGACATCGTGCACCATATTAATAATTTAAGTATATATCTATGTGAATGTCATTAGAAACCTTACAAAAAGAAAAGTAGGAAACCCATTACATTGAAAATGTTGTATAGTCCAAAAATTTTAAGCAACTCATGTATAGCAAGAATTGTATGAAGACATCACTTAGGAAATCTGATTCAGGATGGCGTTCTCAGTGTTGAGAGTGTGTGGGCCCACTCTTTTGTAGTGATTCCAAAATGCTTCCATGCTCTGCAATTCACACAACAAAACTCTCTCGCCCTTCCCACGTCTGTGATTGTCCACCTTCTTTATCCCACTTCCAATTCACTGCCGGGTTGGCAAATACATCTGTCTCAGATTGTGGCAGTAATGGCCTGCACCTGAAGCGTTAAATGAAGAAGCAGTTTGTGGACCTTCTCAGTGGGGAGGTGGAGTTCTGTTACAGAAGCATATACAGGCACATGAACATAACTTGGCATCTCAGTATCAGAGAGAGGCAGACAAATATATATGTATATACATGCTACTGAAACATGTGAGCCTGCAAGATAACAATTGAGGTCATGCCATACTCATCCAGGAGAGAAAGACAACTTGGTTGGGAGCAATGAGCTGGTCAAATGGGTTGGAAAGTAGAATAACTGTATTAAGTTTTGTTACTTATATTCTTTACAACTATAATCAGGGCAGAGTTTTACAAAAGTATAAAAGCAAAATGCTTGAGTTGTCAACCAATATAGGTTAAAATTGTTATCTTTACTGTGTAACGGTGTTCCTTATATGCTTGATGGGTAGTATCAAACAAGTTTTGTTGTAGATGATACCTATACGTATGCATGTATCATTAGTATGTTTCCACGACTTGGTTCCCTTCGTGTTTAATACTTGGCAAACATGTTCTAGGACTCGATTGCTATCAAACATTTTTCTGAGTAAACCATGGTAAACTTTCTACATTCGTGTGAACTTCATGATCTCAGGTCAAGAAGCGAGTCAATAAGTTTGAAGTTAATGTTATTTTTGTCCTTCATTGATTTACTATTACAATATTTTATTAGGACTAACTATTTGATGAAGTTCGCTCCCTTTTGAAATATTTTCACCTTTAGAACTTATATGCTTTTATGAAGTTATGTATGATTTGACAATTTATGTACGTTTAGTCTTATTTATCATCAGTGCATCATCCTAGTTTATTTATGTTTTCAGATAGCTCGAGGTGAAAATGGTGCAACTACTGTTTCTGCAACAATGTTTTTTGCTTCTATGGTATTTTTCTCACATACCACTTCGATTTCAGTCTCAGTCATTGTATCATGCCGTTTTGGTTTAACTGCCTGTACTTTTGAAAATTTTGTGCAGGTTAATATTCCCATATTTGTGACTGGGGGGATAGGGGGAGTGCACCGTCATTGGGAACATAGTATGTTAACCTCTTATATCTCACTAATAAAAAAAATTGATTTTTCATGATGGATGCTGACAAACCTTGCCTGTAAGATATACATTTTGGTTTAAAATTGACACCAAAATAAATGAACCTGTTCGTGTTGTACAAGTTGTTATGTCCTTTAGGGTCTTTGAAAGTCCTGCAATTTGCAACTTAAACAATGAATAGGGAGAGCGATGACATTTGATCAAGTTTTCCTTTTGCAGTAAAATTCTTGTCATGTTTCATTATGACCAAAAACACTTGTTGTAATTTGTCTCGCTATACAATATATACAAACAATAATCATACTCAGTCCTTTTGTTTCTCTGTAAGATATTTTCTGCTAATTAAAGTACGAAGTTTCTCCTTGCTGAATATACCGAAGGACTCTATATTTGATTGGTATTTTTATAGGCTTAAAGTGGAAATGTTTGTGTAATACAATCTGCAAAACTTCAGTTCTCTTTGGATGGAACTGTTTCGTCTCATCCTGAAAAATAAAATTTCTTGTTGCAGTCTACAAACACAAGAGATGTTTTTTTTTTCCTTTCAATTTTTGTATTATTGTAGTTTCTGCAAAGACAGTCTGAGATTTTTATTGAGCATTATTATTTTTTTATATTTTTGGCCAGGTATGGACATATCTTCTGATCTCGTTGAGCTAGGCAGAACACCAGTAGCAGTTGTATGTGCTGGTGTAAAATCAATATTAGATATTCCCAGGACGCTTGAATATCTGGTACCCATTTACTTTTGTGTTAATATTACTGAAGCAGTAATCAGTTGTAGCTTTTATTATTATTATGATTATTATTTTTATTTTTATCTTGAATAGGAAACACAAGGAGTCTGTGTTGCTGCATACAAGACCAATGAGTTTCCTGCATTTTTCACGGAAACAAGTGGCTGCAAGGTATATTAAATCAGATTCTCGTATGACTTTCAATATTAAACATGTCCATGAATAGCATAATTAAGTGCTTAATGTAGTGTTTGACCACATTTTCTTCATGGAAAGATTTACATGAATCGTGTGTTATGAGCACGCACATTATTCTGTATTTGTAAGGAATAAAATGAAACAAAAGATATTTAAAACTTATTCTCTTAAATTAAGCCTATACAATATTTCTCTATTTCCTTATTTACACAATCATGCATCCATTTGGGATGGTGCCTTTAACAACAATTTATCTCATAAGTAGATTACGAATCTCATCCTCCTTGCTCCATCCCTCTCAGAATCTCATTCTTTTTGAAGGTGTTTGGCTCTGCCTGATACCCCTTAAAGGTGTTTGGTTGAGCATATGATGTCTTTTATGTTATTTTTAATAATTGGTTGTGAATATGTTATTCCCAATATATTTCAAGTCATGATTTTTGAAATAAGCCTTCTGATTTGTGATTTAATTGGTGTTCAACATCCATGTTTTCAGCATTATTATCATAGCGTGTTATTTGTCAATTGGAATGTAAGTATAGTATAATGTACTAAGGAATGAATATACGGACAGTATTATATTTGATCATTGCAAAATTTCAGGTTTCATGTCGGGTAGACAGCCCGGAAGACTGTGCTTCCATAATAGGCAAGGAAAACCTTCTTTTTCTTTTTCTTTTTTTGTTGTTGCCCGTTTGTATTTTCTCCATGATTTATATTCTTCTGGCAGATGCAAGCTTCAAACTCAAGCTAGGAACTGGAATTTTGATAGCAGTTCCTATTCCTCAAGAACACTCAGCTTCTGGAAACATAATTGAATCTGCCATTCATAAAGCCATTAAAGAAGCCAGGTAAATGTCTTTGTTCTCTCTTCTACATTCATTATGGCTTAATATGGAAGATATACATTAAATGTTTTCCTAATTTTGTTTCATACATTTAATATTAATTTTTCTAAAATTTAATTTAATACATTCACTTGTAGGGAAAACAATATAACAGGGAGTGCTGAGACTCCTTTCTTGCTCGCTAAAGTAAATGACCTGACTGGAGGTGCCTCACTTGCTGCAAGTATCCATTTTTAAAGTTTTCCAGCTATACATTAGTATAAAATCAATAACTAAAAGTGTACTTTAATGTGAAATTTAGTCTATAATATGATTTCAAACGTGTATAAGTTAAATACAGTTAATAAGGACTAGTCAAACTTTTTGAGGGACCAAAAATATAATTAATCTTCAATATTTGTCAAGTGTTAAAGTGGAGCTTAACAACAATATAGACATTGCTCTTGTGAAGAATAATGCTCTTGTTGGAGCTAAAGTTGCAGTAGCCCTTGCCGAGAAAAGAAAAAATTGTGAAAGGTGAGCTTATACTTCCATGAGATCTGTTGGCCAATTCATGTATATATGCCTGGAACTCTTAATGATCTGTCAATGCAAATTTTACTCAATGTAATTGTCAAAAATTTCTTCCATGTCAAATGTTAGCTTCTCTGTCTTCTTCATGCTATTAGATTTTCTTTAACTAGAAAATATTATATTGAAGAAATTTATTAAATTGCATTCCACTTAAGATATGTAGTCATGAGATATGAAGCGCACACAGCCTTTACTGCTTGTTGGAAGCAGATCAGATGGGAGTGGAGTGGACATGTTGATGATGCCGTGTCCAACAGGCCCAACAAGTTGAACATGACTCGCCATCTGAGAACAACATAACATGCGTGGTCCACTCTCTAGACACGCGGAAACACACAACCCATCTCGTCTGCTCCTTCATGAGCTGGTGTTCTATTTTCCTTCTTTATGAGTGTTCGTCTATCAACACATTGGAACTAGCCATTGTCAGCCTTTGAACCACCACACCATCTATCAACATATTTGTTGGTACACACTAAATTCTGACTTAGAGCAAAGGTAGTTAGGATGCTGAGTGGTTAGTTAGGTGGTGTTGGTATGAACAACCATTCAAGAGTTTATTACTATTTGGATTATAGTTAAAGAGGCACTCAACCTTCTAACAGAATTAAAAAAGTCTAAGCGTGAGCAACAAAATAAAACTCTGGGAATTTATGAGAAAGCGGACAGTAATATCTGAGAATATCTAATGAAGCTTTTCATTTTCTTATCTGGTGAAATAAGCGACGAGACATTACATCTAGTGTTTTTCTTGTACAGTAGGTGAAAACCGTTACCACAGCTAACTAACTCCAGAAAAGCTATTCCAACTATCAACCTTGAACAACAACTAAAGTTTTCAGAAATAACTCAACTTCTGTAATAGAATGTTATGGCCCAAGCTACTGACCCTTTAAGCCCAATTGAGCTGACAGACAAACTGGAAGCAGCAGGGCCAACACGACAAACTGCAGCCAAACGTAATGTGTTAAGCCCAACTGTTTCAAGGGCTATGAACAATTTTAGTTTTGCAGAGAGTAATAAGAACAAAACTACCTGCAAGCGTGAGAAGGATTTCATTGCAATTTTGTTTTGCTTGGTCGTGAAATTTGTCACGCATGATTGTGCTATATTTAATAGTAGGACTAGGATAGAATAAAAAATGCAGAAATAGAATGTTCAGTTTGTTTCAATTTTGTTGTAAGGAGGCTGCTCCCCTCTAAAGGAGCAGTTTTTCTCTTCTGTTATTACTCTTTTGCTTGTAGTACCTTATACGTGTCTTAGTATGAACATGGATGATTTTAGATTGAATTGACACAATAAGACTCTATTGGTTTAATGGGAGAATTAATTAGGGATGTTAAAGTGAGTCAACTCAACATAAGTTGGCTTGTCACAGGTTGAGAAAAAAATGAGTTACTTCAACTGAACTCACTCTATGGTGAATAAGAAATTTTCAACCTAGTTGACCGACTAGAGGTTGGTTGGTGGGTTCACTAAATTTATAAACTACAACAAATATGTACATTCTATAAGCAATTTTATATTGGAGATGATAATTTTCAACATTTGATAACTATTACAGATCAATTCAAATGTCAAACACTGTAAATAGAAGTCTTAAAATAAATTGAACATCTTAAGTATTCAAAGGATTGAGAAGTTATTTGGAGAACTTACATAATCTGTATTTCATTTTAAAATATTATGAGTCAATCCATCATAAACCTAGCTGGACCCGTGTAACCTTTAAGTAAATAAGTCAGGTTTCTCTTGGTCCATAATTGGCGAAACTTTGATTTTTGTTTAACTCGAACTAGGTTGAATGGATTGGCAGATTGGCTCACGGTGAAAACCCATTTTGACACCCTTAGAATTAATACACACACAACAACTAAGATTTATAGACTGTACCTACATGCATTTACATTGACATGGATTTATTTCATGCATAATTTTATATGAAAATAAGATATTCTTTTATATGGTTTAGGTTTATGTGGGTTGAGTGTACAAAATTAGTAGTAAAGTTGTTGAGTTCTTTGAAAAGGAATGCTAAAACGAGATTTTTTTTTATGTTAATTGTTACTTAAGCGTTTAACTTTGATTGTTAATAAAAGTTGTATATTTGTTGTGTTGCAGTATGGATTAGGAAATTGAAGAAAGGAGGTAGGAAAAGGGTATTTGGTATGAGAATGGAACGTGTCTTTGTGAAGACCGAAGAAAGTGTGCAATGAATGATGAAGAATGGGTGAAGATTGAGCTAAAACCAAGCAAGACAGTTGGAAATGCCGTAAAGCTGCGAGCACCCCAACAACGCAAATGTTAAAACTACCAACGCAGATTTGAACTGCTTTTTTCGTGTTGGATAATTGGTACTATAAATACGTGCCTTTATTGGGTGAATGGATTCTGACATTTTGTTTCATGTGCGTGAAACGGTAGAAGAAGGTGGTGCTGACATGTTTGGTAGCAGCACGAGTCATGTCCACCCTTATAATGCTTATGCTTTGTCACGTCAAGGTTTATCAATTATCATCTGCATGTGGTCGATGTTTCATGCTTTTCTTTTTGTCCCTCATCCATCTTCCTAAAACGATAATGTTTATCAGTTTTCTTCCACGTTTACCACCACAAATCCCAAACCAAATCATCAAAAGCATTAAAACCACTCTTCAAATTGTTTCTGCCTTAGTATTTTCCATTCCCTTCTTGCCACGTGCATCAGATTCTCATCTTCCAAATACAAAAATATTTGGGTCTTTTGTTAACCAAGATCTGGTGTTTATCCTTGCCTTCAAAATACAACCTTTCGTGTCTCAAAAAGCTTCACTTTATGCAATGGAAACAAAAGAGGACTAGTTTATATATAATACAAATCTCATACATATTTCTCAAAATGCCAATTTGTTTCAACATTGATTCATTCACATTTTGAAACTGTTTTTTTGGTTCATCATTTTTCTCTAACCTTTTATTTCTAATAAAAATCGGGGAAGAGAGAAATGCACAGAAAAAAAAAAAAGTTTTTCTCTCTTTGATATTTTACTTGTTTTACTATTTAATTTGTTTATTATTTTCTCTCTTACTTGATTATAAAAAAGGAAAGAGCAAAATATCTTGACACGCCATGATGAATGGAAGTGAAACCTAAACTAAAGTAAGCAAATAATTGTTTGGTAGTACTAGAAATAGGCAAACAGTTGTGAACGCCCTAAGAAGCAGGCCAATCTATTTATTAGCCAAAATTATTTTTGTACTTTCTGTTTAGACCTTAAAGTGAACTAACCTAATTCATTATGAATTGAGTTAACATGAATTAGTGTCCTTATTTTACTTTAACTTGATAGATTATGTAGCTTGATTTACTTAATCACATCATGTTTTGATTTTTTAGTAATTAATCTCGATATTTTTCATAATTCAAATTTATGTTGTTTTATTTTCGAACTGGGTGGTGTGAAACTTTAACGTCTGGTCATGTCCCCTGGTTGGTATACCACATTGGACTTTAATCTACAACATGCTTCATTAGTCAACTACGACCAAACACAACATTAATTATTATTAGGGATGCTGATATCTTGATAATTTCTTTTAACAATTTTTTAACAATAGGATACGTGTCATCGTTTTATTGGTTTGTTTGAATTTATGTTTAAGATAATATTTGAAATGGACCAATCACAAACTACAACATATGCGTTATCAAAAAGTTGTTATACACTCATAATTTGACTCACACAAATAATTTTAAATTCCAATACATTGTGGGTTAAGCAAGATCGGCTTCAAACTCTGAAGAGGTGGAGAAGTTCGGAATACTCAAAGATCCTAGATGATCCTAGGAGAATAGAGAAGAATAAAGGGAGAATAAAGGAAAAATTTAAGTTTATGGGAGAGTTTGTTGAAATAAACCTCAATTTTAGAGAGATTTATTATTTTATTAGTTTTGGGTCTATTTGGTTTGATTTGATAAGATAAAATATGAATGAGTAGTTATGATTTTCCCAACAATTATTATTGTTGATATAGGATGAAACATTTTCATAAATATTTTTTCACACTTTTTTTCTAAATTAGCTTTAATAGTCTTGAACACTTTTATTTACATTTTTATTTTGAAGTTCTAAATCGTTTGGATATATCTATTAAAAATATTCTAAGACTCAAATTAGTGATTAATTCAATCAGAGTTATAATAAAATTTTAAATTTGTAATAAATATAATTATCTATCCTTTTACTTTGAATCTGTATTTATAAATACTAAAATAAGTTTATCATGTAAAACTTACAAGTAAATATTCTTTAAGGTTTTGTGATGATGTTGTCCGATTTCATTGTTGTTGTAACCATGGACTAATTGGTTTGTATGACCACGTTACAGTTATAATGAGTCAAATTTCCTAACCCTTCTCACCATCACGGACATGTACAAAACTTAATAATCAATAATTTAATGTGAGATTAATTTATAAATGTTAAACACCATTGTTAGACATTATGAAAGATAAACTCACCACAAGAAAATTACGTAACTTCTCTTTGTATAAAATTTATGATATCATAAAAAATTATTAAACGTGTTTTTCATCTTCAACCTATTATAAAAAAATTGTTTCGTTCTAAAATTAAATTATAAAGTAATTAGGATTTACATATAATAAAAATAATGTAAAATATTTTCTTAAGTAATGACACGTGGAAGTTATATTATAATATGTAGTGAAACTTTATTTATCTTATGGAAAATACTCTAATTATAGTTTGATGAAAAGGATATTTTAAATCACTTTATAATTTGATTTAAAGATAAAACATATTTTTTTTTATAAAAAACAATATATTTAATCCTAAAAATATATTTTTCGAGGAGATACGATAATAAAAAACATATATTTATTTATGGATGAGTTAATCCAACTCATGTATTGGTTTATTACATATTGAACTCGATCTAAATGAATTAATTCAACTTAACTCATTTTTTGTGTGTAAAAAATTTTGCAACCCAACTCAATTCATTTCAGACTAAAAAGTTGACCTACTTATTAATAATATATTATGAAAAAATAATTAAAGATTATTATTAACTTACGAGTTAACCCACTTTTAATCTGATTTGAATATTATAATATATCGTGAAACTTTATTTATTTTATGGAAAACATTATAAATATAGTTTGATGAAAAGGATATTTTAAATGACTTTATAATTTAATTTAAAAATAAAAAATATTTTTATATAATAATTTGGTGATAAACAAGATATTAAATTCTAAAAAAATATATTTTTTCTGTAGATACGATAATAAAAAAAAGTATATTTATTCATAGACTCAAAGTGAGTTAATCCAATTCATATTTATTGGTTTATTATAGAGTAGTTCAAAATGAATTAATTCAACCTAATTCATTTTTTTGTGCATAAAAGTTTTTACAATCCAACTCAATTCACTCCAGATTAAAAAATTAACCTATTTAATAATATATTATGAAAAAATAATTAAAGATTATTATTGAATTATGAGTTAACCCACTTTTAATATAATTCATGTCAATTTTATCCACATTTTAAAACTTTAATTTTTAGCCAACCCAAAACACATCTTTACATTTTAGATTGTTGTAACTACTAAAAGGAAAAAACAGAGGAATAAAGTTTCATAATAGTAGTCGAAATAAGCAAGGGTCTAAACGTTGATTGTATCCCTAGGATTTGTTCCAGTCGGTGGATTCTCTTTACCTTTTGTGTATTTCAAATGTTATGGGAATAATGATATGAAAAATAGTTCAGGTGGTTTTGTCTGTTTTTTGAGCTGAGTAGCAAATATTTTAAACAGAAAGAAGAACAAGGTATATGCATTATTGAGGCTAAATAGGCATAAAAGTAGAAGCACTATTGAGGCTATTCTGTCAGTGTGTGGACCACTGCATCAAAACCACAAATTCATTTGCCCCTCCCATTCATAGGTAAAAGATATTACACATATTGTTCAGTTATTGCATGAAATAGTGCCGCAAAGTGGACAGATATAACACGTAACTTCATCATGTCATAATCTTTAACTATTACCAATCATGTAACAGTTATGAATGTTCTCTGTATAAGCGATAAAGAGTAATGTTTTCACATTGCACACAGATTAGTTACTACCTAAGCCTTCATTTCTGGTTAATTAACCTCCAAAACTTTAAGAATGTGGCTCATAATTTATCACTGCTTCTCAATTTACAACTTTGACAAGAGAAAAAACTATGCACGTCTGAGATTGCCAAACTGACATTTCGTTGCATTTTTTAATCATAAATTGTTAGTGCTCTTAAAAGGGAACTATGTGGGAGTGTACACGTGTCGGACATTCTCACAGGCTAACCTGTATATATATGGAAGCTGGCAAACCTTGTTCAAGCACACATTGTCCTACACATACAGCATACAGCACAAAAGGCAAAGCTAATTTTCCCAACACTTTAGCTAAGGCATCAACATCTAAAAATGGTTTCATTTTCTGCTCAAGAGATGGCTTTCATCTTTGGTCTTCTAGGTATTAATTTGACTCACTACAACATATGATTACAACATTTTCAACCTCGGTATCAGCATCAAAGTGTTTATATTTAGTCACTCTTTTATTCCGAGGGGCCTAGCAAACAGATACATATATATATTATATATACCTAGTCATCTTTGTTTTGTAACTTTTATTATTTCATGTTATATACACAATCTCATTAAGCTTTTCAATTTTCATCATACCATCATGATGCAGAATGCATCATCCTGCTGATTTTGTTCACTGATGTTCTCTGTTTTCTTCCTGTCTATAGGTAACATTGTCTCGTTTCTGGTGTTCTTGGCACCCTTGTAAGTCCCTTTTGAAACAAAAATACTATCATGATTTGCCATTACCCTCCTTACACTTTGGAATTCTGATTCTATTTTTGTTTTACAATTTTTGTGTCTCTCACAGGCCAACCTTCTATACAATTTTCAAGAACAAATCGTCTGCGGGGTTTCAATCGATTCCATACGTTGTTGCACTTCTTAGTGCACTTTTGCTTCTGTACTATGGCCTCATAAAGAGCAATGCTATTTTGATTGTCACCATCAACAGTATTGGAGTTTTCATAGAAGTTTCCTACCTTACAATGTACATTGTATATGCTCCCAAGAAGCAGAAGGTGAAACCAAGATGATGATGATCTTTCATTATCTACACTTTTTCATTTTGTTCTATCTAGATAACCATATTTAAAATAGTTGCATACACTTGTTCATTTTCAAAGGTGTAACTTGGTAATAAGCTTGTTACATGATCAATGTTTTGATGGATATTGCAGATTTCCACTTTGGTAATGATACTCATTGCTGACGTTGGAGGTTTTGGCTTAACCATGTTAGTCACCATCTTCGCTATGAAGGGAATTAACCGTGTTCGTGCAGTGGGATGGGTTTGTGCCATTTTCAACCTTGCAGTGTTCGCTGCTCCCTTAAGCATAATGGTATATTCTATATTCAGTTATTCACATGACATAGATGTTGCAAAGTTATGCATCTGAAAATATGTAAAATTTTTACTACATTGATTGCAGAGGAAGGTCATAAAAACCAAAAGTGTTGAGTACATGCCATTTTCACTGTCCTTGTTTCTTACCCTCTGCGCCACCATGTGGTTTTTCTACGGGCTATTCGACAAGGATCAGTTCATTATGGTGAGGCATAACATTTCTATATGTATTACACGTCCTCGTAATTTGAAAGAAAAACTGATGAATGTGTTGTTTTGGGGTTTTTCAGCTGCCAAATGTGCTAGGATTTCTGTTTGGCATCACCCAAATGATCTTATACATGATTTACAAGAATTCTGAGAAGAAGAACACGAAAGCCAATCGTACACAGCAGCAAGAAAGTGAGGCCACAGTGAACACAAAACAGCACACCTTTGATGACAATAAACTTGATTTCCCTTCGGTGGTGGAAATGAAAGAGAATCAGCTCGATCAAGTTTGAAGTTATGTTGATAAATATCTGAGTTCTAGCGTTGATGCAGAACTATATATAGGCTTAGGTTGAATTCTGAATAACTAATGTATCGTATCTAATTACACTGTTGTAATAACAGCTTTTGCCACATGGCATGCATTGACTATGTAATAGGCTAATCATTATAGTTCTGGTTGAAGTATATGTTCTCGTTCTTATTCAAATCCCAAAAGTTCTACTTCTTCATGTTTAAAGCAACTCCAAACACTCAATTAATCTGAACTATGTAACATTTATCTCAACCATCATATATAAAAACATTTAAGAAAATATTTGTCTATATTGTAGTATAAATTTGAAGTATAGTATACATACATTGTCTTAATTAGTAAATTCCAGATATTTCTTTCTGAAAGTTAATATATTCACTGGAAATCAACGAGGGAATAACAGTCCTAAAGTAGATTCTAGATGGAGTTGGTCCATGAAAGTGAGTTTTTGGTGACAAATTTCCAGTTCCCATCTTTGACCTGGTGTTGACTATTCCAAGATTCTTTTAGAAACATTATTCAGTAAGATTATACCAGGATTATAATTAAGTATCCATCAATTTCAAGCCAAATGCGCTTGGATGAAACTTTCATGCAAAAAGTAAGCACATGTTGGTGGGGTAGCCATCATAGTTAACATATGTTGATCCAAAATTAATGTGATTCAGAACTCATCTGTAATATCTTTCGACCCAAATGTTCTAGGATCAGAAACCGATCCACCCAAGTGAGTCCACGATTGTAGCTTAATTAAGAGTATATTCTATGTACAAAAATGATATATAATGTTCCTTTACATATCATGGTGTAAAAGAGTAGTGCCAAATTATATGTATTTGGTATCACAAACAATGTGAATGGCAAGTTCGCCATTATGAACCACATTTTGGAGTTACATCTTGCACAAAAGTCTACTTATTTAACATATATCATAATCATAAATTGGAGTTTATTATAATAAAGTTTATTATTTATCAGATTTATTGTTTCATGCTGTGGGAACTGTTATAGAGTTATCTATTAATGTTTAGTTTCATATTCAATGTTTAGTTCCACACTCAATGTTTAGTTCCACACTCAATGTTTAGTGCCAAATTATATGTATTTGGTATTAGAAACAATGTGAACGGCAACCTTGTGATTATGAACCACATTTTGGCATTGTATTTTGTACGAAAAGTCCACTTTTTAACATGATATCATAATTATGAGTTGAAGTTTATTATAACAAAATTTATTACTTATTAGGTTTATTATTTCATATGCTCTCTCATACCGTTATAGAATCACTTATTAATATTTAGTTTCACATTCGAAATATACATACCTCTACGTATGTTAGGATTCTCACATCGATCAAATATAAAATTAAATTACAATATATATATATATATATATATATATATATATATATATATATATATGGTAAACTTTATCTTGTAGTTCATTTATAAGATTGAGTTAAGTTTAAAATTTACTTCTTAAGGTAACTTGTTCGACGATCAGTTTCTATTTCATCGAAGCTGATTATTGAAGTCATGATATAGTGTGATATATGGTTATGAAGCTAAAGAAAGAGATGCAGGATCTGAAAGCAGAACAAAACATTGATTGGATAAGTTCATAGGTGCATTTTCTGGAATTAATCCATGAATGTTGCTCCAGCCCACCCCTGTGGTTGTCATTGACAGAAAATTCATTCGTTCATTCATAATGATTGAACTTGGTCCACACAAAATTTGTATGGAGGAAGTGCAGTGTAAGCACAGTGTCACAAGCAGAACCAATGAAACCTGATGATAAGTAAAAGTAACAGGAGAGCATGCACTAAAATCTGTTTTAATGTTATCTTGAAGGTTTTAACTAATATATCTACTTGATGCAATTAAATGTAAAAGTTATTTACTTTATAGAGTCTATTAACTCAGACTACCATGATTGTGACTCACTGTAGGGACTTTATTCATGTTGGATGAAGAGTGTGATGCACCTATATGTTCATCTCAGGTATTCGTGTGGAGGACGTATCTGACACAGATACGTTTAAAATACGTATGTGTAAAGTTGTCAGTAATTAAAAATATAAAAAAGTGCTTAAAAAGATGTTCAGAAGTTAACACTATTGCTTATTGGGTGTACAACTAATAATAATAATCCTGTTTTATCAATCTACATTGTACTTTGCCTTAAACGTTAATCCAATACAAGACTTTATCATCCATGCTCAATAAAACAACACGTCCCTCATTGTTTTATGGAAACAAACCATATGATATTAGTCATTGATTCTTTTTGAGAAAGATTCATTCAAAAGAAATTAATACACATGTTATTTTAATTTAATTTATGTAAAAGATTAACATCATTTTTAATTTAAAATCTAAAAATATTAAATTTTTAAATATTTTTTTATATATAATGTTTAACTTTATCATATTTAATAAACTTCCTCATCTTCCTAAAATAACATGGTATATAACATTTTACAAATATAACAATCACATTTTTTTCTTATATATATAATTTTTCGTTTTAGTTACATTTTATTAGAAATATCAAAATAGGTAAAATAACCTTTGAATAAAATTCAACTTATCACATATTCAAAATTAACTCGATTTACTTAATTTATTAGTTAAAAAGGTTTGACTTAGTTGAGAATAAATTAACCCATAATTAACTAGCAATCTTTTTTTTTTCTTTACTATTTTTTCATTTTTTTAATTATTTACTACTTTAACAATTTGATTATTTGATTTTTTTAAGTTTAAAATGTTGTTTAATAATATTTAAATAATTTTAATATTTAATTTATTTATTTGAAAAATTACATAGATTTACTATTTCATTTTTAAAGTTTTTATAATAATATTTAAGGAAATTGGTGAATGTTTTGATTGTTCTTATTAAAAAATACGAGTCAGATTAAAAAAAAAGAGCCAGGTTGAGCACAGCCAACATATATGAATTGAGTTTATTAATGTGATAACCGTATATTTAACTATCGTCATTTTTATTTCAATATTACTCCAAACATTACAGTACATTAAATATATAATTTTTGTGATTTGTTTCATGAAATCGTTGCAAGTATATTACACACGCAGTATTCATGAAAAACCTCTCAAACTCTAATAATAATTCTCATACATACAAAGACTTGATTGAAGAAATTTTCATTAATCAAAGATCTAGAAAAATTATGAGGAGTGGAATAATTTAAGAAGTAAAAAGTAAAACAAGTTGGATAAATAAGATAAAAATAACAAGAGTCAAGGGTCCTAAGGAACAAAAAATGTAAGAGAAGAACTAAAATTAAGATCAAATGCATTTGTGAAGTGGTATTTAGGTTGAAGGGCTAAGTGTAAGTTCGATTTCTTCCAAGGATCGACCCTTTGTTTCAACAACGTTACGAGCTATGTACAACACAGTAATAAGACACACTGTTGCAAAGCCCAAGTAGACAGTGCTAATTCCAAACTTGTTTACTACACTCAAGAAATACAGCCCAATCACAAAGTTGGAGATCTGGTAATGATAAACAAAAAAAAAATCTAAGAGTTAGTGTTCAAAATATGAGTAAAACCAATGCATGTTATAAATCAACGAGGTCTAAGCCCAACCATATAAGTAACTGACTTCACTCTCTATCCAAAACCTTAAGGTAATGCATTAATCGATCTTCAATCTTATATTATGTTCTACTTTCTCATTTCTATCCAATATAAGACTTAGATTCACTTGGAATTCTAACAAAGAACTCCAAAAAACTTCACTGCACTAGTTTTTGGACATGATAATTTGGTATAAATAGTATTGATATGCTTATGCTATGATTATCACAAGAATTCTCCTAGTTACCTCTCTTGGAAGTCCCATTTCTATTAAAAATAAACTCAGTTAACAATATATAAATAGATACAAACCTCACCTTATAAATTATTTTTGAAAAGTTTAGTTAAATTTAAAGTTCATCTCTTGACATAGTATCAGACCGCTTACCCAATGTGTGCCTAATGACAAAGAAATTGCTTTTGCTCTGATTCTAGATGCAAATATTTCTGGTAGAAGAAGAGCAGGCACAGGACCAGCACCAAGAGAGAAGGATAAAACATAGCTGTTTTAACATTCATAGGTCAGAAAGTGACAAATCAAAAGAGAAATGGAAAACAAATAACACAGCCTGGTAGCTTTGTAGAATTACTTTCACTGACAAAATTAAATGACTTACAAGACAGTCCCAAGAACTGCAAGGGTTCCAGAATATGGTGCAAGGACCTTCCAAGTAAATGAAACAGAAAGAAGCAACATAGAAACACCCTAGGAAGGAGAGAAAAACAGAGAAATATAATTTACAGGGGCAGAGTTTTGAAATATCCTAAAGTATCAAAATATCAGATACAAATTAAAGTATCAGTAGGTATTACCATCCCACTAAAACTTATAATAAGGAGACTTTTCCTTCCTTGCTTGTCCATCAAGGACGAAGCAACCATAGTTCCTGCAATGAAATCAAATATCAGCCAGAAACAATATTACCTCTGTCCGAATGTCATGATATCAAAATTTTGGAATGAAAGATACTGACCAAAAACATTTGATGCACCAACCAGTGCACTTGCTGCAACATCAGAAGAAATTCCAGCACTGCGGAAAACTGCAGTCGAATAATAGACCACAGCATTTATTCCAGATAACTGCTGTAGCAAGAAAAGTGTTGCCCCTACACTGACAACTGCAGCATGGAATGTTTTATAAGTGCTACACCAACTCATTAAGCATTAATCAAATCCAGAACAATCTAAAAAGCTGACATTAGATCAGCAAATCCGTAACATAAACTGCAATGACATAATTAAGATATACCCTAGAAACCTTAGCCCTTCTTAATCAAGCCTGGAATTAAACTTGAGTAAAGTTTGGAATACCTTTCCAATATCGACTACTAAACAGATCAAACCATCCAGCTTCTTGTTCAGATGAACCTTCACTTGCTGCTGTCAGGTCCTGCATAACCGAAGCCACTCTTTCTTTTCCATTCAGTGTTTTAACAGCCTTTTCAGCTTCCAATAATTTTCCTTGCTACAAGGTAACAGATGCAATTTTATCAAAAATATATACAAGAAAATTACAGCAATTTCACTAAACTATTAATGACAAACTTCGCAAAAAACTAGACATCATCTTTGGTATCAAGATTATAGATGACCACCATAACTGTAAAAGTTAACCCATTTAAAAGCTTTAAGGATCCCGATAGTGTCTTTAGACATTTAAAACATAACATAAGTTCTTTCCTTTGAACATGTTGATGGTTAGTTTGAAAAGTTTACAACATAGGAGACTATAATCCAAGGTATATTTAACAGGGTGTTATTCATGTGTCTAAAAGTAGTAATCTTATATAAGAAAAGAAACTTAGAGAAGCAATTCAAGCTGCTTGTCTTGTAAATGTGTAGTTCTGCTATAAGAGAATGTATAATATTGCCAGATAACCTGAAAAAGCCACCGAGGACTTTCTGGACAAATAGCCATTCCAAGCGCTAACAGAAAAGATGGAACTACTGTAATACCAAACATTGTCCGCCACCTGAAAAAATTAAACGAGGGAGAAGATGGTGCATGTTAATGAACACACATTTCACTAACCAACAAACAAATGATTCCAGATCTTCCAAGTAAAAACCATGATACTATATAATGGCCATGCATCAAAACTCTCTAGGAATACTGCTAATGAAAGGAAGTACTTTGCAAAATTATCTTCTAGGATAAAGTTTTCTTTTGCTTCTTCATTAATTTCTCATTCATGAAAAACACAAATCTCCACTTTCTTTCTCATGGAATGCTGATAATATGTGGATTTCACTTCTAAAATTCACACTGAATATAGTCATTTACGTCACTAATATACATGCTCTGTGGAAAATAAGCTCAAGAAATAACAGCTGACAACTGATAAGATAGTAGAATGAAACAACTCAACAGTCAATACCATCTAGGATTTCCCTCCAGAGGCAAACCAGCCAGCAGTGCTGCAAGAATCCCAATACATATAAAAAGTTGATTAACAGATCCAAGTGCACCTCGAATATCGGTTGGAGAAATCTGTCCATTAGCAGGAATCACCACGTGATCCATAGAAAATATGTACATATGATCACAGCTTAAAATTGTTTATAAGGGTATCACCTCAGATATGTAAAGTGGTACAATTGCAGATGCTACACCGATTCCTATACCGGCTAACAAGCGACCAATGATCATTGTTTGAACAGTCTGAGCACTAGCACTGTAAATGTAGCATAATTTAACTCATCAATCTAAAAAATACATGAAAGATCAAACCTTATACCCAAGAGCAATTGACTGACCAAAGAAACCCTCCAATTGCCAGAGGGACTGCATCCAACTGAAAAGTCCTAGTCCGGCCAAATTTGTCAGCAAATGTTCCACCAGTAAATGAACCAACAGTAGCACCAGCAAGCAGTGCACTCACAATCCATCCTGCTCATGGATTAGTTCCAATTAAAATTATGAGAAAATAATGGATGTTCATATTCAAGTCAAATTAGAATTTAGAGATAAGCTGAAGTTTTCTCATGCTAAATATAAAAGCCAAATTAACAAGTACAAAAACCATGTTTGAATATATGCTGAAAATATGCCTAACAAATTAACAAGCTAAAGAACAAGAAAGAGTATATGCTTTAAAATCTGTAATTTCTTTTTCTGATAATATGAATCAAACAGTGGAAACTAATTTGCAACTACAACTAAGGAAAAAAAGGTGTACCTTGTAGAACAGTGTTTTGGATGATTCCAAGATCCTTGGCAAGGTACTCAAGAGAACCATTTACTACCCTATACCACAGAGGGTACTGTCAATTAGTACTATAACAAGGAAAGTTCATCACAGAACTCCAGTGCGTTTCTCACTGCTGATAACTTAAGACAACAAAATGTGGCTTAAGTCATTCGCTAAGGAACTGTTAGGATAAACCTATCTATAAACCCTTTCCAGAGAAGAAAATAAGAAGGAAAAAGTTGGCCAAACTTCTCGATAAACTGAAGTTTTAGCATAAGTTAAAAATCATCTGTTAAAAAAATAATAATAAAGAATTCTTATCCATGTTAAAAATCATCTTTAAGATTTCTATACACAGACTATGATATCCTGCATTATAAGTTCATTGATCTTTATATAAAATGAAAATGAAATTCGTACCCAAGATGATACCCAAATAACATAGCTCCAAGGCAAGCAACACCAACATAGGGCAGAACAGTTCCAGAAGGTCTGCCCGAAACATTATTGGCGAGAAGATCCTCAACATCTTCATCTGCAACGTGGTTTTGCTTAGTAATATTCGAGAAACTCAACCTCATTCATATCATTCACATTATGGATGTGGTATTAAGATCTATCAACAACTGACAAAATAAAATGCAGTTTGTAAAGGATAATGCAACAAAAGAACAAAACTATATACAATTCGTTAGATGTTCCTTGTGTTGTTCTCTAATTAGAATTGAAATTTCACATGACAAGGTTTGTACCAAAGGTAAAAGCAGATTACCAAGGTAAAACTTCAATTCTAAAAAGACGCATGCTACCAATGGCAAACTCTAATTCTGAAAATAGAACAACAAACAACAACACCACCTATGCATCTAAGAAACATGTTTTTGGTATGCATTAAAAAGAGATCCTGAGAATGAATAAGAACATGAAAAGGCATGAACAACATAAGAGAAACAAACCAGAAGACTGAACCCTGAGTGATCTAGGCTTAGCAGAGGAGCCAAAAATGCCTCCAGAAGTGTTTCCTCTAGCAGAAAAGTCGGTTGCCATGTTGAAGGAAGCAGGCCTCAAACCACACCACCAGCTGCTTCCACTACTCATGCTCATGCACACTCTTCTTGCTTTCTCGTCTGAATTCACAAAAACTCACAGACACCCTTTGCTTCTGAACCCACAAAGTGGTTCCTTTGCACATTATCTGATTCAGAACCCCGAAACCATGAAAAGTAAAAGCAAGTATAATAGTACGAACCAAACCAGGAAGCGAATCTAGGACACTCCAAATCCAATTACCTCTGTGTCAGGAAATTACCTAACAATTGACGAAACTAAGATACTCGACTCGTTGCTTGTTGGGATTAATATTTGTCAGAATTATTTCAGATTATATAATTAAAAAGATATAAAAAAAGTTGCATGAAATTAAACTCAAATCAAATGTTTGATACTTAGAAAAATAAAGTCAATGAAGAAAATAAACTTCTTTCAAAAACCGTGGCATATACAAATATAACACGGCGCCACTTCTAAGAAAAGTAAGCGATTCTTTGGTATAGTATATTTTTAGAATTATATATTACAAATATATTATTTTTATGTTTTCTTAGTTCTATCGCTTCAAAAGTTATTCATAAAATATTTAGGTATAGGTATATGATCAAAATGACTCAAAAATTTAATTTTTAATTTTAACTAAAAATAACTATATATAATTTTTAACTAGTTATTATAAAAAAAATTAACAATATTATTGTGTATGTTAATTTAGAATTGAACGACGGTATATTACATTGCTAATATATTAATTCGAAATATTTTATTGACTTTTTATTAAAAATATTTAACGATGTTTTTTTCTTATATATTTAACAGTACATTCTTCTACACAAAATTATGAATGCTGCTATTTATGAAAACCACAAATTTCAATGCGTCTTCACTCTCGTTTAATGGCTATTTAATTTCGTAACCTTTAATAAACGTTAACGTGTAAAAGATTAATGGCTTTAAAGATGTGCTGCAGAATGTGTCGTTAAATTGACTTTCAGTATTATATTTTCCGTTTGATTTTAGATGTAGTTTGAGATTTCTTTTTGAGAAATTAAAAAAATGTAATAATATTTTTTACTTTAATAAAATATTTACATTTATTTCTACTTACCTCTTTTATCTCTAATTAAAAATTAGGTGAAAGGTAAAAACTATAAATAAATAAAAAATCATGTTATCTTAAAATTTAGAAAATAACAGCTCAATACAATGATTAAAAAATAACGGTTAAAAAACAAAAATAAAAATAATATTTTAGAAAAATATTAATTATCTCAACTTATTGTTTGGAAGGATTACAGAGAAACTGAAGATGGCATGTGATCTTTTTTGTCTCTTCCATCGTTTGGATCTCATTTTAGAACAATAATAATGCAGAATACGCTAAAAACAATCTGGACCCAAATATTCTAAAAAAACGTTTTAGGCCCATTTACATTGAAGTCTAATTGGGCTCTTTTAGCCTCAAGGGCCTAGTTCGTGTTTCTTATATTTCAGGCCCATTTACTTTTGTGTTTCATAGTTATAATTAGTTAATGATCTTATTATTTATTTCATCCAAATTTAATATTTTATAAGGGTCATGGAATATTGTATTTCAAAATAAAAATAATATAGACATCTTCTTTTATTTATTTAAACTTAATCAATTATATATTTTACAACTCGACTATTATTATACCCATTTATTAAATTTCCAGTGGGATGATGACGTGTAAAAAATATATAGAAAAACAACATTATTTTGTTACCACATACAAAACAATGTCATTCGACTTTTTTTCATTTTAAAAAAATTAAGACACGCCATTACTTAGAAATTTAACGAATTGAAGAAAAATATAAATATTAGAAATTTCATTGTATGAAAAAGTCAAAGAAATAGTAAACAGTTAAAATGAGCAATTAAATGATTTACTTTTAACGTGACATAAAAATAATAGTTATAATAGCAAAAAAAAAGTATGTATAAATTTTCAAAACCCATTTTGATTAAAAATATTTTAACAATATTGAATAGGTGTTTCTATTTTTCATTGCAGTCCTATGATTTTAGGAGTAAAACTGTTTTTTTATGAATTACTCATGCCTCCATATATTTAAAAAAATATTAATAACAATTATTACATAAAAAAAAAGTTGTTATACGATAATTATTTTTAATATTTGGATAATTTAGTTTTTAATTTTACAATATAATTAAAAGTAAAATAAAAAATATTAAATATGCATTTCTTTTATATTTATTCAAATATATTTAAGAAGGAAAATATAAAATGTGTTCATCAAAAGATATTACAATTACTTTATATATTGTTACAAACAACACATTAAAACACACGGTATTTTTTATTTCATAAGTAAGAATTTTGTTTTCATCCCACACAAATAAACTTTGTAGTTGCTTTTATTAAATATTATGCTAATATATTTGACACCTGTTAGAAAAACTGATAGAAATATTAGCAGTGTTGAACAAAAAAACTAACTTAAATATTTTGATTAAAAATCAATTAATAATTATAATTTATTTGGTTTCAATTTCATTAAATATTCAACTTATAAATATTTCTAATTGAAATCTAACCCAGTATAACAAGTTTGACATGTTCTAGAATTCATGAGTTGGTGCCTACCAACCTTCCATTTTCTAATATAACTTCAAACATAAATATTCTACTTTAAGGATAAGCTTTTCATCAAATTTCTATAATTTTTCCATTTAAATTGAATGTGTTTTTCCTTTTCTATTAAATTAAAATAGGATATTTGATCACGTTACTTGTTTTTTTTTTTGCATTCGAATCTCCAAAGCCATTCATTTATGATTGAGTAAAATAAAAGCTACTATTTTATATTTATATATAATCTAGGATTTTAACTTGCACACTTATCTAAGTGCATAATTAATCAAGTCAGATGAACCCTCTTTTCAACATTTTGCTTAACAATCTATATATATCTTAATTAATTAGTCTTCACCTTCTAGAGCATGCTTTATAGGATTAACGTCACAAATTATTCATTTTTAAAAACAAAAATTTAGACAAACAATTTTGAAATTATTAAATATATCTATATATATATATATATATATATTAAAAATATGAAGAAATTGTCTACAGAAGATTCTCCATAATTAAAGATTCTCTAAATAAATTTCATGCGAACATACACTAAAAAGTGGACTTAGAAAAACTTTAACCAAAAAGAACACAAGAACTTTGTATAATTCTGACTTTGTATTGTAACATATAGGAGATTGAAGATATTCAAATTAAAATTTATTTTACTAATTAAGTTAATACAACTAAATTTAAAATAACATAACAACATTACGACAGTTAATGAAACATTTCTAACAATTTATTTAACCCTAAAAAGAAAATGACTGATAAAAAGTATTTTTCTTGTAGTGTATCGTTTTTTTTCAATAAATTTTGTAATAAATCATTATGATAACGTGGAATAATAATTTAAGGATGGAACTAATAATTTTTTTATGTACAATAGCATTCTTCATAATTCGATTTCTATAGAGAGAGCATAAGCATCATAATTAACGCTAACAAACAAAAAACATTGTCCAACGTTAATATTGTCTCGATATTCTAAATTTTGTTAATAAAAGTAAATGATTAATATATAAGCATGGTGGGTTTACATGATTATACCATGATACATTATATAAATAAGTGATAAATGAATTTACTTTACCAACGATAGTGTCTCTTTGTGATAATATGATATATTATTGGTTACTACTGTAGATTGGTCTACAGCCGATTGCATTATTAATTTATTTTCTACTTATCATGAAATTAAACTTCAAACTATTACTGTGTAAATTTTGTAGTATATAAATGTACAGTATTGAGAAAGTAACAGCTGTCGATTTCAATGAATTAATAAATTAATAGTTAGCTTTGTAGATTTGATTAAGAATAAGTCGGCAATTTGGGCCTGATTAACATCACTAATCCCTTTAACTTTTCATGATTATTAAGTTTCACAAGATTAGAAACTATGGAGAAGATAATAATGTTAGTATACTATATGATGTTTCGGTTGGTACATAGTGTGACGCCCAGGCATTGGGAGGGCGGAGAGTGATCGCCGGTACAAGAGACACGGATAAGGAGTGACTCCTGAAAAACTTTTAGTGGAAGGGACACATGAACAAATCAAACATACACCGAGAGAATTGGAGACTGTATAAGTATGAGACTATACAGTTGAAAAGATAGCTTAAAGGAATTGATTTTGTTACTCATATTACCAAAAATGCATTTGTTTTTCGGTAGCCTAACCCATAAGAACTTCATGGTTAAGTGTGCTTAGTAATTATGGGATGGATGACCTTCCGAAAAGTTTTTCCAGAAAGTGTAGGAGTTAAGAGTGCTTAACGTAAAATAATTCTGTCTTTCAACCCTATATAGCAAAAACAGTTAACATTTTTGTAGTTTGATTTAGTTTTATATTACTTAATATTGTGAAATTGAATTCTTTATTTTGTTATATAAAATATAAGGTATACAAATGTATCAAAATAAACATACTTCTTAATATAACGTAAACATAATCCTATATTTTTGTATGTTGAATTAAGTTAAATTATTGTGTTATTTATTTCTCTCTCTCCCTTCTATTGTTTGTTTTGTTTTTAACATATAATAATAATAATGTACTATAATGAATCATTAAAGCCAGTTTTGTTGTCTTCCTATTCTTTTCACTTTGAGTTTTGATGCATGATTCAAAACAATCATCGTTGCCATGTGCTTTTCTATAATATACTTTCTCCACCTAACCGTCTTTCACATGAAAATTTAGTTAACTACTTTTATCATCTCCTATGCGCAATCACTGGTTTAACTGGCATGATGCATTAATTAGTACGACCTTAGAGAAGACAACCTTCATGTAAATATATATAGGTTCATTATCACCCTTATTTCTTTAATATTTATATAAAAAAAATCATTTTCAACTTGTTTTTATGAAGCATAGAAATTAGGTTATATTGATAGTTACTGGGAGCTTTTTATCAGTAATTAAAAATTATATTAGTGTTTGCGTCCCAAAATTTTATATACAAAAGATAAAAAAACATTGATAAACACCATAATATAAATTCTATAATTTCATTCAGACTTTTCAATACCTAATCAAATTCATTCTAAATTAAAACCTTCACAAATTACATGTTATGTTACCTTAGGAGTCGAATTATTATCCCCATAATGAGAAAATTAAATGAATAAAACTTCCACTCTAACATACAATATTAAAATTCATGATTTTTGTAATAAAAAATAATTAAAAAAGTATATAATGCATAATATAATCTTTCAAAACAATTTATATATATATTATTTAAAGTCTCGTATTAATTAAACATAAAGTCAATTAATAATATATATATATATATATATATATATATTATTTTATAAATTGATTTTATACAAAGGGTGGTGGAGATACTTAATAGAAATAAGTAAATTTATAGTATATAAATTGGTGTAAACATTATTTTGTAAGAGGATGTTGAAAATCTCACACTAAAAATAAGTGAATTTATAATATATAAGGTGTATACTTTTTAATATAGTATCATAATCATTATCAATATATTTTGTTATTTATTGGTTCTATGGTGTCACCTACTATCTACTATCTACTATCTACTATCGAATCACTGTAAAATCAATTTAAACTAAATAGATAAACACAAACATTATCTTACAAACTGATTTTATAAGATTAAGTTAAACTTCAAATTTACTTTTAACATTTATCTCCTACATTGTCACCTTCAAACAAACAAATAGCAATTTATAATATGTAATTAAATGCATATTTCACCATACAAACTATTTTTTGTTTTTGTTGAATTGACTTATATTTAAAAGTATAGTGAAATTTATATAAAAGAGAATTGGATCGATGACAAAAACATACATAATGATGGTAATGAATCATGAAGGGACTGCACTTTAAGTGTTTGAACAAAGTCCACAGCGGTAGGGTAAGCTCCCTCAAAATATATCATGAACATTTTTCACCAGCTAAATGTATCATCGTCTCTGCCCTATGTTAGATTGCTGCTAGCTAATTTGTTGTCATCATTCACTATTAAAACAGGGCAATGAAAGTGAGTTGAGTTTCAGTAACCATATAATAAACAATGTTTATACAATAAATCATAAATATTTGTCTCTTAGTAAATTTTATCAAGATAAAAAAAATGAAAAAGCCATTTTTGAATTATTATTGCTCAATGAAAAATTTCACTTTTTCCTCACCTGCGAATTTCATTGACTACATCATTTGGACAGAAGAAAACACCTTACAAGTTACAACATGGTATTTAGTTTTTAAGAAGTTAAAATTCCTTAAAAAAGTCATCGGATGTTAAGTTAAGAAAATCTGAATTAAAGTAAATTCAAAGGTAGCAATTAATTTATAGGAATGTGGGTGTGGTGTAATAGTAATCACGTGCATCATGGATGGGTTTGCAGTCTGTTGTCAACCATTGAAATGTATTAACATGTGGAGTGATGATATCATGATAATATATACATTGAACCCAAGTGATGGAAGTTAGTAAGATTCTTGCAGATTTTGTCCCAATAATTAATGACTAACTCAACGTCAATCACGCAAACATGCTTCACATACCTACCGTTTTCCTTACCTCAATCCACTTGGATCATTCATTTCAATATTCTCTCTCCATCTTTGACTTCAATCAATCAACCTATTCTCGATTGCTGTATGTTTTTCGCCTTGCAAAATGTCCCTTTTTTCCTTTTCAGATACTAATGATTTTATCTCAATATTAAACTAACACTTTAATCAAAGAAGATCAACAAATTAACCATCACTTTAGATTTTAATTATGCCACCAATGATGTCAAGTTCGTTCATATTGAGTTCACATACATCTTCCTGGTTTTCAAGCCATGCCAAAAAAGGTCTGACACATGGTGGAGTCATTATATATATGCTTGAGCTAGATTGCTAACGTATCTAGCTTTCACAGCCAAAACCTAGATACCCTTTTGTTTTATATGCCTAAACCACCCTCTCTTATTATCATTTTTTTTATCTAATAGGTGTCTACTATCAATTATGTATGAGTGTATAGTGTATGATTAATATATATACATATTTCGATGTATAATATTTATTTACACTGCATCAGTGGAACTGGTTTTTTATACTGTACTGATTTGTGGAAGTAGCTTTTTTACCACATCATTTATCAACTGTATCAGTTTTCTATTACATAAATTACTACATAGTTCTGATCAATCTCCACTTGATCATGCAGATTACAAAACACTAATTAAGTTTCACGATTATAAAAGAAATAGAATTGGATTGCTTGTGTTGTGTAAATTTATCTATATGTTATGGCCACAGCCCAACCCTAATATAATAGCTACTTCAACAAATCATAAAATACTAAAAATCGTATACGTAAAGCTGCCTTGGTTTTCGTTTCATCTGTTGAAACTTTCACAGCGAAGTCTCACTTGTCTTTTATAAAAGCCTCTCATACTTTGTAGTTCACACACACAGTTTGGTGCATCTTTTCTGCATCATCTTCTTAATCACTTTTCTTTCCAATAGAGATAGATATCTTATAATTTCCCTCTCATAACTCATCATGGCTGAAGTTGAATACCATGCAAAATCCACTGCTAATAGCCCACCCCTAAAGCTCTTTGGCATCAACATTAACAAGTCCCCAGAAGATCAAACCGATCACGAAGCAAGTTCCGATTCTGAGCCTTTCATTGCAAGAAAATACGAGTGTCAGTACTGTTTCAGAGAATTCGCAAACTCACAGGCACTTGGAGGGCACCAAAACGCGCACAAGAAAGAGAGACAGCTCCTGAAACGTGCTCAAATGCAGGCTGCTCGCGGCTTTGTGGCTTCACACGTTCACAACACCATCATATCAACCTTCTCACCACAATCTCAGTGGCTATGCACACCACATGCATGGTCAGGTGGTGGTGCGTATGACTCAGGAGTGGCTTTTGTGACTCCCGGAAGACGAGTCTATGCCACAGCCGGTGCCTCCATCACTGGTGGCCTTGGCCACCGCAATCCTCCGGCCGAGATCGGTGGCTTCAACGGCAGAGGTAACGGTGGTGGTGGTGGTTTGGATTTGCATCTTAGCCTATGAGTTACTGTGAGGTAGATTAATTTTTCATTCAATTTAGCACCATGTGTGAACAGCCTTGTATTCTGAGTTGTATGCCAATGTAAATTTTATATAAGTATTTAGAGTCCTTGCGAAATATTTTTATACATTTTTCATGCCGATCCGTTTCGAACAAATATATATGTCACGGGTCATTCACGTTGAGGATATTATTTATTTATATATTTCATTTCCAACTTCCTAATATTTAAGCGAGACATTGTTCTGAATATTTGAGTACAAAAAGGACTACTTGATCAATCTTACAAATCATCCAACATTATCAACAACCTGTATACACAGTTTCAATATAACCTGAAAAAACATCGGTACGAAGTTTCAGATGAAACAAAACAAGATATGAATATGATATCTTCATTTTATTCAAAGAAAACGTGGTTTGTCTGGTTGTTTTGTTACCATATGTATGACAGAGGCAGTGCATATACACATCATCCACTGAAATATAGCATCCACTTTGACGAGATTGGAAAATGATATTTCTAACACTATTTTTTTTACACCATTTTAATACTGTACACTGTGTGGTTAGACGATTTCAAATTAAAAAAAAAACTGAAAAAAGGACATATTTGAAAGATAAAAACTAAAGTTTTTTTTTTTTAATTTAAAATCGTCCAACCATATTTTGACATTTCTACAATGTTAAAATGGTGTAAAAAAATTGTTGATGAATTCCGACGAGATTCTACTAAGCGTCGATCGGGTTTCCAAGAATTTGATGGTACAATCTATTCCGGAAAGTAATTTTTGGTTCCCTCCATGGTTGTCTTCTGTGCTGTCGTTACTGAATAGAAGATGCATGTGCAATTATGTCCCATATCACACAGCCTGGTAAATCTTCGAATTAAAATGAGTCCAAATTGGTTTTAGTTATGGTAAAACTTATATATACTATTTGCTTTATTAATTATTATACGTATTTTAATTTCTCTTATGTTTGTAATGACTCGTTTCAACTTACTATTTTAATATTAATTGAGAATAATATTTGATTTTTATACCGTTTAACACATTTTTATTTTAATATTAACGAATGTATTTAAAATATTAAATAAGCTTAATAAAATTTTATTAAATTACTATACTTAAACATTTCTAAATTTAAAAAATTAAACGAGACCAAAATTTCGAACAATAACTCATTTTTACGTAAATTTAAGGAAGAAAAAAAAATATCTTTATCTGAATTAATGTTTTTTTTTCAAAATGATAGGGAAAATGGTATTTTGACACCAATATGTGGTTGGATGATTTCAAATTAAAAAAAAAAACATTTTGTCTCTTTCAAATATGTCCTTGTCTCAGCTTTTTTTTAATTTGAAATCGTCTAATCACATTTTGACATGTATGCAGTGTCAAAATTTGGTGTTAAAATATTATTTTCCATTAACTTATGGAGGTTTTTAGGTGTTTGATTGAACATTGGTTATAATGACACATGTAGGTGACGTCGAATCAAGTTCAAAACTTTATGGTTTTTTTTCTATTTTTCTAATCTCACTTTGTCTCAATTCCAAAGAATTTCATTTGGACTCCATTTCTTAGTTTTTCTTTTTCCTTTTAAAATTCCACTCTACAATTTGGTCCTCTCTTACATGTTTCAGTCTCATATATCTTGATTTCTAGTTATTCTTGTGGTTTTTCTTTTTGATTGGACTTTATGGTAAATAATTAAACGTGATAGTGAATAGTAATAAAAATAACTAAGAAATATCATTATTATAATAATAAAAATCGTAAATCATAGTAATTATTAATGTTATATTTTCCTGATTTTGTACATGTCCAAATTTGTATCATTCTATTTTTTGAAATTAATATTCAAATTTATCTTCTATGATTTTAAGTATATAATTATAGTTTATATTAAACACAATACGTACCTCTAGAACACCAATTCTATTAGCGATCATAAAATTAGGTAATTATGCAATTTCTTTATTATCCATTTACGAATTATATTATACTAAAAATAATTTTCAGTACTTTGAGTTGTATTTGCGGTTAATATAAAAGAGAGGCTTTGATTTGAAATTGGGAACTAGATCCAACGGCTGGGAAGGAGGGTTTATCAAAGAGCGTAGGATTAGATTAGATGAAAAGGAAAGGGAGAAGAACAACATAAGATATCCACTAACTATTTTTTGTGTTTTGTTTACTGATTTTGTTTCGTTTGCAATTGCAGTTGCTACTGCTACACTATCTATCCGGTAAGCACTGTCTCTGTTCACTTTCTCATTTATTTCTTTACATTATCTATCCATTTCCCTCAGTTTCTCCTCTTTTTTCCCTTTCCCTTTTTCATCTAATTCTGTTCTTCCGTTTCATCTAAAGTCTCAAACTTTAGCTTTGTTGGAAAATCTTTAGAGAGCGTTTTATGGAAGAATCCCTTTGTATGATAGGTTTTCTTCGCGGACAGTGATACCAACTGTTGGGGTTTTCCTTCTGTTCTTGCTGCCATTTAGATTTGGAGTGTTCTGTTATTTCATAATTTGTATTTAGCACTTATGAATTTATTAGTTATTGAGTTACTTTATGACCTATGAAAGCAGTGGGGTTATGTTTTCGATCTTAGTATTTGTGATTTATCATGAGTTGTTTCTCTTGTCTATATTTTCTGCAATTTACGTTCATATCTATAAATGTAGTGTTTGGTGTATGCATATCTCTTATGAGTTACTCGAGTTTGACAACATTGGTCCAAACAAAAGTGTATAATGTTGAGGTTGTAAGTGGCTTTATTGAAAATTGGGTTTACTGACACCTTAGTTGTTATTTTCTCAATTATATAATGAGATGTTTTTTCACACTCACTTACATATCCTTTTCATCTTTGGACAGACCGATGTTGCATGCAGCATCTGCCCCAGGCCTTTGTTTAAGCTATCCCAGGAACATTCGCCATCCTTGTTATTTGAAAACACCTTCTGTTAAAACAAGACATTCTGTTCGCTGTTCGGTATCACAGACAAGTAATGGAGCTAAAGTGGAATATACTCCTTGGTTGATTGTTGGCTTGGGTAATCCTGGAAACAAATACCATGGCACTAGGCACAATGTAATTGTTCAGTTCTTTGTGAAATTGCTTGAAATTGAATACACTTCTATTTGTAGTGAATCTTATGGTTTGCCCTCTGTTAGGTTGGATTTGAAATAATTGATAGCCTTTCTAGAGCAGAAGGGATTAAGATGAACACAATACAGTCAAAGGCCTTGATTGGAATAGGTGCATCATCCTCTAAGCATTGATTTTATTTTGTTATTTCCCTCATAGTTTTGGATTACATGGAAATTCTAACACTGACTTATATTTCTTCCGTGATCTGTACAGGTTCCATCGGAGAAGTACCAATTTTGTTGGCAAAGCCTCAGACATACATGAATTTTAGTGGAGAGTCGGTCAGTTTCCACTGTAAATATTGGATAGATTGTTTATAAGACACACACATACTTTAGTTTTCATCATACATTAGTAGAGAGATAACTGTTGAAACTGATTGCGGATGAACTCTATCTGATTCAGTTCTTATTTTGACATGTTGATGTTCAATTTCTTTAAAAAAATACTGTCTTTGATCTGTCAGTTTTTTGTGTTTCTTTTTGGTTCCTACTTTTATCTTACTTCTAATATTCTTGAAGGTTGGGCCACTTGCTGCATATTATCAAGTACCCTTGCGTCATATTCTACTAGTATGTATTTCTTACCTTCTGTTTAATAGCAGTTAACGACAATTTACATGTGTTTTGCAATTTTCATTTAGCAGTAAGTTTTTGGGGAATTTTATGCAGGTTTATGATGAAACAAGCCTGCCAAATGGTGTTTTAAAGCTTCAACCAAAAGGCGGACATGGACATCACAATGGGTAATGCTTGTTCTATTCATTTTAATGCTTTTTATATATCAGAACAAAACATGATTTCAGAAATTGGAATCATGTCTTTATCAAATATTCTGTATGAATAGAGAGATAGTGAACAGGCCTTTTATAAACTTCTTGACATAAGGTTCAAATTGAAATATCAAAAATTAAGGTTACAGTGGGTGCAGTAATCGTGGCACATAAGGTGGACAGGAAGCCCATTGAAATTTCTTATTGAGAAGGTGGTTTGTGAGTGAACACAGCTTTATCACATTTTGTTTAAACTCTAAAGTATATTTCTTTTGTTTGAATTCTAACTTGATTGACACTTATTATGCTCTAACATTAATTCTCTGTTTTCTTTGAACTAAAATAATGATTTGAATCTTATCTTTTGTAAACATAGGATTGTAGCTGTTTCATTTTCTTAGAAGACTTTTACTCCAATACATTTTATTATCTCATATGACTTGAATGTTTTTATAGATAATACACCAAGGAAATCATCCTGATACAGACCAGTTTTGTTTTAAAGAAATGCATTGGGAACTGGTATATTTTTTACTGTAATGGGAAATATTAAATTCTATAGCTGGTTTTACATTGCTACAGATTGAAAAATGTGATGGGCCATTTGGATGGTTGCAGTGCTTTTCCTCGACTTGCAGTAGGTTAGTTCCTTGCCTCAGTCACCTTGACAAGGTTTCTTCAATTGTCCCAACAGAACTGTATTTCAAATTTGTGTTTGTAGGAATTGGAAATCCTCCTGGAACTATGGACTTGAGAGCATTTCTTCTACAAAAATTCAGTTCTGTGGAACGAAAGCAGGTTACATCTAGTCTTGTACCAAGCGTGAATTGGTTTAGTTCTTTTATAGTAGCATGTACCTTTTTTGTGCTTATGCTATTTGCATAATGCTTTACAATCGCGTGTATGTCTTGTTATTTATTTTGACTGCAACTTAATTGTAGAAGATCAATCAGTTCTGTTATAATTACACTGCACTTAATACTGATAAGTCAGTCAAATACTGTGTTATAAGTTATGATAGGCCACTAGATTTCATTAAGAGTGAAAGAGCAATTTACATTATGATGTGCATTTCTTTATGTCTAATTTGAAATTTGATTAGGATTTTCTTTTTCAAATGACAGATTGATGCTTCATTGGAGCAAGGAGTTGTAGCTGTAAGAACAGTTGTGCTGAGAGGCTTTGACCAGCATGTCAATAGATTCAATTTAGGGCAAAAGTACAAGTACCATAAAGTGTAATTTCACTCAAATGGATGAGCCAATTTTGGCTTAGATGAAATTGATGTGTATGTTAGCAGATAGCAATTATACCTCAGAAACTTGTCATAAGTCATGAATAGTGCATTTTTTTTTTTGTAAAGCACACCAGTGGTCATATTCTACTCTGGAAGATGTTGTTGCATGGACCAATCAAAGAAAATGGAAAATGGTAGGACATGTGGAAGCAACCTTTGACCACTGGCAACCTAATAATGTTATGCTAAATAGTAAGTGATCACAGGGTGAACCTAAAACAAACATCATTGTCTATGGTACATGTGCCGATGATTCCGGAACTAGGTCCTATATAAATCAAGTTCTAAATAAATGTAAAGGTAAAGCTAAAATTAAGTATTTTAATGGGTTTAAATTAGTTTGCATGATATACTCAAATTATGATCTTTAAAGTTTTGCCACTCATGTGGTTTGTTCTATTATTCCATAATGTTCTGTAATCTGAAATGATGTTTTTATTTATACAATTTGAAATAATTTTATATTGGACAATGACTTATAACATAAAATATAATTTTGAATTATATATTTAGAGTATGAGTTGGATTATGTAATTACAAAATATAATTTCGAATAGTGAATCTGGAAATATTTTAGATCAAAAATAACATAAAAGAGTAGTTAGTTTATTACCTAATTTGTAAACTGCTATTAAGACAATAATTTTAAATTTTTAGAGAGAAAAGACATTTTCTGTATTGGAATATATATTCTAGGAGCTTGTTTAGTAGTGAAATTTTTTATATTAAGAAAAAGTAGAATATTTTAGTAAATGGGTTGGGTAAGAAAAGATGACTGAGTAAATAGGTGCCATAAAAGTTAGGACATTTTTAATATAAGGGGGTTGAAACCTACGTATCAATTGTCAATTTCGACATTTGAATATAAATGTAAAAATTAAATTTATATTGGTCAATTAATGATTCACCTGTTTCACTACTAACTTGATACCTTAATTAAGTTCATGACCACCCTTTTCCATCACATATCTAAACATAAGTTTTTAATTGATTGTGTTTAAGAAATTTATAAAATAAAAAACATGACAAGGTGTGAGATTCTTAGTGTTATCTTTTTGTAACTTTGATTTATCATTTTATTATAATTTTAGTAAATTTGAATTAACAGCTGAGTGTCAATAAGGATGTATATTAAGAAATTATACCTTTAACACACTTCGGTCATTGATGAAATTGTCTAAAGTTGTTGGAGACACATTCATTTCTTTGCTGATAATATTTTTTTCAGCAGTTATTATTATTAATTTTGTCAGACAAAATTAGTCAAACATTGAATTTTTTTTCAATAATTCATGAAACAAAAAATAAGATTTCATATCCTCTACCTTTTTTTGTTTAACTTTTTGTTGTATGTTGATTTATCCACTTTCCGTACAGAACACTGATCCTAGTTGTTACACTTTCAAAGCACAACAAAAAAAAAAATCTACTTTAGATAAACTAAATAATTAAAATTATTAAATAATTAAAATTTCCTAATTATCTCAATAGTAAATAAATATTTAACCAATTTTTTTATATTTTTAATATACTAAATATTTCCTTTTTTCAACAAAAATTGTAGCAATTAATAGTGATAATGAGAAGAAGGTACTTTTCTACTGTGTGGGGCCCAGCTTATTTAGAACGTTGGACTTAGATTTATTAGACCGTTGAGAACTCAAATATTTTACTCTAACAAAGCGCTGAAAAGTTCTGATAAGAGGAACAAAAAGGAAACGAGCTTCTTAACGAATGAACAGAACATGACAATATCAGAGCCTTTCAACGTCTCTCTGCGGCAACACACGAACCCCACAGTTGACACCATCTCCCTCATCAGTCTAACCTCCGCGCAAATGCAAGGCTTTCTCATGATGGAGTTGGAGAGAGGACCAAGATACCAAGCATACGCTGAGCTGAGGGAAAGAAAGCTTCGAATGAAAAACATGAGACAGCAAGAAGAAGAGGGAGAGGATGTGGAAATGGAGGTAGAAGCGAAGGTTTTGACGCCACCGAGGAAGAAACAGGTGAAGTTTCAAGGTGGTGTGGTTTCTGGGAGAAAAGGGTCTTCCTCTATTGTAGCACAGTCTGTTCCTGACTTTTCTGCTGCTTTGAGGAAGGAGAATAGGAAGCCGGTGAATGGTAACGTGTTACCTACTTTGATGGAGTTGACACCTCCTTCGAAGAGTGCGTGTGGTGTTTTATCGAGTGCAAGAGGGAGTAAGTCAGCGAACGCAGGTGAGAAGAAAAGGGGTGGTGGTGGTTGTGGTGGGGTACTCATGCCGAGGAAGAGCTATGCCAGCATTGATGAACTAAAGAGTTTGTCATCTGCTACTGCTAATGCTATCAATGGTGAAAGTAGAGTTGGAGGAAGGAATAGCAGAGTGATGACAAGAAAGAGTTTTATAGGGTACAGACAGCACATTTGAGGAGTGTGGAAACTGGAGTGCAATGAGTTTCCTTCAACCTTTGATTTTCTTTTTTGTAGGTTTGGTGATAGTTGTCTTCACTGTTCATTGATTACTTTTCATTCTTTTTGTAAGTTTCAGTTTGGATTTTTTTTTTTTTTAAATTGGTTTTGGGAGGAAGTTCATTACATTATTATTATTATGTAAGTGTAAAGCTTGTACTATCTGTGAGAGTATCAACTATCCATCACCATGACACTGTTATAGAGAGAATAACTGTTTGTTGGGAAGGATTTTGCCTATTGTGCTTTGGAATATATCAGAATATGCAGCATGGTTTCCCTTGGCTAAACTGATATTAATCATCTCTTACTGAATGTTTAGCAGCACAACCAAAAATGGAGCTTTCATAAACTGGTTAATCAACTCTGAATTGTAAGTTTTGTTACATGAAGATTTTGATTGAAATTTGTTAAAAGCAATGAAGGATTGTAAGATTCAAACACATTGCAACCAGTAATGTGTTTTCGTCATCAAAGCATCATTAACTAATATTTGATTTAAGGCTTGGCTATCAATGCATATTTTTGTGTCTAAAACTAGGCAAATCACAGCCATATATAATTGAAAAAAAAAATAAAAACTTGGTCACTGGACATTATTTTGTCCACTAATTCAGAGAGCCCAAAACATAATCCTATTTGTACAAAAAATACACCTTGTTAGATTACATCTCGCCAGAGAAATGACTAGTGAGATGTTGCATGATCAGCTAAATGGAACTTTAGAAGGTGATGGAGCCATGAGTGAAACCTACAAGGTCTTCAACAACTTCATCAACCAAAATTTGAAGTATATCCCCATCTATATCAACACCAGCCTCACATGCTTCAATACCAAAGTCAGTCCATTTCCCCAAGGAGTGGCTCATTTCCCATTCTATTATTTCATCAGGTACCATCCCAACCATAGATAACCATTTGTTGATCTCCCTCTTCACCTCTTTGGCCAACATCTCAGCTCTCATGCATAAAGGTAACTTTGTCCATGCCCTGAATCCAGAGTTAAAATAAAGGCTGCAGTTTGATTCTAGATATTCCACAACACAGTCAAGGAGAAAACCCTTTAGTTCCTTTCTCTGTTTAGAATCCTCACAACTCACATCTGTCCACATGGTATCACTCGTCATGCTCTCAAGATCATCAACGAGAAACCGATGAATTATAAGTTGTGGCCCATCATCCTGTCTGCGATCAGTTGTAATTCCAAGCACCAACTCAGCATGCATGAGAATATCCTTCATATGGTTAAGCTTGCTTATTGTTAATTCTGTCCCATAAGTGTGCAAACTTTCCAATGCCCTGGGAAGTTGGCTGACAAGATCACTCAGTATCTCACCTATCCTCCCTTTGGTAAAGGATGTTGCGGAATCTGAAAGTTCAGCTTCATGTTCTAGTTGACCATAACAAGAGTGATTCATGGAATCAGGGTGAAAACAATGCCCTGGAATTAAATCAAAGACCACACAAATCAAAAAGAGAAACTTGGTCAAAAGAACAGGGATGAAATAAATGTATACTCAGAAGTTTTTTCTTATTGAAACTCCTCTTTACCTGAGCTTTCATCCAGACTACTGGAAGAAAAGGAAGCTTCCAAAACAGATCCGGGACTGAGATGATTACCATTGCAAGAGGTTCCTAATAACCTTTCTTGTTTTTCCCCATACTGAAAAGAAAATAACAAAGCAAAGATCATGTCAGAATTCCAATTTTCCACCGCTCACAGTACAAATTAATACAATGGGCCAAAAGCATATGAGAATTACAGCACAAACTTTAGTACATCTGATATCATCAAGAAGGCATCCATTTCAATGTCCATTCCTTATTTTTATCTAACTTCCATTAGTATGCTTCACTATACTAAAAAAAATACATGTTCCTTCCTTTTTTTATACACACCACAGTGGTACCACCCGACTAAAGTATCATCATTTTTCATCCTTTGATATGATAAAACAGATAAAACGACAAAAATTGGTAAGAAATTTAGACTTACAATTGTTTAAACCAATATTAGCAGAACATGTACCTTTTTCTAGAAATATGATTGCTTAATGTCAAAAACAAGATCCATTGGACTAAAAATCCTTTAAGTAGAACAACAGGAAGAAGTCTAAACAATGATAATAAACAATATAGTAAGATACGAGACGATAATTTGAGGCAAATATAAAAAAAAAAAAAATGTCACCCCCTCCCACCGTTGCGGCAGTTTGTCATTTATACTGACTCATAAATAGCCACAAATGCAGAAAGTTCATAAACAAAAGCATAAATAAGATACAAAAGCATTTCAAGCTGCAGTACATACAACTATATTTCTTGCTTAGACTCAAGTCACGTAGATAACATTGACTACAAATTCCCAATGAAATTGAGCAACTGGATATTACAAAAAGATGATTGATAACAAATGCAAAATGACAGGAGAATTAAATTTTGAAGCAGTGAGGAAATATAGACAGAGAAGACTTACATGCAAACCAACATTTTCATTAAACACATGATGACCATCATGACAGATCAAATGCTCTGAACTTAAAGCAGATATCAGCTCTTGAAGAATCATGGCACTTGATTTTTTAGGCGGAACACCTGTAGCCAATTCTTCGTCTCTTTGAGAGGTTAATTCCTTCAATTTTTGTTCTAGAAAGGCACCTAAAGCATCAACTCTCAATGGTTTAGGCCTTTTAATACTCTCATTGTCAGTGCTTGTCTCTTCCCTGTCAACAGTTACTCCTATCTTTTGCTTCAAGGGGGAATTAAATGTAAATGACACTACGTCATCGATCTTGTTGTCCTTAACCTTAATAATTCTTTCTCCTTGAGCAACTTGCTTATTTCTTATAATGGAATTGTTCAAGGAGGAAGCATTGGAGTCCCTTCTTTTGCCACCCAGTGCATTAGAATGGAGATTTCTCTGTTTTGCACCAACTGAATAAACAGAACCTGTGCCTTCTAGTTGAGTGGCATTTGGGATCCTTCTTTTTCTCTCAAATGTTCTTACGTGAGACAAAGAATTATGCTGTCGACTATAAGGTTTTCTCTCTAGGTCAAATCTACAACTGTCAGCTTTGGTAGGTGATCTTGTCCTTGTTCGACCAGTAAGACTTCTATTCATAGAAACAAAGTCCTTAGCACCATTCATAGCACTTGTAGATGATGATACCCCTTTTACTTGCATATCGCTCATTGTAGATCCAGATGAATATCTTTCACTGCTTAACATCTGTTCTTGTGTTTGAGTTTTGTGTTTTGAGCGAAAAGAAGATGCATCATCCTCCAGGGTCCTTGATGGTTGGCAAGATGAATTCCATTTAGGTAGACAATCATGGGGCATTGACATTCTTCTAACAGTGGGCTCATTCCATGACTTATGTGCATTATTTTTCCCCTTCTCTTCAGTATCAAGAGATATGAACTTTTCCTGGCTTCTCAGAAGAACTACATCTCTGTCATGTCCAAGGGAAGTTAATGACTTTCCCTTCTTCTCTGATGATTCCATAGAGGAAACTGTGATCACATCAGAAACAACGGGTGGAGGATCCAGTGGCTGTCCCCCAACCTCAAGCTTGCAGTCAACTACGTCTAGCAGATTACCACAGTTTTTGCAAGAGGTCTGCTCCATCAATTGCTTGCATGAGCCAGCTTCATAACAAGATTGATTTTGCACATCATTGGTCACAATACCAGTCTTGGGAGGGTACATGGAAGCAGGATATGCAAGAGAACCTTTGGCCCTACTTCTGCTTTGCAGTCCAGGTTCCAAAATTTTAGTAGCTGCTCCTATTAACCTAGAGCTTCGAGAAGCACTCTTTCCGGAAGGGATTCTCGGACTCTTCAAAGAAGAAGCAAGCTTTGGATGATGATGATGGTGGTGATGATACTTTCTTCCTCGTGATAATACACTCTTAATTTGGAAAGCCTCAGCTCCAAACCTAGTCACTGCCCTTCTCTCATAGGACCCGGTTTTCTGAAGCTTCTGAGGTCTTGAATCATGCTTCACAACTCCCATTTCCAAACCCATGCCTTGCCTATCCAACTCACCATGGTCACCACCCAAAGACTCGTTCTTCCCATCACCACACAAGGCTTTCTTGGACTTATCTCGCTGAGCAGTCGGAATAGATTCTAGACCCATCAACCTGGCCACCAGACTCGGAACTCGCATTTCACTCTTCTGCTCTACATCTACGCCATGATTCCCACCTTTTTTATTAGCACTTGGGAAACCTCCACTGTTCTCATTAGCAATCTGCATATTGAACATAGCCACAATACCCAGACGAAGCAATAGTAAGCGCCAAACACTAAACAAAATAGAAAAGAAGAATCCATACAACCACTCGAGCATAGAATCTTACCAAGTGAATCTTGGAATTTGGCATCTTTTCATCCCCCTTGAACTTTTTCGCACGAGCTGATAAACACTCAACAACAAGAACATATATCAGTCGCCACAAACCAAGAACAATCACTCGGGCCAAATTCATATCATACTGAATAATACTATTACATCATATGAACATAGATTTACTAAGAAACTAACCTGGAGGAAGAAGCTTCTTGGAGAAGAGCTTCTTCTTGGAGAGCTTCCTCTTCCAGTCAATGAGCTGAAAGAAAATGCCGACACAACCACCCGGCTTCTGCTGCACCTTCCTCTCCGTGATAGCCAAATTCCTCGCCGTGGAATCATTCATTTCTGCAACACTCCCCAGAACCACCGACACTAATGGAACCAAAAGTCAAAACCACCTTCCTCAGCAAACGATGTTGTTCTTCTCTACTCTACTCTACATTGTTAAAACCAAAAAACGCATTCAGTTCTCAGTAATCTCTCTCTCTCTCTCTCTTTCACACCGGTGAGAAAAGAACTTCTTCACATTCCCTGGCCAAGAAAACAAAACAAAAAAAGAGGAAAAAAGAAAGCAGCTTTCTCTTCCCTTTAGGTACCCAGTTGCAAAACCTGACTCTCACTTATGGAAACAAGGTACAATAATGTTATCCACAAAAGACATGGGAACAACTCTGCTGAACCTCTGTGACAGCCACGAAAAGACTGAGGCAGAAAGCAACTCTTGATGCAAAAAACGACACCGTCACAAGGCACACAGAAAAAGAAAAAATAAGAGGCAAATACCCTTCCAGAACAATAATACAATTTACATGGCAACTTAAATCACAGGCAGCACCAATGCTGCTAATGCCACTGCAAACCAAAGCTAAGCTAAGGTTCTTGTGGTTATGGTAGTGAGGCGCGTGGAAACAAGAGAGTGTCTCATGGGTGCATAGGATAAGACGAACGAGACAACCTGGACACCCATGCGCATGCAAGCATCGGTCAACACACCCAAAAATATTAATATTTGCGTCATCGGGACAACCAACAGGGAACACTGTTCTGGTTTATTGGGTAACGTTGGGTCTACGTCTCTCTGCTATTCTGCGCTATGGGGGCGTCTATTCATCGCTTTTCATGCTTCTAATTCACGCGCCCTCTTCCACTCGCTCTTACCTGTCATGACATATGCTTTACACTTTTTTGCCCATCACAGTCATCCAAATCTATTAGAAATTTTTAAAATTTAAGTTAATAATCTATAAGTATCAATAAATCAAATCTAAAAGAAAATTCAGTTTGTTAAATAGATATTAATAATTATTAGTTTGACATAAGATATATATATATATATATATATATATAAAATAGAAAAGAGCATGTACATAAGTTTTGATAAGTAACAAAGAGCATTTATCTATAGTAGCAATGTACTAAAACACAGAAATGAATGGTGAAATTGAAGCAGAAGACTTTGCAATGGCATAAAGTTCAAAAAGGATACTCATTAATCATTCTAAACTTTTTTTTTCCTTCTTTCCCCTTATTATTGCCTATTATTACTCACTTTTGGGGTTAAAATCTTTCTAAGCATTTTATAAAATTAATGTATTCATCATATTGTGTGAATCTATGCATAAATTGTAAAGGAAGTAACAGTTAAAATAAATAAAATATATTATTGTTGACAGTGAGTGAAATGCATTGTTTGTTGGCTATATATGGTAACTATTATGAAGTAAAAGGTGTAGAAGTTACACGTGAGTTTTTGTGGACCCACATGTCTAAAAGAAGGGCAAAACAGTAACAGAGGTAAATATTGTGAATACGAATGTAGTGTGTGGTAGTGAATAAAGTAGTGTGGTCACAAGAAGCGTGCCGGAAAGTGAAGTTTTATAGAGTGACCAATCTAATCATCCTTGTTCTTAACTGTTCTTATATACTAATTGGATTCCAAGATTTATCTTTTACATCTTAGATTTAGACTGCACACGACGAATCTGCTATAGATTCACGCTAGATTTTGTTTCAATCCTTAACAGAATAAGAGCCAATAGAAACACCAACTCACAACATATTTTAGAATCTATGTGGAAAAAAGCTCTTATAAAATGCAAGATGTAGCAGAAATACAATACGTATACCTATTTGTATATAATTAGGTTCGATCAATGTAATAATATATGTGTATTTTCAAACATAAAAGAAGAAACTTAGCACATCTCTCTAGTTACCGAGTTGAAGAAATAATCATGCATGTACTCAAATCCTACACCAAATCATGTTTCTACTACCTCTCCCTGCAGCTCCACTAATTCAGAGCATTATGAAAGTAAACATACTCTTCATAAAGAAGTTATTGTTTCAGAGCTTTCATATATTCATTTTAGGCTTAATAGATTTTGTCTTAATATTTAAGAGGTTTTTTAACAAATTTTTTATTATTTTTTTATCTTCATTTTATTTAAAAAGATTTATCTAATCCGTAATGTTATGTCATTTTATAATAGGATTGTTTCGATTGATAGGATTAATAGTCTGTCTCTTTGAGTAATTATATGTTTATTTGTAATAAGTAATTTCACGTTTAAGTGAGTGATTTTATTCATTTTTTAATAAAATGAGTTATGATTTAATATCAAATCTATATTTATAGATCTTTTTCAATTAAATTTAATTTAAGTTTAATGTCTCAATAGGTCTTTATATTCGTCCAAAATTTCAAATAGGTCTCTTTCTTTTCGGCGTCTCAATTAAGTCCTTATTTTCTTAAAATTGAATCAAATAGGACCTTTTCGTCAAATTGAGATGACGCCGTTAAGAAGGGTATCTTGACCGTATAATTTTTTATTAAGTGGCATTGAAAATGTGACTGAATTGTATTTTTTTAATTTTTGAATTAAAAAATGAAGTATACTCTATATATTTTATTTTTTAATTTAAAAATTAAAAAAATACAATTCAGTCACGTTTTTAATGTCACGTAATAAAAAGCTACACTAAATAAGGACTCAATTCAGACGTCAAAAAAGTAAGAGACCTATTTGAAATTCTGGGCGCAATAGGACCTATTGATACATTAAACCTTTAATTTATTAATTATCAATTAATGACTTTTATTATTGTTTTATGTATGAGGTTGAGTCACTCCTAACACAATTTCTTCTTTGTGGCTGTTCGGTAGTTACACTGTATAATCTTTTTTTGGTGGCTATCTGGTAGCTACAATGTGTGAAGGTATACGTACCAAAGGTTTTTCAATGCTAAAGTCAACAAATTGTCAGTATAGAAATTCAATGCAATGATATATTAAATGCACAATAAAATACGATCACTAACCTCTTACATTTGATTTATATTTATAATTTTTTATATAGATTTAAGATTAATGAAACATTAATTTCAACTTAATCTCAATCTAATACCTCTAATTACCGTTTTACCTTAATCTCCATTGAAAGAATTTCTACCAAACGATGTCATCCGAGGCCTTAACCATCCGACCTTATCTCTCAATCTGAATGTATGGATCCCGACTACTCCAAAACAGTCCGAATGGTGTCTCAGTTTTTTTATGCCTTTTGGCTCCACAGTATAATTATTTTTATTAATTATGAATCACTTTTATTATTCTGATTATTTATCCATTAATTATTGTCTCTCACCAATCCGTCACTTAGTTATTAGACGATCAATTACCGATCGAACGTTGATCCATTATAATTATCAAGCAAGGATGTAAAATTAAAAAATGAGTGCAATGACAGAAGAAGAATAAGTAAAAGAGGACATGTACTGTATTATTCATTTATTAGTAGTACATTATGGATGTTACCCGTCCTAATTATAAAACTGTGTCGATATAAGGAGAGACAGGATCACAATTTTTTTTATGAGACAATATCACATCATGATTGTGAAAAGCAAGACGCAAGATGAAAGATGGACTAAGAATATTTGTACAGGTTGGACTTTTTTTTTCTTTACATAATAACACAAAAGAGATTTTTAATGACTTTTATAAATTCTCAGTGTTACCTTATAATTAATAGCTTATTAGGTCATTAATATCTTGTTAATGAGAATTATATTCATTTATATGCATACATTTTATTTTTCTCTCCACTGACAGTCTTTCTTGTGAAACTTTTAAATGAAGTAATTATTATGAAACTGGAGAAGAGTTAGTGATTTAGAATGAATTTATTTTTTGGTGTGTGTTGTTGCTGTTAGTATCGTTATTAACTTGACATTATGGTTACATCCTTAGCAATAATATGGAGACAGAAGAGTTCTATGTACCGTGTCTGTTGTGCTGAGCATGTGAATAAGATATCACATGGAGTTGGTCTTAGACTTGGGTGACAATAGTTTCTGAGCTGTTAGTGTCAAGAATTTGGATCAAATAAGATAGATACATACATTTTTTTTATAATGATATTCGGAGAAAATTTTAATATCATCTGTGTATTATTTTATAATTGGTCCAAAATTAATTTATAATCTATAATAATAATCATAAAAATCTACGTAAAATAATACGTAAATGATGTTAAAATATTATAAAAAATTGTTGTTAAAGAATTTTTTTTTTTCATTTATATTTATATAGTTTTGATTACCAACACCGTAGGGCATATTACACATTTCATGTCATGTGCTTGTCTGCAGTATATGTAGCCATCACATCATATACATTGCTTACTATTTTTGTTTCTATTTTGACTGTATAGTTCACTGATTTTGTGGACTAACAAAAAACCAAGTATTTGTAGTATTATTAATATTCTCCAATTAAAATCCTGAATACATATCTTTGTTGCTAAAGATAATTCTGTATATTTTGAACAGTATGACTTAAATATATCTTTCTTCCAAAGGTTAAATGCTACCAGTTTTAGAGGAAACAATAAATTATTTTGCATTTGATATCATATAAGCTAATTAAGGAGATAAATTTTATAAAACGTCATAGCTATTTATCTTTTCGATACAGATATTTATACGAATTTTTAATTAATTAAAATATTTTAATATGGGATAATTATATATTTTATTTTTACTTTCAATTTTAAAAATATATCACGTCTGTCACTAAAAAAAATTAAATAATAATCAATTTTATAGATTAAAAATAATTAGTTATTGTCTAATTTAAATACTAATTTATAAATTAAAAACTATTAATATCTAAAATAGTATTTAATATAAAAAAATTATAATTAGTTTAAGAATTAGAATTTTCTAACGTTATTTAACAAAGTTTTAGCTACAAGTCTAAATTAATGTTTGGAAATAAAGTAGAGGTTAAACTGAAAAATAAAAAAAAAAAAAATATATATATATATATATATATATTTTAACATTTGTTTTTTTTTTTAACTTAACTCGTATTCTATAAAATTTTATAAGCAATATAAATTGGTATTCAGCTTTCAATATTAATATAAAAGAAAGTTAGTAAGATAAGATCGAAGTTGCAAAATTTTAAAATAACAAAGTTAATGGTCTAAAAAAATTTCCACTAATATCACACCACTCTAAGCTCCAGAAAACCGAAATGGTTTAATTTTAAAACGTCGAATTCCTTCTTATTGCATTTTCTTCTGCACATATATAAACTTTTTTTCTTTATCTAAATCAATGTGTTTTAATTTAACATACAAAAAAAGTATTTCATTTTAAAATAATTATAGATAAATTTTATTTAAATATAAAGAAAATTTTATATCTAAATAAATTTATTTGTTATAAAAATAATGTTATTATGTCAAAAAAATTGATTAATTGTTTTTTATGATATTTAAGTGTTATGAGAAGTGTTTGTTTTAGCTGTTTGTAAAGTAAAAAAAAAATACTCTTAATCAATCTTAATAAGATAATAATTTATTAGTCTTAATTTAGTACATTATTAATCAAATTCAAAAGATAAATGTAAAATTTGATAATTTTAATTGATTAAGTTCTTTACATAATTGATTAATCTATTAAATTTTAAAAAATTATGTGATTAAAACATGTTAATTGATTAAGTCAACAATATAATTGATTAATCTTAACAATTACTTAGTTTTTCTTTAAATATTGCATCTTTTCTCATTTTATTCCAACACTTTAATATCATATGATCAGCTAAATCGAGAGTATTTTAAGTATTGCAATCTTCATATATATTATATCTATATATATATATATATATATATATATATATATATATATATATATATATATATATATCTTTTTTGCTTATTTGTCATGTTATTTAATTATCTGTGTTGTAATCCATCTCTCTGTAAAAGATTGTGTGAAGTATTTTTTTTGTTATAAATATTTTTTTACCTTTCTTTATAATTAATCTTGATCTTAATAATTCATTATATACTAATCTTATTAATTAATTGATTAAAAGAAAGTTTTCAATATTATTTTAAAATAATTAATGAAGCATTTTAAAAAAAAAAGCGATTCACCCATGAAAGGTATTGGCTGTATGAATTTTAACAAATAATTATGTGTATCTTTATTGAATTTTATAAAAATTGAATAAAATCATAAAAATAAAAACTCTCTCAATATATATTTGTACTTTGCAAATGTTTATTTTATTTGAATTCAAAATATAGCCCAATGAATAAGTTAATTTAAAATAGAATACAAAAATAATAGTTAAATAATATTATTATCTTGGTGGAAAGATATTGGCTGTATGAATTTTAACAAATAATTATGTGTATCTTTATTGAATTTTATAAAAATTGAATAAAATCATAAAAATAAAAACTCTCTCAATATATATTTGTACTTTGCAAACAAAGCATGTTTATTTTATTTGAATTCAAAATATAGCCCAATGAATAAGTTAATTTAAAATATAATACAAAAATAATAGTTAAATAATATTATTATCTCTGTACATCAATTTATACCTGAATACATTATATATATATATATATATATATGTTAGAGAGAAAATAAATAAGGAGAGAAAAAAAAAAGAAATGGAAGGAGAATAAATATTATTTGATTAAAAAAATCTGTGAGAAAATAAAAACAAAGTCAGTTGATAAAAAAGAAATAGATAAAGAATATAACTAAAATAGAAATCGATTTGCCAAAGAAAAATGAAAAATATTTTTTTTTATTTTTTAATTTTAAAAAATAATTATTGAATTTAAATTATTAATATGTAATATTTTTTAATATTGTCGTTAAAAATAACACAAAATAAAAATAAAACAAATGGAAAAGCTGAAAACAGAAGAAAGTTATTTGGGTAAAGCCCACAAGCTCATTTATTATTTTTCTTTTTTTTTCTCTCTTCTAGTTTATCAAAGTTTCTCTTTTTAGTTTTTTCTTCTTCTACATATCTCGAAATCTCTCACTTTCATTATCATTCTTTTAAGATTAAATCTGACCATGTAGGGGTGAATGAATCAAATATTAGGGTGAGAAAAATATTATTTCAATTGATTTATTATTGTTATTTGAGTTTAATTATATTGTTGAAAATCTTTATATTTGTGGTGTTTTTGAATTCTTTACTATCTATTTCTTAAGATGAGAAACATATAGACAGAAAAAATTATATTTAACAACTTATTGTAAATATTGTTACAAAAATATTTACGACGAATTATTTGTTTGATGAAATATTTGTAGCAGTGTTAGATTTGCAAACCTATTTTGAGGATATTAAAATTTTATTTATTGTACATATATGTATTTATATCTTACTAAAAAAATATTTTAATATTTTAATTAAAGTTTGATAGTTTTCACTAATGAATAAGTAATTTAATGTATATAATTGTTGTAAACATATTTTATGAGATGATTATTTATTATTATTATGAATATGTTTAATCACAAACATTACTCTATATATATATATATATATATATATATATATATATATATATATATATATATATATATATATATATATATATATATATATATATATATATATATATATATATATATATAAATGTTCTCGTACAAGTTCCTATATATAAATGTTCTACTACAACTTCACAAGCATTTCGGATCCGTGGATGAAATCGAAGTTCTTAATTGGGTAAGTGGGTTTGGAAAAAAAAGGGTTATGATTGAGGTTAAAAATAATTTGTTTTATTTTTGTGTTTGTAGGAATTAAGAAATATGATACAGGGATTACAAAATACAACTATAAAAGATGTCAAAGATGATTATGGAGCAATAGATAATGACATTGTAAAAGTTTATATGAGTCTGAGTCAAGATTAGGTAAAGATTGCATGTTCGTGCGGCAGAGATCACCATCAGGTTTGGTTGTCGTCCAACAATGAACTGAGCTACCAGACGAGTAAAGATAATGACATTGTAAACGTTCATGTAAGTCCAGTTGATATAAAAATCGCATGTTCGTGCGGTAAAGGTCACCATGTTCATTTGTCGTCAAACTCTAAATTGAGTTACCAGATATTATAATAGTGATGTATTATCTTTCTGAAGAATTTCTTCATGTTACTTTCTCGTGTTATGTTTTACATCTTTCTGAACAATATTGAAGAGTTTTTCAATGTTATCTTTTACTTTCTTGCTACTTTTCTCCGAGAGATTTCATTTCATACATGTTATATCATTCTAATAATAAACTTCTCTTAGAAAACCCATATGGTAGTTGTGTGATAGAGTTTGATAGGAAATAATATATTTGATTATAGTTTATCTTATTTAGTTTCTGCATAATTGATTCTATCTCGAATAATTGATATATTTTTTCCTTAATTATTGTACGCTATTGTACGCGGAATGCTTGTTATTGTACGCGGGACGCTTGTTACGTGTTATGTTTTACATCTTTCTGAACAATATTGAAGAGTTTTTCAATGTTATCTTTTACTTTCTTGCTACTTTTCTCCGAGAGATTTCATTTCATACATGTTATATCATTCTAATAATAAACTTCTCTTAGAAAACCCATATGGTAGTTGTGTGATAGAGTTTGATAGGAAATAATATATTTGATTATAGTTTATCTTATTTAGTTTCTGCATAATTGATTCTATCTCGAATAATTGATATATTTTTTCCTTAATTATTGTACGCTATTGTACGCGGAATGCTTGTTATTGTACGCGGGACGCTTGTTATTGTACGCGGGACGCTTGTTATTGTACGCAGGTTATTTACATTATATATATTATACGTTGGTTACTCTTTCAACATTAATAAAATACATTTGTTACGATCCTTAGATATTAATAAGTTGAATTTTAATGTTTGAAATTGGTAGGTGATTTAATTTTTTCTAACATTTTGGTTGAAGTTAGGTTTTTCTCAATTAAATAAAAATACGAGCTAGTTAAATAAATAAGTGAAATCTCTTGTAAATGTAACGTTATTTCATTAAAATTTTTTAATTCGTATTATAATTAAAAAAATAAAATTGAATTTATTTATGAATAAAGTTTGTTTGAAAGAAGTGTTTATATAAGATGTGATATGCACCGTGGATGTATTGTGATTGCATTATTGATTTGAAAGTCTAAGATGAGTGATGGGTTGTTGGCAAGAAAGTGTGTGCAATTGATATCCACCCTTCATTTCTTTTACTTCTTTTCAAAATCAACTTTCTCAACAAATATGATATGACTTCTACCTTCCACGCTACAAATCCTTTCACAACGTTTCCAAAAACATCAATCATCCTTCTCTTATTATATATACATTAACTTTTAATTTTCTATTATTTTTTCTAAATTTAAATTTTTAAATTTTAATTAAATACTTAAAATTTAACTTTTATATCACGAATTATTTTAGTTCATAACATTTACTTACTTACATTAAAAACGTGTTAGAATAATAGTCATATTATACTATAATTTGTATTTTCTTATTATCAGTCACCAAGAGATTATCAATATCAGCACAACAATGATAGTGATATTTTTAGTATTTAATACTTTTTTTAATGAGAATAATAATAACAACTTATCATTTTATATATTTTTGTATTAAATTATGTTAAATTGTATTTCATTCTAAATAAAGTAAACAGGTCAAATTTAAGAAATGAAAATATGAATTTGTAAGGATATAAAAGTTAAAAACTTAAATAAATTTTAATTTGGAGAAAACTTACCCAAACTTTAGATTTAAATATGAAAAACAATGTTTTAAGTTGTGATGTTTTTATAAAGATGAATGTAATAGTGGAGTTTGATGAAAAGTAATGGAATCATCGCTTTTTATATCTATTTCACATGTAAAGTTAAAATGATTATAAAAGAATAAAATTTTATATTATTCCAAAAAAAGAAGATAATAAAAAGTAAAAATAGTATGAAATGAAAGTAAAAAGTTTAGATATGTGAAATAATCATTATTAAACAAATACATGATAAAGTGACTTGTAAAAGAAAGGTACCTAGTTGATTAAAAGCACATTGTTGAATATATTGAACAAACTTTTGAAGCAGTTTGAGGACTAGAGATGTTAGTGATGCGTCCTTGCAAGCAAAGGATAAAAATGATGCCCATTCACATCTTTTCTATTTGTCCATTTTCATGCTTCTTTATTCCATTTCCAATGCCTTCATCTATCAACTTTTCTTTACAACTATGTTTAGGTTTTCTTGCCTTTTCCAACTTCTGTCTCAACAAAATGAATGAGATACAGACACTCCACAGACCACTCATTCCTCACTAAATCAAAATTTACTAAATTACTTACTTTTTTTTACGTAGTTATCCTTTCTTTAAAAGAAAATTAGTTGGAAGATTTTTCAATTTTCCTTTTTTTTTCATTAAAATCTATAGTTGAAGATTTCTTTGGAAGGATGTTTGTGTAGTTAGTTCTTCAAGTTCAAAGTATTACTTTTTAAAGATGAAGTAATCCCTTATTTTGTTGGGAATTGAAGTTCAATTTGACTTATTTGAAGCCACCCAAAAAGCATCCAATAGGGAATTAGTCATGTTGATCTTTCCACAAGCATTAAACCTTAAGCTATGAGACTAGTGCCACACCTTAGACCTAACCTCCATTTCTTACTACACTTTTTCCCCACATTTCCTAATTTTACAATCATACCATTTACAATTTTTTTTTTCTGAAAGAGATTAATCAGATCAGATGAGTAATGATAGAATTCAAGGGTAAAATAATAATAATATAGTAAATTATTTTACCTTTTTTCAAGAAAAAAAATGTAAAGAGTATAAAATGATAGTATTAAATGTAAAAAAAATTATTTATGTCAAAATATCATTTTTATTCATGAGATTAATCATAAAGTCACGATATCTTATATGATAATAGGTATTAACCACAACATTAAGCAAAATCTAGTAGTTTAGGAATCAATGATTTATGGTTTCTTCAAAACGTCAAATACTTTGAATTTTGATATCAACAAAAGTGCTAGCTTCAGAGAATCGCAATTCTTCACCAACTTATGCAGAGGCAGACCAAAACAGGCTTTGCAGAGAACCAAATTAATGTGGTGTGGTGTGCAATGATCTGTTGTGTTCAACTGCTATTCATATGCAAACAAGTACTTTACTTCTGCGTGTAGAAGGAACTATAAAAATCAGTCAGAAAGCATTATTGTTGAAAATGAAGCCATGCAACAGCAACAAAATGCAGAAGAGAAACACTTCAAGCTCTTCTCACACACCCTTGTGTTCATTTGAGCGAACATTTGAAAAAATTATTGATTTTGATTGACGTTAGTTTCAAGATGAAGGAGGTTAAAGCTGATATTTTTATCCAAATACAGGTCAATAATAAGATTGGGTTTTACACATAGATTTACTTGGAACATAAATTCTATAAAATGTAACGTGAATGAAAGAGACAATGCATGATTAATTTTTCCATTTAGGCTCTTATTGATGTAGAGAAAGAGAGATGCAGAGTAAGAAAGGAAGAAGAGATACTAAAATGAAAGTCAATGTATTTACACATAGTCCAAAGAACAAAAGTAGAGGAACAAGAACAAGAAGCAAGGTACAGGCACGAAAACAACAGTTACCTGTCATTTTGTGCCCCAAAACATGTGCTTGCATTATATCATTCTTGTCCATCACCTTCACACGCATCTCTTTGTACCACTTTGTCTTCACGATGCAAACCATTCACCATTCAAAGTTTTACCTATACCTCGTTTTTCTAGTTCACATGGTAACTGTTAAACCTAAGAAGTACATGGAAAAACAAGACAGACCCCACTGGTTTGCAAGTAAACTAAAGCTGCCTCTTGCTCTTGTCTCTATTGCTGGAGAAGATTGAAGCCAAACCGAATAGGTTTGCAGGAGGAACATTCAGAACAGGATTCACTCTAACACTGCTACCATAGGATCCATGATGACTCTTGTAATTCAATGGAGGCTTTTGATAATAACCGTTCGGCATGTAGGAGTGAGCCAACCTTGTGGAAGAATGTTTCTGTGAATTTGGCCTAATGTTGACACCACCCTCCTTTGAAAGTGGATTCCTCTTAACACTTGGGGTTGATGATCCAGTTGAATTGCTTCTTGATAGAAGCGGCAAAGGACAAAAGCTCCTTCTGTGTCCATTTCCACAGCTGCTACTTCTTTTGAAGATCCAAAAGGATTTGGAACTTTGCTTCTCGTACACTTCATCGTTCAAACACTTGCTTTCTTTGGGGTTCTCTTTCTTTGAGTTTTTACAGGTAGGTGGAGCAGCATAAGGAGGAGGCAATGGAGGGTTATTCTTTGGTGCTAATTGGCTCGTTTGCTTTGCAGGAACGTTCTTTCTCTTGACCTCAGTGGGAAGGATCCTGCCATGTGAGAAAAGCTCGTCAGCCGAAGATGACTCCAGCTCAAAGCTCTCACTCACGTAAAAATCAAAATCAATGCCGGAATTCAAACCAGAGGAGTTTGATCTAAAAGGGAGTTGCTCAACAGGAATGACATCAGAGTGGGAAAAATCGTGTGAGAATGAGATTCTTGGACTCACAGAAGAGGAAGAAACTCCACAGTTTTCTGAGCAAAGATCAACTGCCATTTGGTTGGAAGAAGGGTGAAAGGATAGAAGAAAAAGAAAAGGGTTTGATATAAGAGAAACACGAGAGTACAGCAGAGGATTTAAATGGTTTGAAAAGTTAGCAGAGCAGTGAATTTGATTGATTCAAACCTAACAAGGAATGCAATAAAAGAAGCATCTAAGACTGAAATGAAAAAGAATGCCATAAAGAGGGGTTTGAATTATTAATAAAGGTAGGAGGATGTTGAGTTTGCAACTTTACTGAGTGGTCCAAAGTGGACAAAACGGGATCAGAGGGATGGCTAAAAGGGGATATCCCTTCTGGTTTTTGTTTGAAGTGTAGCAAAGACTTAAACTTTTTGGTGAGGCTGATGAAGGGTCGTGCAGAGAGTGTTGTGTTGTGTTGTGTTGTGAGCTAAAAGCCGGCTTCAGTTCAAACTTGAAAGTGGTTAACCACTTTTAAATGTTAAATTATGCAGAAGAAATGATAAAATTATGTAAAATATATAACATAGCTATTGCCGCACCTACAAACAAACAAAACCAGAAAGATGCCAACGCATCAGTTTGTACTCCATTTGGTACTCAATCATAGACACACCAATTTTATTATGCAGGCAATTATGCATTTTATTCAATACACAGCTTTAGGGTCTCCTCACTGTCATCTAAAACCAAATCCATAAATTGTAAATTACATTTAGGTTCTTTACATATAATGTCAAAAGGACTGTCCCTTTCATCTCTTAAATCCATCCTATTTTTAATACACACTTACATCATCATTAATTAATTATAGCAAAAGTTTTTTATTTTTTTATCCTAACAGTATATCATCTTCTTGTTGGTTGAAGCAGAGGTTAATTTCTAAAAGATTTAGATATGTTAGAACTTGGAAGGTAGAGAGATTCCTAGTTTCCGTACTTTTTGACGTTTAATTCAATTCAATTTTAATCAATTGCAGTTTTGTTATTTATTGAGTTAATGAAGAATAATTTGAAAAATATGGTACACTAGCAAAGATAAATACATGTCAGGTATTAAATAAATAGTTCAATTTAAATACATTAATAAGGAAAAGACTACAAAAGTCTAATTATAAATTGTAAAAAAATGTTAACTTTTACGATAATCATTTAAAAATATGTCTAAAATTAAAATTAATTAATTAATATTGTAGAAATTTACTAAAATATTTTTGAAATGAAAAAAAAAACCCTAAATTTTGTACCTTTAGCAGGTTACTAAAACGACAGGGGAACACGCCATGGTGTTTCCGTAACAGCGGCAGAAGTAATCATGCAATGCAATTTTTCACCACCCTTTTCTTTCTCTCTCTAGTTTTCTTAATTACATCGAACTACAATCATAAACACGGTAATTATTTCATGTTTAAGTTTAAAAACAATTAATTAATACATCTTTTCTACTTTTTTAAATTAAAAGATTAGTAGTATATTAGGAAAATAGACATCTAAACGGCCTACTCTATTTGTTCAAAAGTTTAGATTTTTAAAATTAGAAAGGAGTTGAATTGCATTTAAAGTTGTAAATATAGTAATGAAGTTAAATAATTGCATACTTTTTTATTTCTATTTTATTACATTCATCATTATAATATGTGCAGTTAAGCTACATGAAGTGATTGACAAGTGTTTTTGGTTAGTTGAAATCGTAATTGCAATTCAATGAAATGTTGAGCTGTTATAGGTGTTGTTAGATATTCTATGATCATAGACATTCTACAAGTAATACAGTCTTTTTAGTCATATTTTCGTATCTTGTAAGAAACCCTAAACCCATCACAACAACATAAATAAATATAGATTTAAGAAGAACTACTATTCAACCTTGCACATTTTTTTACCTAAAAATATCTTCTTTTTTCTCAAAAGTTTTTTTTTTTGGTGTGTTAATCATAGTATTACTTGTTTGAAACCTAACTAGTAATATAAGGGTATATTTAAGTATTTTTAATCTCTAAAATTTAGACATTTTCTCTAAGCATCATATATATATATATATATATATATATATATATATATATATATATATATATATATTATTTTTAAAATAATAATAATTTTGTAAACTCTTTATTGTGTAACATTACAACATTTTTATGAATATATGTACTACTTAAGAAGGTATTATATAAATCATCTTTGCGTTAATTTCATTAACACGTAATTAATTATCCTAACTTTACTATATTTATTCCGGTAAAGAAGCGAGAAGGTATTATTACATTAAGATTGAAATACATTTCTTAATCATTTAAAGAGAAACACTAAACATCTTAATCTTACTACACTTTTAACTTGATTACAGACGCTAAAAATTATAGGTAGTAAAAGGTAAGATTATTTTACAACTCTTATATCATTTTTTTAGATTCTTCACCTTCCACCCAAATTAATATTATATAATTGTTGTTACGAAGTTGAAAAAATACTATGTAATTAAAGACCAACTCATGAATGTCTTTAATCTTTAATATATAAAGTAGTGGTCCTCTTCCTAGTAAGTATTGTTTCTTCATAATATGAATAAAAGTTATGTTCAGAAGACACTACATACTTAAGTCAATTTCTTATCTTAGCAGTATTAAGTATATAATTAATAAAACGTAAATAAAATACTTTAATGATTATATTATTTATAATATAATTTATTACGTTTATGGATCCTTATGTAGATGGGTTTGTGTTCGGGCTTAATAGTTCATTTATTTTGTTTGATCATATTTTGCTTAGTATTTGATATGTCATTAATTCTGATAAATTTAGTTAATCGACCATACTGTTTAGTGGTAATCACATAATATAAGTTGAACATGTTTAGATGTAAACACTTAGAATATATGTGATTATGTTGTGCGTCATTGTCCTAAGACAATATATTGATTTAGTCGAAAAATACTCGACCATATACAACACACTCATAAATATTTAAATAAAAACAAATTAATTTTAGTATAGATATTTGTATAACCTTGTTTACTTTTTATTTGTATATGAGGTTTTATCAACCACATTTATTCATAATGGTGGAGATAATAGTATTTTTTGTTCCGTAAAAACTTCTTGTTCCATATTTATGTTAGATATAGAATTTGAACATGTACGTAGGTTTTTCAACAAAATCTACAACTTGTTCGGTATTTTGAACAAACTTTTTTATGAAAACCTTACTCATTTTAAACCATTTTAAAATCTAGATATGAATTGCTTAATAAAAATCTATTTGTCAAAAATAGTACCATAATTTCCATGTTAAGTCACCTAGAAACATTTTTAGGGTTAATCTAATCTATAATTTCACTCTAAACCAAAGTGATATATCACCATCTAACAGCTATAAAAAAAATAATTAAACTTTTTATATATTTTTTACAGTTTTATTTAATTACTCTAAACCTTTTTATTTATTGATATTATATTTTTCATATTAAAAAGTCCGATGAGACAATCTGAAATAAAAACTTTTTGACCCGCATATTCTAATTTAATTAATATAGAAAGCCTTTAATATTGAGATTGCTTATTCAACTTATATAGAAAACCTTTAATATATGGGTTAATTTTTTTTTTGTTAATCCACATATCAAATTAACAAATGCTAATTCAATTAACAGATTCTTTAAACTGAATTACAGTAGAAAGAGAGATGAGATTATGATTCAATTGTCTCCATTAATAATACATTTAAGTTAATTTGTTGAGTTTATAAAAAAAATAAGAAAGTTTACGAATTCAACTCCTTTCATTGAAAAATACTTAACAATTAACCTTGTTGTTAAAAAATATATATTATACTTCAAAGATTAAACAAAAATAGTTTCAGTAATGAATGAAGATTTATTAATTGATTGAGAAAGTATGCAAAGCAAGAACTGGTAAATATAATAACCAATTGATAGGAATTGAAATGCATTTATAAGTGATGATGAATGAAGTTATGAACATTTGGCAAGTAAGTAGTATTAAATTATGATTATAAATTGGTATAAATATGGTCCTTGATAAGAACAGGCAACTTGGTTATTACACTTTGTCATCCTCAATATCCAACTAAAATCTCTGCTTTCTTTACTCTTCTGACTGGGTCATTGCCCACAGTATGTAATGTCACTTTCATGCACTCTATTACTTTCTTCGGTGAGTCTTCTTTTTTGTCTACTTTAGATCACGGTTAGGTTCTTTTGTATAACATCCATTACTCTCTATTCTCTTATAACTAATTCCAGTTTACTCCTATTACTAAACTTTTGGTAACTTCATTAATTAGTGTGGTTGTGAAGGGTAGGCTACCCTTATAATTCTACTCTATTAGATATTATTTCAAATGATTTTGGACCATTCAGAAAAAAATTGTCTCTCTTCCAATGTTTCCACATACAGCTAATAATCTTTCTACCACTTGCATGTCAACCAAACTTTCTTGCACCTCATATGTATATTAGGTTAATTTTAAATCTAATTCAATCTTATCATATTAGCTTTAAATGTTAAGAAATGGATTTAAGTCTAATTCAATTCTATAAAACCAATTTATAAGGTTAGGTTAATCTTATTTCTAATCAATGTGAGACTTTCAAACACTCTCTCAAATTGAGGTATATACATATCAAACATGAAGTTAAACATTAACGATGGTCCGATAATGACTTGACAGCGAATTAAACAATATCATACTAAGAAGTGGATTTTAAATTTAACTTAATTTTACAAAACTGGTTTATAAGAGAAGATTTACATCCACTTATATAATTTAAAATGATCTTATTTTTAGTAACTTTCAAAATAAAACTGAGGTATTCACATTTATAAACAATTAACTTTTTTTTAGTGGAAGTAAAACTCTAACAAATATTAAAAATGTTGATGTGGTTGAACTTGAGTCTAACAATTAGAAAGTTGGATCACATGATTTTGTTTGATCTTTCGTTGGCGTATTGTTTTGGTTGTGTGTGAGTGTGGCATTGTAAATTATGAATAATCGGACACCAAAGATATACCTATGACAGTAATTTCTAATACTTTTTCTTTAACTCTCTCTTCACCAATTTAATGACTTTCTCTCATGATTTAAAAGTGGAATCTAACACGATTAGTTTTTTAATAAGTTTCAAGAAGATTAACTCGTGATTCATTTGCACGTGTTTGGTTTACTTTGGATAATATAAAACAATGGTCCTTCTAATTCATTTTAAATATCTAAAAAATTAAGCAAATATGCATCTAATAATAAAACATATTGATTACAAGATCACAGGTCATTATTGTAATCCAGTGGGAAGTAAAGATCCCTTTACTTCCAAAATATATTAAAATTTAAAATTCAAACCAATTTCAAAGTTTAAAAGGAAAATAACGAGTTTAATAACAAAATTATATGCTTTTTTTATCTTTTAAATTCAAAAGTATAATTATATGTTATCTTGGTTTCTATTTTAGTGTAATGAAAAAAACTAGATTGACAAACAGTTTTTCTCTGGGGATGTGTGATGATGTGAGTGATTACACAGAGAGAACCACATTTCTGCTCCGATTTGGTTGGTGACGTCTTTTGCCACTGTCAAGCACGATCTATCTATCTATATATATATATATATATATATATATATATATATATATATATATATATATATATATATATATATATATATATATATATAAATCAATGAAAAGTGCACAAAAGTAAAAAGACTGTGATGGAGAATAAGAGCTGAGAAGCATGCATGCATGCAAGGTTTGAAAGCAAAGAAAAAGAAGAAAATGGAATGTGGGTCCCTATATTGGTGATGAACTTGATAGATACACGGAACCCATGAAATGTTGTAGTGGCAGCCTCACACGTAACGAAAGACATGTAATGTGTTGTCGAGGTTGTTGCTGAACAACAAAACAGTGCATGAGTTGATACTGTAATTGATTGAGGTGAATATCGTAGTTGTGACACGACATGCTCATATCAACAACAGTGTCAGTGTGATATCATAGCCTTGTATTGTGATATGTTAGATTCCTTCTCGATTCTATAAGTTGGATTGGATACAGAGAATGCAGAAGTGAGGGACAATAATGATCAGTTACCTATCAACTACACATTCTAAGCTGTCAATACGCTTCTCTCAGTTTGATTCACTGTAATTTTAGACTTAAACTATTAATTTTTTTTTTTTATTTTATAAAGAACGAAAGAGACTTATGTTTGTCAGAGATAGAGAAGAAAAAATGTACATATATATCAAATGATTTTTATTTCCTTTTTCACGCTGAATAAGGGAAATAAAATTTCGATAAAATTAGTTATGGTGACTTTTTAAACATTTTTAATGACTATAGTGCTACTGCACAAAAATTGTTTATGTTTTTATCTATCTTTTTCGCTATCACCTTGTAATAACGGAAGAATTCAATAACCTCCAAATATAAACACCCTTCTTTCCATTCCTACATAATTGTAACATCAAAGAAAGTCTAAGATAATAACATAATCTTCCTTTCTATCATGGTTAACTCCACTAGACAGAAGTTAAGCTGAAAATAGAAGCAAATTCAACTGGAGTAAAAAAGTAAAAAAGTAAAATGAATCAAGACACAATAGATAAATGATAGTTGTTCTGAGTTTTAGCATCTAGAATTTGCATGTAAATGTCAATCTTACAAATAGACAAATTGTGAAGATAATAGCAATGCTGCCAAAAAACCAAAATGAAGTCAGGTGTAAAGGGGTCGCATTGCCCCTGCAATGAAACTCGAAATAAAATAACCTACATTAATGTACAATAAGTTTGACAAAATTGGAATGATAAATGAACCTCTTTTTTTTCTTTTTTTAATTTGAGAGCTATAGGACAATTCAACTTCAAGACTTTATAACTAGCCCAGATTCCCCATAAAAACTACCGTGAACCTTGTTCTGCGCTAAAAACATTGATTAATAAGGCCTAAATTTTCTCGCAGCTCTCATCTGCTGCAGACGTTTTTTATCCTCCTCAAATTTGCTCTGAAGTGTCATGATCTCTGCAAACAAAATGAAAAGGGTTTATCTCACTTTGACCACCAACAATAACAAAAATGTAATCACAATCGATTTAGAGTAACTATTCCAGACAACTAGAGCTAAGAAACAAAATGAGGTATAAAGCATGATACGTTTACATAAAATCATATAATTCCTTAAACAGTTACAACCAATAGCAACATGAGATCCATTTCATGAATATCCAGAAATATTCTTTCCTGACAGTCATTTGTGAATAAAATCTTGAATTGGCAGCAAAATGGGTTTAAAATCTTGAACACAACAGCAGTTATGAATAATACAATACATGATATAAAGCACGAGACTTCAACATAAAATCAAATATTCCTTAAGGGAGTCCAACCCACAGCAACAAGACATTCATTTTATGAACCAAGATGAGCTGTGACTCTTCAGCACAACAAAAGTTTAGGAAAGTCAAATAAATAACCAAGCATGGAATAGAAATGGAAATCATTACGGTTATCCTTTTCACATTAAGGTATTCATTAGAAACAAAAGAAAAGCAGATGACATCAGCTTCTGACATAATTTTATCAAACTTTGATAGAAAGCTCCCTAATTAGCATTCAGGTCAATTTAAAAAAAAAAGGAAATAATACCATTTCTCTGTGCTTCTCTTTTTTGAAATCTGTAGAAATCTAGACCAACTTCTTTACGTTTCTTTTTGGCCATTTTATTTTCCACGGCTGCTTGAGCAACCGAACCTACTGCAATTCCAGTTTCAGAATCGGTAGTTTTCTTTCTACCTTTATGGTGTACAACAACCGTCCACCCCCCGTCTGCAGCAAGGGCTTCTTTTTCTTTCCTTTCCTGCATAAATCATCACATGTACAACAAAATTAAAGACTAAAATATGTGGGAGCATTCATAAGTTATGAAAATAAAAACTAGAACATTCAAGGAATTCAAAAAGATGCTTATGTGATAAAATGGAGAATTAGTCACATGCACACGGTACTCATTTCAGCCAGATACTGCAAATGCAATTCCAATCCAACACATGCAATGGCACCATTGTGTTTCATCACAAACCAAAACCTCAAAATTCCATTTAGATTTAAGTCCTTTATGAATGATTTTTCCTACGTTTTTTTGGTTTCTCCACCTCTAACTAAAGGGGCTATCTTGCATCTGAGACACTCTCCTTATTGAGACTTCTATCGGCTTTTACTGCAATCAAACCACTTTAAGCAATATTCTACCGTTTTTTCCTCAATAGATGCTATCCTAGCTTTCTATATAATATATCCATTATTGATTCTACCGAGTCTTTTATGCTCACTTACTCATCGCAACCATAACATCCTCAAGTCTGCAACAACACTAACATGAACTTCTCTTGTTGGCTCTTTACCACTTACTCAACATATAAGACAATAAAATATCCCAGATCTTGATCAGTATAGTAAAATTTCATTACGCTTTAGAAGCATTTTTGAATCACAAATAACTACTAAGGCACTTCGTCATTTCATTCACCCCAATTTGAAGTCCAATTATATTATATAAACGATCCAACATATTTTGAGACCGGTGGAATCGAATGATCTCTCCAATTTTGACATCTAAACTAGAAATAGTGTTCTATTCTACATGCTTCATTTTGTTCATACTTAATCAGAAATGTGTTTCCAAAGATTTTCTCCACTACTCTAGTTAACATTAATTGATCTCTACTTGCATGATAACATTAAATTAAACCATTTACAAAAGCATACTGTTAGGATACAAAAAGAGTTTATTGAGATAGTTAGAATATCAATGGGTTACTTAGTTGGTTATAGGGGAAAATTATATATTATGTATAATTTATAAATAGGGGAAGAAGGATAGGAGAGATTCATATTGTTTTTATTGTAACTTGGGCATGACTCTTTCGCAAAGGATCCTTTATCAAAGAGCCAATACTCAATTTACAGTAACAAATCTGAATCTCTTCAATCCTTCTTTCATGTTTATATATTATATCTAATTAACCCATCGAACCAACCAACTAACCCACTTATACTCTAACTATCTTAATAAACTTCTCCTTCTCCTTATATCATAACAAATACATGGTGACACTTTGGAATGTGTTCAGTAAGCATATTCTAAAACAAGATAAGAAGATAAGGGCTCAAAATAGATCCTTGGTGTAAACCTATAATGATAAGGAAACCCTCAATTACCTCACCATGTATTGTAATATAGCGGTAATTCCCAGCATCAACAAATTTGATTACTTGCTAATAAGCAATACGAACTCTGTTTTCCCCTAGATACTTCTGCTAGACTTCTCTTAGCATCATAGGCCTTTTCCAATTCAATCAAAGCCTCAGGTTGATCTATTTGCTTCTTTCAGAATGTATCCGATTTTACTCTTAAAAGGTATATTATTTCCAGGGTTGACCTACCTAGCATAAAACCAACTTGGTTTTTTGAAATCTAAGAATCTAGTTTGTCCGTTCAACTACCCTATTTATATACAATTTTTATAAATTCAAACAGGACTGGTATTCCAAAATTCTATTCTTTAAATTATTATTAGCAATGAACCGTAAGAATATGGTTCATTTAGCCAACAGCAATAGATTTTATCAGAGTTATCACTAGTTTCCAGTAATAAAGGTTACTAGCATTACTCAAGAAGGGTGTCATGAAACATTGCCGGTAGGCTAGCCACATCAATGCTATCATTTCAATTGTGAACTTTCCTTTTTATCAGCACTATCTTTTCAATTTTGAATTAATTTCTTTCATGATTGCATCTTTCTCTCTTGACAAGAAGTATTGCACACATGTAAGCAGAAAGCTAAATGGTACGAGACAACAGATAAGAGACAAAAAAGAAAGAAATTATATCCAAATGGTACACTCCACAAAGTCAACATCAAAATGAAACAAAAAATGAACTCCCCCTTCATATACGTTTGAATTTGCAAATTAAGAGAACTATATAAATTCATCTTTGAGTACACTCCATAAAGTACAAATTGGAATAACTCTGTATCCTAACACCCTTCCAGGACAAAATACCATGCTAAAAAACTACAAGCTTCATCAACTGGAAGCATCACCTTATGCGCCACACATGGAGACAACATAACTCTAAAAAATGAGACAATTATAACTGGGATTCATATGTAAAGCCCACTTTTGGTAATGAAGTTATTTTTTAAAGCCATGGAAATGAATCTCCAATTGAATACGATAATAGCCAACTCAATATTATATAATATAAACAAAACTCAACCATTATAATTATGTCCAGAGGAAAAGGTTTACACTTCCATTTAGCCACAGAACAGTATAAATTAATATGACAAGTGCGTTTAATCATTCTATTATCACTTCATGAATGTTCGTAAAAAAACTTACCTCTTCTAGTTTTTCTTCATGAGCAGTTATAAAATCATCAATTTGATGTTGCAATACTTCCAAGCCTGGTCTGCTTTGATGGTATTCCATGATCCATTCTATACTTGCAAAAGTCCCCATTCAAAAACTATACTAGGTATAATCATTAATAGTAAATCGGTAATAAATACAGACAAAATACAAAGGTGCATCATAATCCATTCTGTCCAACAGATTGAAAGAATAAAGTTAAAAGATATCTCTAAATGTTCAAACATTGAAGGTAGTTGTGATGGATGATGGTCAATGATGGAGAGATATAAAAAATCCTTAAATATGGCAACTACTACTGCAAATAGAGCCAAAATACATATAAATAGACTTGCAATGCAATGGAGTAACTATGACACAAATTTTGGCATTGCAAACATATATGCCCATCCTCTCACATGTATAACACAAGTAAAAGTTATGGATGTCCAGTGTTTCGAGTTTTATTTTAAATCAAACAAAAAGAAATGTGCTTAATATTAACAATTCATACTTTTCATTCCTTTTGAGCAGTCATCATCTCCAGAGGAAATAGTATAAACTTCAACTTCCTTCTGATTGTTGTACCCTTCTCCCTTTTCCTGGGAATTTTGAACCTCCTTTTCCCTTTTTTTCTTGTCTTTCTTTGACTTACCTACAAGATAAAAAGTTCATGAGGGAACCAATGCATAAATTCGAATATTACAAGCCAAACAACAAAACGAATTAAACTAGAAAATGTATTTTCTTACAGGGTTTGACAACTGCCCCAATATCCAAATCTCTATGACCGCCAAAGTCTTGGATCTCCTCAGCACTAGAATGACAATTGTCCACTACTCCATCTGTTACCATTTAACCAAATACGTTGAGCATGACCAGGATGACATAGTTAATGAATCTTTCATAAAAAGATGTCTATACCAAATGGCAGAACATGGAAAACAATGACAACAAATAAAAATTAACACAATATAGTATTAGAGTAGTATGAGCAATTGTTCTACAACAATTGAAAATAAAATATATACTAGTTCACATATGGCACTAGCCCACAACCCCATACATAACATTCAACTCACCACTTTTCTCTTCGAAACCAACCTCTTCACCCTTTGGTTTTCGTTTCCTAACAAGACTTTTGTCCTTGTTCTTCCTTTTTTTGTTGATAGAAGCCTTCTCCTTCTTTGCGTCACTAACATGTATTTCATTATCCACTGAAACAAACACAGTACATAAGAGATAGCCAAAGAAAAGGTGATGATTATGAAAACAAAGCACAGTTACCTTCAAGGCCCTCCATAGTAGCATGTATATCAACTTCAGCATTTTGTTCCCTGGTCCTTTTCTTCTTTTTTTCTCCACCGTGGAGGACTCTTTTAGCCTTCTTTACCTTCATTGTCACAAATACTCACCCTGTGAACCAACAAATAATATTATGGTAAATCCACAAATTATGAATCAAGTATACACTTTGGTAACTCGTAAGAACGAACCTGAAAGGAGCAACTAAAACAACGACGGCGCCCGTGGAGGAGAAGCTCTGCGAGAAGACGACAAAAACTGATCTAACAAATTAACTCAAAAGTGGAATAAATTGCTAGAATCGGCACATGCAGAAGACTGAAATTGATTGAGCATTACACGAAGTGGGTAAAGAGGATAGAAGTGGTGCAAGGATGTGCTGGACATAGAGGAAGGAGCAGGTTTAATATGTCATTAGATTTTAGATTATGAGAGGGAATCAAGAACCCTAGAATTTGACACTGCTGACGTGGAAGGGATACTAAATTTTTAAATGTTGTGGAATCCACGTGGAACTACGGCTCTATATTCGATTAAAGATAATTTACTATTAAAAGAATTAGTAAGAATGAATTAACAATTTAAATTGTGTTTATTTAGAAATATTTGCGAATAAAAACAGTAATTTGTGATATATCTATTTTTTTTTAATTAGAGATGATATATAAAGATTTGAAGGGATTTAAATTAAATTTCATTCTTACCTTTTTACAATTTTAATAAATTAAACTTTCATACATAAAACATTATAATTAGTATTTGCTGGAATTCAGTTTTACTTTCGTTAATAACAATAATAATATGGAAATACAAATAATCATAAATAATAAAATAATAATTTCTAATTTTTGACATTTCAATTTTTAATTTTAATTGTTTATATTTTAATGTTTTTTATATTTCAAACAGTATCTAAAGAAAATATTTTTATATTAGATATGAATTATGTTTAACAGAATAAATTTGAAACATTATTATTTGATTTTACTTTAATATATATTTATTTTATTTTCAAAATTAAATTTACTTTTTTTCTTCTTTATAATATTTTTTATCAATAAATATATTATTAATAAATATTATTTTTATTATTTTTATCGCTTTCAGTAATTTTTATTTTTTATTAATTAAAATATATTTTTTCATGACATCAAATCTTTTACCAACTTTCACCTATTGTTTCAAGTTTCCAATTTCAATTTTGGTAGGGCAAAGCTTCCTCCCTGTCGACGTTCATCTCCTCGCTGACGATATCAATTTGGCTTTTAGTGGTCCCATTAGGGTTACAGTTTCGATTTGGGCATACCTTTTTTGGTGAGCAATTTCGTTTTAGTTGAGCGATTGCGTTTTCCCTAGTTTTCGAGGGGGAAAGTTGGAAAGTTTGATAGGTTTTCTTTTTGAGTTTCAATTTCGTTCCCCTAACCTCGTTTTCAATTTGATTCAGGTGCTGTGACGTTGTTGTTGGGGGTGGATGGCTTGCGTTGCAGTGGTGTTGAGGCAGTGTGACATTGTTATAAGGGTACGTGTTTCTTGGGTTAATGTGCTTTGAGGGTTAATGACCATAAACAAAAACAGGTGAAGAAGAGCAGAGAGCAATGAGTGTTCGGTCCAAAAACTTGAGCTCAGTGTTCTATGCAGATTCGTACCATCCCATTCAAGCTGGCAGCATCGACGGCACGGATGTTGTTCCTCACGACAATGCTGTTTATCGTGCTCAACTCTGTTCCACTATTGGCCTCTGTCTGTTTTTCTTTTTACTTCATTTTTTAATAAATTATTTCAATTTTGGTTCCTTTCTATTCTTAAAATTTGAATTTTGCAGATGACCCGCATGGTGATCCTAAGGCCACTGGAGACTCTTATTGCACTCTCTTCGTTGCTCGTCTCTCTCGCCTCACCACACAGGATACTCTCCACAAAGTACAATTTTTTCTTTTCTTTTCTACGGGGTGCAAATAGGATATGTTCAAGTGATATTGCCTTCAATACATGATAAATATAAATATCTAGAAAATTGTTTCCTATGTCTTAACATAGTTAATGTAGATATTTTATGTAGAAGGGAGATAAGAAATAATGAATATATGCTTAGGGTTCTATTCTAACCCTTACTAACCCCATAAACAATCGACAGTAGTAGGAATTGAACATATAGCTTCTAATTTGGAAATCAATTATGTTCCTTGAAGCTCGTGAGAAAGGACATGAGTTTATTACAATCATGTCAAGATAATGGGATATTATCATTTTGTCTTCTGCTGCCTCATTTTCAAAGCACAGTTAACTTATCGGGTAGCTTAATTCTAAAGCTTTTGGAATGTGTTTTCAACTTTCAGGTTATGAGTAAATATGGCCAGGTGAAGAATTTACGCTTGGTCAGGGACATTGGTATCATTCTTTGATCTACCTTACATCTTAACCCTTCTTTGATTGTCAGTTCCTGTTAGTTATTTCTTCTTCCTGCTCTAAGAGTAGCTATTTTACATCTTCAAATATTGTGCTTTTGAAAAGCATGTAAGTCGTGCTTCTTTTGAGCATGCAGGTCGATGTGATTGAGTCTTTCTTGATTTCTTGCTTGTATGATGCTCTGCATTTGACTATGTTTTATTGTATTTAAGCCATTTTAAGAACTATGTTAAAGTCTCTCAGGAATCTGGATAATGTTCTTTTCAGATTGTTTTTCCTCCACAAATTGTTCTCTATTTATGTAGATATAATATAGTGGTCGTAGCACTGTACACGGTTGAGAACAATGTATTTCATTCATGAAGTTGTTTTTGCTAGAATTATCAACAGATCTAGGAATGACTTGTTGGGCTATTGCCTCAACTACTGGAAAAATATACTACTGAGTCTCTTTAAATGTTCGTTTACGAAAAGATATAGCATTTCCAGTGGGTTATTTGTGCCACATTCTGTGTATAGCCACATTTTTCGCGTTAAATTCCTGCCATCAATTTGGCAACTTTATGAGTTCATTCCCTTAAATGATATGTATATTTTATCTTTAAGCCATGTTATTGTCAAGCTCTGGGAATTAAGTTTTAACATTGGTTTTATTTATTTTTTGTTGCAGTGACAGGAGCTTCTCGCGGTTATGCTTTTGTTGAATATGAAACTGAAAGGGAGATGCGACGGGCATATATGGTGTGGTATTAAAACTATTTAATTTTTAGCTTATAAAAGCAAAGCTATGGAAAATGATTAAATTTTCTCGTTTTGCAGGATGCTCACCATTTGATTGTTGATGATTGTGAAATCATAGTTGATTACAACAGACAACAATTGATGACTGGATGGATTCCTAGAAGGTTAGGTCAGTTAAAGTGACTCATTCTTCAAGTTGCATTTCTATCTAATGGACGAGGATCCGTTTGATTACTTTTTGTTCTCTTCTCCAGGTGGTGGTCTCAGTGGTAAGAAGGAATCAGGGCAACTTCGTTTTGGGGGAAGAGAAAAACCATTTCGTGCACCCTTGTAAGTTTCAATTCACTCGTCCCAAGTCATTTCTGTAAAGTATTTTTCTGAATTGTTATATCCTAGTTTTGAAAGATTTGTGATAATCTGTGTTAAATGGAAAATGAATATTAAACCATTATCAAAATTGGTTGATTATAATTACACTGTCGTTCCTAGAAATATGTCTAAATTGCACCAACTTTTGTGTCCTCACTTGATTGGAAGGCTGTACAAAGGGGGACTTGATTCTCTGCAAAAATATAAAAGGGCCCAATTGCACCTTGTGACATAAGATGAGACTTGGTTGCTTTTATATTTTCATTATTACTGTTTTTTTCTTTCGAGCAGAAGGTCAATGTGATTTTTCGAAACAAGAGAGGATGTGGGTGTAATTTGGCCAAAAGTCAATGGCCAGTCTAATTTCCATTACGTCCTATTTTAAAAGCAATGATATTCTATGTCACGTTTTCAAAATATTCCGATACTGCCATGTTGCCAGCAATGGTTTCATCCAGTTTTAAACGATGCACTTATACAAATGTGGTTATTGGTACTTATACTTATTAGCTATGTTCATTTTCTGGTTATTACCTGACCAGGAAACCAATCCCATATGAGGAGTTGAAGAAGCTTGGCATACCCCCTCCGCCTGAAGGAAGATACATGTCACGCTTTCAGGTGGTGCTGTTTTACCATTTGGAGCATAGCTCATTTGGACAAGATGTTTTATTTATAATGATTTGATCTTTATATTTCAAGATATTAAAATTACAAAATCATTTGAATTTGTCTAGGATTGCTTGTTAAATTGTTTTTGTTTTTGTCCATGCTTGTAAAGGTTCCATCGCCTCCTAGAAGAGAAAGGAGTCTTTCAGACAGGGAAGAAGACTCTCATAAACATAGAAGGGGATCCGACGACAGAAACAGAAAGGAGGATGCCCTCAGAAGTTCAGTGGACATTAAGGAAGGGCATTACAGAAATAGATCAAGACACCGAGATGATGAACACTCCCGTGGAAGGAGCTCATCAGAGAGGAGTGGTCGTTACCATGAGAGGAGTTCATCCGAGAAAGAACATCTTCACCATAGATCTACAGACAAAGACAAGAGGAGTTCATCTGAGAAAGAACATCGACACCGGAGTTCTACAGACAAAGACAAACATTCTCGGAAGAGAAAAGAAAGAGATGAACCGTCTCAAACGCAGGGAAAATATAGTCGCCATTCCCCTCACAAGGACTAACTCCACTCCACAGCTGATTCTTACCCTTCTGTGTGCCTTTGTGCTGTGTTTCGTTTATGCATGGGAGAAATGGGAATGCAAAGTTTCAATCCTCAACATGGTCGATGAAAATCACTTCTTTTGTTTACATGCAAAAACAATCAATTTTATAGCAGGCACGTGTTGCTGTGGAGAACTCAGAGACATTTGATGAATTGATGATTGTTAGAATTGGCTTTGTTTGTATGTTTTTCAAATTGGCTTACCTTGAAAACAAGCATCAATGAGGGAAATTGAAACAATTTTTCAGAATCAAAATGTGATTGAATCCAATGCAAATGCAGGTTTGATATCTGAAGTATATTTTTCAAATCACCTGTTTGATTAGAAATCCATTTCTTTTTTATTGTTATATCACTAGTCGTTAATTGGAAGTAAAAAAGATGCTGTAGTAAATTATCTATTTTACTGTGATAATGCTTAACAAATAATGTTTTTAAGAAAATATATACTTTCAATTTTTTATTGTTTGTTTTATTTTTATTAGCTATACTAATATTGTTACTGACTTAATTTTATTCACATTTTAGTTGTGCATTTTAATTTTAAATATTTTTAATAACGTCAATACAAATATTCTGTTTTTTAGCAAATCAGAAAAATAAAACATTTTATTACATATATTGGTTCCAGTTTTAGAAAAAAAATCAAATGGAGTTATATTTTCAATCTTAATTACTTGAATTATTTTCTAAATTTGTGAAACAATAATAATAAAAACAAGTAATTTAAAAGAAGCACAAGAATATATTTTATTTTCTTACATCAATCATAAACAGAGAAAAATAAGAATACATATTAATATGGTCAAAGTAATTACTATTTTAACATAAATTTTGTTATCTTTAAATCTTATTCTTACAAATTTCTTAGTGAAGAAACATATTTGAATGATATTTACTAAATCTATATTTCTTAATCAATAATAAATATTAATAATTATACAGTATTTTATACCTTCAAAATTTATCTTTCATAGTATTTTCTTTAAATTTGTAAAACAAGAACAATGTAAAGTTTAGTAATTCTTAATAAATCATGAAAACCTATTTTGTTACATATATACTAATTATCAACAGAAAAATACATTAATATATATATATATATATATATATATATATATATATATATATATATATATATATATATATATATACCCTTAAAAATTAAGTAAGAGTTTGAGTTAGAAAATAATATAAAATTATATTTTTTAATACATTATTTTTGAACAAAAAAATCAATTTAACTTTCATTAAATATTTACAAGTTTTTAGTATAACTAATTATTAGTGAACAACTAAAGGATAAATGTTAAATGACTTGGCTAATTAATCTTTTATAATTGTTAAGGACATTTTTATAAAAATTGACTAATAAATTATAATGGGATATTTTTATTCAGTTTTTTCCATCTCAATGCCAAATCAAGTTTTATATAAAGTATTGAAGTTCAGTTTCAATTCAACAACATAATATTCAATTATTATTTAAAAGTGGCATAGTTATTTAAGTATAAAGGGGCTCTCACATAATGAATTATCAGAGTTTTTTTTTTCAGGTGCAGATATTTTACATTAACATATGAATATAAAATGAAGTAAATGATTGGTTCCATTATGAATTATGAGTAAAATCTATTAAAATTAGTATAAATTGAAAGTAGTATATGGTAAGTAAGTTCTTTGAATGAAGCAAAATTTGAAATTTGAAATGAAGAAAAAATCTGAAATCTTGAAACGGTTCACAGAAGAAAGAATGAAATAAAACAAAAATGGTTGACCTTATTTACGCGTTGGCCACCTCAAATTAAAAGCTCTTTCTTCCTTTTTTTCTTCTTGTATATAAAATTAATAAGTTTAATAAATAAATAAAATGGTGTTGTTTGTTTGATTTATACCTTCACTCCCTCTCTCTCTTCCTTGCTATTCCCACCCCCACCAACCCAAATCAAACCAAAAGCTTCCTTCAATCATAGGATTGATTCAACACAAAACCCATCATCATCTTCCATCAAAGTTCAATCCTTTTTCACTTCGATTCCTCATAGCCGTTTAGTTTGAGCTCATCAGCTATGCCCAACTGGGAGCTCAGGAACTGTTGTGACCATGACCAGAAGGTCTTCATTGGTTGTGTTGTTGGCTTCACCGTTGGAATCCTTGTGGTACACTACTTCTCTCTCTCTGCATTCAAAACACCCTCAAAATCAAAACCAAATTTTTGTCTACTCCTTCCCACAAAGGAAAACATACCCGTTAAGGAATTAGATTTAGAGGAAACAAAGAGAGTTTGAAATTTAAATTCAAGAGAAATTGGAAGTCATTTTTTTGCGATGTTTAATGACAACAACTTTCTCTCTCTCTCTCTCTCTATCTCGGTCTATCTGTAATCTGGTTACTAATTCGTACTAATTACTGACTGCACATGTTTGTAGTTGCTTTATTTGATTTCAATGATATATCATGCATTTGAATTATTTCAATCCTACTACATAGTGGTTGCAAAGGGATGATGAGAGAAACACAGTTGCATTCAATAGTTGTTAAGTTAAGAATGGGATTGTGAATTGGAGTGGCAAATGATGTTACCATGTGAAAGTTTCTGCCTTTTAAGTTTTTTTTTTTTTTGATAGAGAAGTATGTGGACTGATAGCAACAGGGTTAAAGATTATTTGTGATTTCCGCCTGACTTTTTCCCATTGGTTGTGATTTGAGACTGGATCAAAGTTTGGTAGCGCTTTTGGATGGGCTTATCCCTAAAAATAATACATGGTTGCGTAAGTTGAACAACTTGGTGGTCTTGGCATTAGACAAAAGACCTTTTCAAAAGGAGGTCCTTAGTTTGTTCTAGTAGGCTACACCATATTTAAATAGTTAGTGGTTACTAAGGGAAGTTTGCAGATATTTGTTTTGATTTAGTAACCATACATATTAATGCTACACCACATTTCATGTAGATTTATTTAGGGTACAATGTCACACACACACACACACACACACACATATATATATATATATATATTTTGGTCTCAGAGGCTGTATAACTGATATACTTGTGTGATATTACTTTGTTGTTGTGGTGGCTGTAGCTATGGAGGACCATTCTACTTACACCTTTTAAGCTCATCACTGTGTTTCTGCATGAAGCTAGTCATGCCATTGCTTGCTGGCTCACTTGTGGCAAGGTAAAAACTGTAAATGCTGTAGCTTAATGCATTTTGATGTTGAAGCTATCAAACATCTTTAATCTAGTAAGCTAGTTTATCGACTAGGAACTTATAAACTGAGCTTATTGGTTAGTAGTTAGCTTATCAACTAGAAACTACTAGTTTACTAGTTACCAGTTAGCTTATAAACTAATTTGGCCAAACACACTCTTGAGGTCATTTAAGCAATTTGTCATTTTCATTGCTTCGTAATTTATTCATATACAGTAAATTTTGTGAATTGTGATGCATTAATGCTGCATGTTCCAGTTAAACAAAGTATATACCATGTTGGTAACAATATATTCACTGTGGATCATTAGCATTATGCATATTTTTACAGCTGGATGGTCTTGTTGTATGGAGCCTGAGTCATTGCAAAAATTTGACTCTGGTGTAAGGTTCTTTATATTTGTATCTTCTGTATACTGAATCATTTTTAGTCTGATCTCAATAGGTGGAGGGAATTCAGGTTCACGCAAATGAGGGTGGGGTAACCCAGACACGTGGTGGAATATACTGGGTGATCTTGCCTGCTGGATGTAATGCACTTTTCTCCCTTAATTTTCAGTTAACACATTAATTTTTACTTTCATTTGATATATAAAAAGTTAATGCAATGTGTACAATTTTTTAAGTTCATTTAGAATCAGGGACTTGTGGATAACAATCTTATAAAACTAACATGACCACCAAATGTGCTATGGGTTTGATGTGAAATTGTGACATGCAATATGTGGATATTCTCTATTTGAATAGATAGACTTCCTAACCTTTTTATGCACATGATTTGAAATCGATAAGAGCACTTCTCAGTTGCATTTACCATTATTCTAATTGATTTTTCTTCTAGATCTTGGTTCGTCATTTTGGGGAATGGCTTTGATACTTGCATCCACAAATCTTCTCACTGCAAAAATTGCTGCTGGTTGCTTTATTGCTGCTCTGATTGTTGTGCTCTTTCTTGCAAAAAATGTAAGATTGATTATAGATGGAGATGTTTTGTACCAATATATCAAAGCTATTTTGTTCTGACTTCTCTCCCTTTTCCTGTCTTGCTACACACTTTTATTCAAAAAGTGGACACTTCGAGGACTATGTATTGGTGAGTGGTTTTGTGATCTTCTTCTTCTCAAATAAAATGTGAAAAAATGGAAAGATGACATTGACAATTCTCACATTGACATTTTTCTTCTTGACCAATTACTATCAGGATTTATTGTTTTTATTGCTGTTATTTGGGTTCTGCAAGAGAAAACAACAGTCCATGTCCTTCGCTATGTCATTCTCTTTATTGGTATGTTCCTCTTCATCTATTTTCCAAAAATTATTTGAACTAAATAGACTACTAATTATGATTTACTTTTCAGGTGTCATGAACAGTTTGTTTTCAGTTTATGGTATACTTTCAAGCACTTTCTACATGGTTTATTTTACTTTGGATGATAAAAATTTTGCTACCACTTATATAACATGATTAAAATTTATGTGATCTAGATATTTACGATGATTTAATATCTCGAAGAGTCAACTCTAGTGATGCAGAAAAGTTTGCAGAAGTTTGTCCATGCCCTTGTAATGGTTTTGGCTGGGGAGTTATTTGGTGAGTTTGCTATTCCGAAGCACGCTTGAATGCAAGATAATCCTTTTATTTTGGACCAATATTTGCTGGTTTTATTAGGATTGAAATTTGGAGTTTTTTTTTTGTCATAGTTAAAACTCTATTAAATAGTAGTTCTTTGCGTATAATGATTAAGATGGTCATATAGTAGAAGTGTAGCAATAGGGGTAAAGTACATGAATGTGCAGTTGACTCACGATTGTAATATATGCTTTATCACTGGGGATAAACTGAATTTATGTCCTATATATGTATTAGCTAGTAGTCATTAATATTCCGTTCTGCAATGGATTCCACTTTCAGGGGGATGATATCATTTGCATTTCTTTGCGGATCTTTGTACCTTGGCTTGGTCATATTATCAGGTAAATATGAAGAGTTTAATTTAGTATGCTTTCGTTGTAAAATTTTCTGTATGATCAATCTACTAGAAATTACTCAGATATGACTTTTAAATTAAGTATTACAAGAGTAAACAATCTTTTTGTACTTGTCAATCTAGGAATGATGACAGTGTAAAAAGTTCATATTGTTAATACATTTTAATTAAATTCAGCACACAATGTCTCGGGGAATTAACTAATCAGTTGAATACATTGCTCCTCCCAAATGAAATTGAACTTCAAAAATTAATCTGATACAGTGTATAATTTCATTCATATGTCAACAATCTGTTCAAACTTAGTAGGTGTTAAGATTTTAAAAGCCTTCAAGTAGTTTTCTGAACTGAAACGGATATACACAGACACACAAGACAACCACATTTTATGAAAGTGATATATTTATGCATGTCTCTTATGCTTTTTGTTTACAGGTTGAGAAAATTGTATCCGAGAGGTTTGTTAGTGCAGAGAGCTTGACCAACTTCTGTTAATGCTTTGTATTCTGATTATTTGTTCTTTTTTTTTGTGATGGGAGTTTACTCTCTGTTACTCCCATGCCTTCATTCTTTGCAACCCATTTTGGGGTGCTTGATTATACATGATTGCTTTTGTATAGAAAATCAGAAACTAATTCAGGCCAGTACTTCAATAGATATAAGTGCATTAGACATTTGCAGCTACTTTTTTTTTTCTCTAAATTTGTTCTCTGTTTAAAACATACAACTGGGTCGATTTGAATCACAAACGAATATCTCTCTCAATCACGAGAACACTGTCTGTGGATTCACCAAGAAAAGTCATGGAAGGACTTTACACACATAACGAGACCTATACGGAAAATATAGAACTTGTACAAGTCATAACTCAAGTGTTCTGGATAAACGATCTCTTACAGAAAAAACATTTTCCAGAACAATTGTCAGAAAAAAAAAATGAAATGAATGATGTATGTTTAAAAAAGAAAATTTGAATTACTCAGTTTGGACTATTCAGCTCCTTTCAACTTCATTTAATTACTCAAGTAGAAGATCTTCTAGGAAAAGGTAATTTTGTTGCAAGTGAAGATTTTTGAATATAGATCACATTTGTAGAAGTAAGGTTTCAAATTCCTTCAAAAGCTTCCAGCATTCAAGTATCTTAGCTTACTGAATACTGGAAGCCTTTGAGGGTACACGAAAAATTCTTCTGTTAACCTCAGTTTTGATACTGGTGAAAGACATTTTAGGTTGGTATTTATAGACAAGAATGCTTGGCCCTTGGTCTCTGAAAGAGGTTAATTAAATCGAATACATTCCAAAGTCAAGTCGAATTCTCTATTATTCCCTTCTCCACGTTTCGGCTTTGCTTTTATTTTCCATATATCTTTTTCTGATACCACAACTAAGTTTATCTTTTCTGTCACTGTATATATATGTACTCAAACAATGAAAATACAGAGCTGTGAATCAATTTAAGAAAATAAGAATTCAATTGAATTTTTTTTAAAAGCAATTGAGTAAAAAAATAATGTAAAAGACAAAACGAATCATAAACAACACAAGGACTAAATTATAGAACCTGCCTATTTGACATTACGATATGAACAAGTCTATATTATAGTATAATAAGATTGTACTTCGTATAATCCAACTGATAAATCCCAAAACCAAGAAAAAAAATATACATGATAGGTTGAAAAATTGAAAGAACTGAGAAAAGTAACGAGTTTGGAGGAATATAACATATGCAGTTAGCTTCTGACAGATAACTTATTCTGCATGGGAAGAGTCACAACCAAAGCAATATCCTATCTGTTTCTGGATACTGTTACTGCATATATGTATATACATACATATATATACATATATCAGAATGTCAACGCACTTTTGTTTTCCGTCTCTGCCTTTGATAAATGAAATTCATGGCCATGCATGGTTAGATAGACACGGAATGTCTGCACAATCTGTGTCAACTCAATACAGAATCTTAGTAGTTTTTTTCATGGTAGCCAAGTTTCATTAGGAACAGATTCTAACCATTATTTGTGATCAATAAAGTAACCTTATCTAAAATACGGTGAATCAAACTCTGAGGAAAGAAAAAACATGTGCACGTTAGTTGTCTGATTATAAATAGATGTTTGTTGTTTTTGTTTTATCATGAGTGGTCTGTCTGTGAAGGATTTCAAAGGAGAAAGCATTCAGTAACCCTCAAAGGCTTCCCGCTACTTCATGTTAATTACCTTCAAAATCAATCATTGATTATGAATAATTAAGGAGAAGCGGAAGTTGTTTGGGGGTGCACCGAAAGCTTTAAACCTCTCTTCTCATTGCTTTCTTTTTTATACTCAGCTTATTCATTTTCATCCTCAACCAGGGGAGAATAATCTAATTCCCTCTACATTTAATATTATTTCTTAATTATGTATTTAATTTATATTCCTACATTTAATTGTGCTTTTATTAGTATTGTCAAAATAGGTTAGAATTCTCAGATAACTCGGTCCATTACGGGTTTGGAATGGGTTAGATTGAAAAAATAAATAAAAATTGATAGAATCAATTTTGAATCCGACCTATTAAGAACCTGACTCACTCGGGCTAAACCCGTGGTGAGTTGAGTTTGTTCACCAACCTACATAATTTTATTTTTTGTGTTTGTTTTAGATTATATTTGAATTTTAAGATAATTTTAGATTTTATTTGGATTGTATTATATATTTTTTTATTTTGAATAGTCTTTTGAAATTTATCATTTTAGATTAAAATTTATTTATATTTGAATTAAAAGAATTTGTTATTTTTTCTAATGAAAAAAAAACTTGAAAATAAGTGAGTTAGTGAATAAATTTGTTTATTTCATAAATATGTGGTGAGTCAGATCGAGTTTGAATTTTTTTTATTCATTAATAAGTGAATCGGGTTGGATTGACTTATTAAGTGATCAACTATACTTAGTAAGCAAGATTAGGTTGGGTCGGATGAACCATTTTAACTGGTTTTTATTCAGCAAAACTATCAAATATGTTATTTTAGTTTTCATACTTTTAATTACTTAAATCAAATCTTTATAATTCATAAAAATGTTCATTACCACTATATAATTTTACATCAGTTATTTAATGATTGGCATACAAAGTTTTATGCTGACAAATTTGCAATATTATACAAGACGGAAAAACTATCATTCGATATCAGTGATTTGAATTTTTTATTTAAATGTAATAAATTATTCAGTTATTGCAATAATAATTGAAAACTTATATTGTATTATGCATATGTTTCTTTTATAAAAGACCACATCAAAGTTTAAGGTTATATTTAAAAAGGTTTATATATATATATATATATATATATATATATATATATATATATATATATATATATAAATTATGTGAAATCTTTTATTTTCTAAGTAGTCAACTCTGAAACTGACAGTTCATTTTTTTTAAAAAAAAAACATTAGAGTTTCAATGTCAATTACTATTTTAACTAATATTGAAAAGATTGAATGTGTTAAAAAGAAGTTTTCAATATTAATTACTAAATCAATATTTAGTTACTAAACCAATATTTAAAGAAAAAACTTAAATTTTTTAATTATGTCTTATTTAATTTAAAGACTATGTTGAAATATTAAACCAATATTAAATGAATTTATATGTGTTTGAGTTTATAACAAAATGTATAAGGCTATGCTTCTGTTTGTCATTAAATTTTAAATTTTAGAAAATAGGAAAAAGAGTTGAACATGAGGTTTTACTACCTCAAACTTTTTGCTTCAAGGGTATAGGTAAAAGTACAGCATTATTACTACATTGTTAAGCTCTTTTGCAATGCATAAAGAAATTTTGGAAAATCTCACTTTGATAATTCATATCGCATAGAAAATAAAGTAATACATATATTAACGAGAAGTAAGATTAAGAAGACTAAAATTGATAAAATGTTATAAATATGTCTTATTAATGTTAAGTGGAACTTGGAGCTCAAACTGATTCCTATGATTTTGTATTTGATTACAACTATGTGTATAAGTTCCACAACAGTGTATTAAGTTACATATTGTGCATTAGAATAATAATAATAATAAACAATTTTTTTATGTTAAAAATTAACTTTTTTCTCTCCTAATAATAATTTTTACAATTATATATAATATTAACAATTATTATTTTATATATTACTTTTATTATTATAAATATTTTCGAAATCTTCGATTTTTATTAACAATTATATAAATAATAATATTTTATTTCGATTATTAAAGTAACCATTTCAATTTAATAGTATACTTTTCACTATTAATTTAAAAATATTGCAGAAAATAGATTATAAAAGCATAATTATTAGTTTTTTTAGTGAAATACAAAGGGAATTACGTCACCTTAAACACTTATTTAAAACTTCAAATCAAATTTTTTAGTATTACTTCAACATGTAAATGCCATATTTAACAGTATGGAGAAATAATTTGAGAAATTGAAACCACAAAACGAACATTGCTCATTAATATATAACATTAAACAAGGATTAAGCCTGATATTTACATAAAAAGTATCCAAAATGAACTGCATCCAAAATGAACTGCATAAGTTTTTCTAGTTTACATGTAAGTTCAGACATGCCAAGAAGTCTTAATAATGTATATTATTTGATTAAAGTTTAATATTATTTTGGAAAAGAAAAATTGAGAGAACCTGTCAAATAATATATTGGTATATCTAAGTATATCATTCTATCGACTGACATGTAGTACATCTGATTTTTAGTTTTTTCTCTTAATCAGCAGCACAATCAGCTGCAAGCACCCATTCTCTTTCCACCTTGTAACATATTCTGATGTTATGCTCAAATTAAGATGACAGAGTCAGCCATCACAGTTATTTGTAACTCTTGATAACTGAAACATATACATACATACACATACATACATATATATATATATATATATATATATATATATATATATATATATATATATATATAGAGAGAGAGAGAGAGAGAGAGAGAGAGAGAGAGAGAGTATGCCTTCAAAATATGACAGTTAAAGAAGCTGGGAGTTTGACTGATATAAGGACTGAGACTGTCACAGGAAGAAAAAGCAGGTAGAGAGTGCCTCGAATAGAAATCTCAGACATTGCTCTCTGTAATGTAATAGATTATAGAAGGAAAAATCTTACGAAAGAGAATAGCAGGAAGAAAGAAAGAAAAGGTGGTATGATTATGTTTGAATATGCATTATGGCAGCTGCAACAGAGGCAAAGGCTTCAGTTTCAGCAGGCCTCAAAGCTCCACTCCTCCATATTTCATGATATCCACTGTACAGAAATATAGAGTAGTGGAAGCCTTCGAGGGGTGCTAAAGACTTTTTCCCATCAAAATACTGAATTATTAAGCACAAACCACCCATATATATATATACACATGATGAACAACAAGACCTAATATTCTCTTGCTAACTTTTTCTTTTATTATTACTACACGTAAATTCTAAAGGGTAAGACTGTCTTATAAATGCTTAATTTGTTCTATTTTTAAGAGACTTTGGAACACAGATTTTATTACCAAGAGAATAAATATTATTCTTAGTGCAGCCTTGATTAGTACTGTTTTAGATAAAATTGTTTTTTTTTTTACTAATGGAGAAGAATAAGAATTTATGCATAATAGAAAGAATTTTATTACTGTTTTGCTGCTGGTTTTCAAAAAAGCTGTCTTTTTTCTCCTTAATTATGAAAACTTGAAAGTTAAGAACCTGACTTTTATCAGAGAATGGTATTATTAACAACAAAATGAACTTCTGCTGATCCGTTTTCCAATATTCATCTCACATATGAATTTATGTATGATTAAAATTAAATCCAGTTAAAACAGATTTAATAATTAATGTGTGGCTGTTATTATAAATTAATGTTTCTGATAGGGAACGAGTTTTTAATATGTGGAAGATAAAGGGTTATTTATTTTTATGATGACTGAAATAAAAATATTCCATGGTTGTATTGTATATATTAAAAAAGATGATATGAACCCAAATACAAGACTTTTTTTGGTTAAGAAAAAACGTGTATGTCTGAAAGATCAAACCACACAACTCTAGAGAGTAATATCAGGTAAGTTTTCATTTATTTGATAATTAATAATGAAATATTAGATCCATGAATAAATAAAAATAGTATATGACTTGGTAAGGCTTTTATAACATATTATTAAAAACCCAAAAATATAAATTTCCGGAAAAAAGTTTGAGACATAACAATTATCCAAAATATATTCCATATTTTTACATCTATATATTATATCTTGGAAAGTATATAGGGCAATATTGTTTATATTAATATTTGGAATCTTGAAGATATATAATATAAATTATAGTCCTAAACTTGTGACAACGATATAGTTTAGATTTGAAAGGTGACTTATTCTTGGTGTGAAGAGCCAAAGCAAAATTAGCCTAAAAAAGTGAGATGCCAAAATTGTTGACTCCTATTCAATTAGAATGTCAAATGCCTAAATTATTAGTGCAACCTTTTTCCCTTTAAATTAATATGCATGCATGCATGCATGCAATTTGGCTTTGCACTATCTTTAATTCTCAAAGTGGAAACATTATTTTTCGCATCTGCTCCCTCAAATGAATGGCTCTATTTTGCTACCTCAAACTTTAATGTTCTTCTGTCACTTTTCTATAACATGTTTATCAATTATTAGGCAAATTATAATGACCAGGTGCACCCAAAAGCAACAAGAAAACACGTGAAAAAAACTCTGTTTTTGATATACTTAAAAGAATATATATATATATATATATATATATATATATATATATATATATATATATATATATATATATATATATAATAGTTCTAATTGATTTTAAAAGTAAAAATCAACTTGTATGTTATATGGTTGTTTTGTGGAAGAGTGAACCTTTTCTCCTGTTTATCAAATTCCTTTAAATCTGATATGGATTAGTTTTTATTCTTTTTATCTTGGATATGCACGTGCTGTTTTTTATGATGTTATTAAATTAATAGGAGTAAATAAATATAAATATAAGGGAATCAAAGTGAAAAGGAAATTAATGTGAAAGTTTATCGTATATTGGTTTAAGAATCAAGAGATAGGGAGCATAAGTAAAGTGGCTATGTTTTATTATTAATAATAAAAGGAAGTTTTATACGGGGTTTGCAAACTTAAAGTTAATAATTTTTTAAAGTTGATAATTTTTTTCTTTCTGAAATTTAGGTCGGAATATATTAAAGAAGACAGAGTCACACCAATGTTTCTTTCAATTTATACTTTTTGGTATAGAAGGATGAAATTAACTTCTTGTTTATAACAAAAACAAATATATTAATAGATGCAATTGGGTTATCCCAACCCATATATAACAAAATAGCATAAAAAAAATACAACAGAGTAAGATCACTTTTGGTTGCTTTCCCTACAACAAAGGAAACCCAATACAACGTACATGACAAAATAATGGTACTCTTGACAATATATTAAATGTACTATTAAGCTATTTGAGATGAAATTAACTTTTAATAGACTTAGTTTAACATGTTTACAATATGGTAAAAACCAAAGAGAATTTTTTGTTATTTTTCTTTTTAATTATCTCTCTAATAATTAATTTTTGCTTTAATATACATAGTTACATTTGTTATTATATCATTAATGATTTATATAATTATACAATTTTCTTTTATTAAATTTTTAAAATGTGATGATTTATAGATTTAATTAAGTTTCAAGTCTATGATATTATAATTTTTATATTTTTCAACTAAGTCGTTGTCTTTTAATATTTGTATCAATGGAGTGATCGGACTAATATTTTGTTTCGTCATCTTTCTTTAATATATGTATTAATTCACTAACGAGGTTGATATTTTATCCCCGTCATTTCTCGTGTTAAAAAAATTTGAAATTATTTTATTAATATGAGATGATTTTGTATTAAAGTAAGATGACAAATGATTTTTATTGATTTAATTGAAAACATGTTGAATAACTAAATTACCATATTCTTTAATGACTTTTACTACATCACTTATAATAAGTAATTAGTGATAGTTGATTGTTGTCACTCTTACCACCATTATAAAAGATAATAACGATTCATTATAATATAATATACTTTAAATGAATAAAACTCACTTATCGTTTTACATTAACCATATTTTTTTTTATTAACCACAAAACCTTTTACCTTTTAAGACATGATGACAATTAAGCAAAATAATAAGTAAGACAACATTATCATCACATATTTAACAGAAAAAAACTAAACGACCAGAACTAAATTGAAAAGTATAAAAAATTTAAATTATTAATAAAACAAAAAAACAATAGGAACTTAATTAAAAATATACAAACTTAAGATTTAATTAAACATTATTTATATTACCTAATTGATGTTAAATATTCTAAAAGTAAACAACCATATATAAATCAAATGTGTGTCCTTGGAAACTGGGTACTAAAAGTATGAAAGACGTGAAATGAATAATTTTTATAAAGCAAATGTGTTTTTTTGTATTATTGGAAAATGGGTGCTATTGTCTAGTATGAGTTGAGAAGCGAATAATTTATCTCGAATATGATGTGCAATCTAATTACCATTTTTTATTTATTTTTTATCAGCAGCGAATATATTTTCTAATACAGAACTTTAAAAATTTTAAACTTTTTATTTTTTAGAGATGGTTTTTGCCAAAATTAGATAATTATGCAATGAAGTTTTTTGGTTGGGAATAATTATTAGGCTATATTTCAATGGAAAGATAAGGTATTAAGGAAATGTTAAAAACATTTGAATCAATAAGTCACGAATATTATATATAAGAGATCATTCCAAAACTCATTTTTAACTTAAACTTTATGGATTAAAATGTTTTGTTTTTTTTATATATTACTTATTTTTTATCATTTCTAATATTAAATCCAAACTTAATTATACTTATATTATGATACGAATCTACAATTTATTTACTCTTTTGTATGGAAAATCACTTATATCGTTCAATAGAAAAATTATTAATTATACTTAAAGATCGATGATAGAAACCTATAAAACAAGAAGAAGAAAAAGTTAGCCAAGATTTGATTCCAAATGAATTTGAATCAACCCAAACTTAAATGGCACCAGCACACAATTAGAAAATAATAGTTGTCTGATTATCTATAGATTCCATTTTCCATTAACATTAATTGTAATTTGCCATCCATCCTTTTAAGAGGGAAAAAAACCATAAAATAGTAAATGCATTTTCCAATAATTAATCTATAAACTGATTCTTGAAATCAACATTTTCACACGAGAACCATTCATTCTAGGGCAAAAGAGTATTTATATATCTTTTAAAACTGATTAAAAAGATTACCATTTGAATTGTATATATGAAAAAACGATATAGGTCTTGATATATATAATGACAATAAATTTATGTTTTTATTGTTATAATCGAGCACTAACCCTGTTGCCAATTTTAAATGTTTTATTGTCAAATCCTCTAAAGTGCATAATTTTTCCGTACTATGGTTTTCACCATGTGCATAGTACAATAACTGAATAAGAAGGGAATATGGAAAAATAAATGAAATATTTCAAAAGATGTATAGATTTTTTATTGCTCAACAACACACCCATGGAATATATATAATAAGTTCACATCAACATAAATGTTAATATGGAATATTAGGTACATGCATGTAGTGGTATTTTTTTATTTGATGAAATTTTAGATCACTTAGATGGAGTTTTTGAATGAATACATTTGCAAAATCAGAGTAATTCTTTTGGATCGGTAATGAGTAAGAAAGCTATATTCTTTTCGAGTATTGTATAGGGGACGTGTTTGTAGACAGAAAAAAAAATGCAAATAATAATGCTATTGTTGAAGATATTAAAATTGAGAATGATTGAAGGAACAAAAAGAAATGATCATATATGCGGGATATCGAGACAAGGTAACATATAAGGAAGAAATAAGTAGATGATCAAGAATGCAAAATACATCGGAAAAAAGCATTAATAGGACAAAATCAAAAGATAGATCATATAAGGATAAAATATATATATATATATATATATATATATATATATATATATATATATATATATATATATATATATATATATATATATATATATATATATAATTTTAGACCATGTTGCACATTATGCACATCACATGCATCACTTATAGTGATAACTATTCGGTCATTTTTACTGACTTGAGCTTTGGAGTGCCTTTTGACAGATACCCGTCAGCCCGGCTTGGAAAAAGAGGAGGGAGAACGAACCAAGTGTCAGTCTGTCCGGCTTGGAGAAGAAAGAGGGAGAACGAACAACTTGGAGTATGAGAAGACCTAGGTTACCGTCCAACCTTCAACGAATCTATTCAGTCTTCAAAGTCTGTCCAGTCTTTCGAGACAACTTGGAATGTTTTAAGAGACCTCCAAACCCGACTGAAACAACATATTTATAAAATTGATTCACTAGAGCTATCAAAACGGGTAACCCAACCTGACCTGACCCGGTCCACCACGGGTTAGTTACTAAGTGAGCCAACCCAACCCGACTTATTTATTAGAGAACCAGAAAAATTCGAGCCCGACCCAACCCACCACGGGTTGGTGGGCAAACATATTGGCTCAGTGACTCACTTAATTGTAATTTTTTCTAAATAAAAAAAATTACAAACTTTCTATAATTCAAATCTAAATATATTTCATTCCCAACATGGATGTTTAATTAATTTTGAAAATAGGAAACTTAAATAATTTTTTCAAGCAAAAAATAAATAAATATTTTTTTATAAAATTAAAATTAAATTTTAATAAAATAAAATTAGTTAGGTGGGTTGGTTGGCCAATCCCACCACCCGTATGAGCCGGGTTGAAACGAATCAAGTTGAAATCTGATCTGCATAAAAAAAATACAATTTTTTTAAACCCAATGCAGCCTGAACTCGTGGTTGACCCACGGATTGTAACCCATTTTGAGAGCTCTATTATTCACAATATAAATTATTTATATATAAGTTTTATGTTTCTCATGGAATCGTGAATTTAAAAGACTCTAATTTAGATTAAGAAATAAATTGTTTGCTACTCCTTTTACGAAAATACAAGTTGATTTGGTTGAACAAAAACATATTGAATGAGTTAAATCCTTCCTCAAACAGTTATACATTATAATGTTCATCCAAATTAGAAAAATTACTACTTCTAAATTATCAAATTCTATTTTAATTCCCCTAGCTTTTAGATAACAAGATTTTGAGGTTGATTTAGAACTTTAGGAATTTTCTTCTTTTGGCCTAAAAACGTTGAAAAACTCGAATTAAGATTTCAAAGAAACAACTTCACGTTTTACATTTATCAGAGATTATGAATTTTGTGTTAGGACGAAGAACTGGCTTTAAGTTCTACGCAGCTTCTAAGATGGTATCTTTTCAAAATAATTCTTGACTATCATAATTTTCATTGTCAAAATTGTCTCACAATTTTCTTGAAAAAAAAACTTAATGTTAAAAATAAGGGCAATGGCACCGAAACAAATCTTATTTTTAAAGCATCATAGAATTTGATTAGATACATTTTTGGTCTGAGAGGTATGAAAAGCTCTTACAGGTCTTTCGAGCGATACGCATTGATTTAATTTATTGTCTTCGGAATCAGATCTTCAGGCAAATGGGAAATTGGGATTGATCCAAAGACAAGAAAGTCGATAAGATAAAGACAGAAAACTCATAATCAATCAAGAAAATCCATTATTCAAAATTAAGTATAAACAGTGTACTGATAACAAAACCAGAAGCTTTTGATGACAGTTCTGGGCTTCTTGTGTTGTTCTTATTATTAGAGACAATTTTTCTTCATATTTTTCTATCCATTAGTTATTCTCTGATCCTACATAGAAGAAAAAAAACATTGAAATTCATTTCAAAGTTTTGAAAGAACATGGTAGTAAAGTAACAGCAGAGAAGAAGAAAAAACGACATGGCACGTGGGCTTAAACCATTGCATGTGAACGATGAGCGTGATGAATTTCTGGTAGAGAATGATATATGTATGAGTTGAGTTTTTGACAATGCATGCATGCTCATGCACATAAAGTGTTTGAACTAATACAGAGAATAAAGCCTTCAGTGACCCTTTCCGACAACCGCTACTCCATGTTTCTTCGATTTGAATCGATGTGAAACAAAGTGTAGCGGAAGCCTTCGAGGGTTTCCAAAGACACTTTCTCTACAATGGACACTGCTTTTAGTAATTGCAATAACTTCTTCTCCCTTATAGGATCCATGAAAACTCTTAGGGTTTATATAGTCATGATAATTTACAAAACCAACAGAATAATAAATAACATTATCCTTATGGATCGAATACCATAAAAGAATTTCTGATTTTCCAGATAAGGTTCTTTGTTAATCCAAAAAAGGAAGAAAAAATTGTATACATGCATGATTCCAGGAATTAAGTCGTAGCTTGTTGACAAGGTATTGGAACTGAGAATATAGGAAAGATGGAATCTGAGAGATAATTGTGTGAAGAACTTGCAAATTATGTTCTGCAAAACCAACTCCCACCATCATTGAATGTCTGCATCGCAATTTAGAATCTCTCAAAGTGTGCGCATTTGTAGAAGGAGAATAAAAGTGAAATGGTTGATGTTCATTTCAAAGAAAATTTGAAAAATCAACTTCAATTGTAATCAAAATATGGTAAAATTTTATAAGATTGTATGTACAACTTATGAGGTGGTTTTGGTGTTTCCATGAATTCAATGAAAATATATTACATAATAATTTTAAATGATGTAACACTTTTTTAATTAACACTCAGAATGTATTTGATTGTATCATTTTTAATGTTTATTTTATTATTTTGATAAAGTTGACTGCGCTCTATCTTCATTCAAAACTAATTTCTTTGAACACTTTGGTATAACTTTGTTAAGAAAATGTATATCTACAATCTTAATAAATTAATACGAGAATATTGATTCAATAATCTATGCATGACTTTTAAACATTATTTTAATAAAATAATACACGATTTCGATATTAGATCATCTTTTCTTGAAATGTGCATCAATTGATGATCTTAAAATGTTTGAGGTTTCACCAATGGTCCTTATGAGAGTTTTCCAATAGTTTTCTTTTTTACAAGAGAATTTATATGAATACTCCAGATGAAAATGGTATTTTGTGTAAGTGTATTTTTCTTCTTCTGATTTTTACCTTTCCTATAATGGATAAATTTTTGTAATACTCGACTTTTTATGTTTAATAGGCATGGTCTAAATATATATATATATATATATATATATATATATATATATATATATATATATATATATATATATAAAAGAATTCTAAATTATTTGGGAAGTGAACTTGATATAAGTATGAAGTTGATGAATTTGATAAAATTTTCAAGTTTGGGTAATATATTACAATATTTTATTAGAAGTAAAATTCATTTTATTATAGAAAGTTTTCCTGTAGTATCTATATATTAGAGTGATTATATTTAAAAAAAAAAAAAAAAACTCGAATTCATCGTGTGTCTTCGTCCCTGATCGAGAAACTTATGATGTTGTCCTTTTCTTATTTATATAACAAACCAATAAATCCATCTTTCAATCCATGCAATTAAAATATATATACTTTATTTCTCATTTTTATCACGCATTGAAATTTTTGAAATTTGTTTGGAGAAAAACAACTAAAAAGAATATAATAGATAATTTATTTAAATTACACTAAAAAATATACAGATTAATTATTTTGCTTAATTTAAGTGAAATAACCTTAAAGAATTATTATATACGAATAGAAAGAGTATAATTAATTCAACTCTGATTTTACATTTGAATTGGAACCGGATCATAATCATAATTAATATTTTTGAGTTATAAATAAAAGGTAAAAAAGTGTAATTAACATTATTTTTAACAAATTTTATTTTAAAATCTTTTATCCATTTAATAAAAGAATTATAATTTTTAGTTAACCAGAGACCTTTGTGATGAATATTGGGTCATGTAGTGGTTTTAATGCTTTCTGCAATCGATAATGAATTCTAAACAATTGCATTATTTAATACTATTTGGTTTCAAAAGTAAGAGAAATATTATATATATATGAGAACCATATCAAACAATTAAAAATTAGGAACCGTTAACGTTCATGTAAAAGCAGTCAAATAACTAATATTTTTATAATTTGGATTCTTTGTTAAATTTTTCTGTATTATTTTTTATTATATTTTAAAATACAGATACTGATTTTAATATTTTAAATATATTAGAAAAAAATAATATATCAATATCAGTCTATCTATCTATACAGCAAAAATTAATACCAAAATATGGAATCAAACTATAGTAAATAAAATGTTCACATATGCTAATTTTGCAATTGAATAAAACATAGTAATTACTTATTGTGAAGTTAGAAATAGTTGCTTTTGATGGTTAATTAATTTAATGCAAATGAATATAGTTGACAATGAGTTCAAGCTATATTACAGATTCTGTATATATTACAACACCTTCTTTATCATAGCATATCGTGATATATTAGTGTAAAAGAGAATGATTGTATGTCAATATAGAATGTTTTTTTATATATTGTAGTGACAAGAAGCAAGTTGCAGCAAATACCCACTGAGTTAAAGCTCTTCACAGATACCCTTGACCTTATTCTCAGTACAACTTGTGCAATTGAAAACAGTACAACCAAAAGAAAGGAAACAAGTCAAACATAACAACCTTTCAATCCAAAGCCAAGAATAATAGTTTTTCTTTTCTTCACATTAGAACCCTAAAGCTGCAAGAAAACAAAAAGTGTGGTCTTGTTTCTTCTCCCTCAAGCAAAAAGTGCGAGAAAAGCTTCATGTATAAAAGCTTGAGATTTTGGAATGCTGAAACTTTGTCTTCTTTTCCAAGTACAAAAGCAACACTAAAACACAATCACCAGTAATTTTCAGAGCTAGAAACTGCACTCTGGAGAATAACAACAGTATTACTGCAAGACAACATTAAAAATATATTGTTGTTTATGTTTAAGATCATAATGAAACATAAGCAGATGTCTTTAATGATCCCCCAGCCTCCATTACCACTTGTTGCAGGATTTTAAACCGACAGCAACATGCAGTAATGGAAGCCTTTGGGGTCACCAAAACTCATTCTGTATTATTCAAAGCTCCATGCATGCATAAACCTAAGAAATTTGTTAATTTATTTCTCACCTTATACCTTAATCACGATGAATTCATATCCATATTTATAGACTGATAAAGAGACAATAGATGAAAATGCATCTTACTCTCTTTGCTGTGCTTTGATTCGCCAAATTTAAGATATGATTACTTTTTAGATAGAGAATAATGGACTTTATAATTTCTCAAGAACCTTCATAGTTTATAATGACAACTCAACTAAATTCCACTAAGGTGGAGATACATAGTGCTTATTTTTACTTCTTATATAATAGAATGTTACAAAAAGGGAAATATACCATCGTTTTGCATGTTTTCTTTTTTATCTTCATGCAGTAGAATCAAATATACCTGATCCTTTAATCAAAAATTCATTTGCATGTTGGTTATTTGATTGGTATGGTGGAGAATATATATATATATATTAAAGAATGACTTTAAAGATAAAAGGAACATTATACTAACAGAACACAGACAAGTCAAAACTGATTGATGAAAATTACAGAATGCCACCAATTAACATTGCAGATTATCCGTTTCATGCAATGATTCAACAATGGAGATCACAGTCACAAGCCATGTGTCAACACTAATTGAAGACAAAATCAAACAAACGAGTATCATTAATTATACATGCAATAGTGATTTTGGAACCCAGATTAAGTTATTCCGAAAATTCATTTCTTATCCAAATTCTTATAATCTAAAGATAAAGAGTAAGTTCCTTTGATTTATACATATAAATATGTTAGTTTTTGTTGGCAAATGACACGTTAACACAATTTTTTTTTTACAACATTTTAATACAACATATATATCATTTTTTTATTGGGTTTAGAATATGTCAGTATAATAATAAATAAATAGTAAATTAATAAAAAATAATAGGTGTGATGTGTAAAAATGTTATTAAAAAATATCTTTTTCTTTTTTCTCTATGGATTCTTTAATAAATACTGTGAACAGATGTCAATTTATTTGGTATTAAGGGATCAATATTGCAGCATCTTTGCTACGTTTCAACTTCCAAGGAAGCCAAGGGCCAAATACTGTAGGATGCTCTAATTGATTGATTCATCAATTCTAATGTGAAAATGCTGTAATTATCTTATGTTACTTTACTTTCATTCCACAACTTTATACATTTATATTTTATTAAAAAATAATATTTTATTGAAAGAGTAGTTATATATAATAATAGATGTATTTAATAAATAATGGTTTCAAAATATTATTTCTTTTATATTATTTATAGTTTCTACACCATGCTGTGGACTAGTCTGGCTTAACCTTTTCTTATTTGTGTTGTTTTTTTATAGCAAATAAGATGATTGATTCAGTTTAATCTTCTCAGTGACATATATTTATAACTTATTGAAAGCAGTAATCGAGCTCAACCTTATCTTCTATCTAACAAATTAAGTAAATCAATTGTCACTTAAAATTTAGATTTTGATGGGTTTGTGATGGTGCATTTTATTGTTTTATTTAGGTTTAATAGTCAATTTAGTCCTCACTTTGATTAAAAAATCTCAATTTAGTCCCTCGTTATAAAAGTGTTTTACTTTAGTCCTAACTTTTAAAATAATGGGTCAGATTGGTCCCTTTCGTTAAATATAAGTTAACGAAGTTAATGGATGATGATGTAACACAGCTTAAAGCTGATGTGTTAGATTGGTCCCTCGTTAGCTTTAAGCTGTGTCACATCATCATCCATTAATTTCGTTAACTTATATTTAACATAAGGGACCAATCTGACCCACTGTTTTAAAAGTTATGACTAATTTAAAACACTTTTATAACGAGGGACTAAATTGAGATTTTTCAACCAAAATAAGGACTAAATTGACTATTAAACCTTTTATTTACTATTTAAAATTTAAAATTTCTAACTAAAAAAATTAAAGAACTTACTAACTATTACACTATTTGAAATTTTTCATCTATACTTTGTTTATAGTGAAACATAAATTCTATTTATACTTTTGAAAACACCACATAAAAATTATATGGTATGATATGATCTAATAATTTATTTGTGTGAAATTAAATTTCAATTTATCTTTTTTCACTAATATGTCAATTGTTTATGTGAATACTAAAATGATACAGTACATCTTTTAAAAACTTTCACTCATATAACACATTTAAAAATTGAGGATATTTCCCATTTTAAAGTAAATTTATATATGTTATTATTGCAAGTAAACTCTTAATTTTTAGTTTATAAATTTTAACATACTCTTGCTAAGCAAACATAAAGCACTAATTTAATTGTTCATTATTCTTATTCGGCTCAAATAATAGATATGAAAATGGTTAAACCTACTTTTTTAGGAACTACAGCCCAACTCCACCATGCAAAGGTTGTCCTTGTTCTCACATAATGTTACCAAAATGGCAATATGATATCTTTTGCTTTAATTATATATTCTTATCTGCAGTTGACAATGAATAGCTGAAAAAAAGGTGTATTATTTGACTGTAATTACCAATAATTTGCAATTTGATGATCCAATTGGTTTATGCACCAATGCTAGCTTTCCACCAATTTATAAAGTGTATATTAAAGAGTTGCTTTATGCAGAAAAGGAATATTACACACAGAAAAATTGATCTCACAAAAAAGTCAAAACCAATTAAAAGTAATCACAAACAATATGCCTCTGAATTTTTGGATAAACTTTTTAAGGAGGGTGTTTTTCTCTGCACCTCCAATGGCTTCTTCCTAAACCTTCAATTTTTTTCAAAAATTTCACAACTAATCTTAATAATTTTAAAATATATTTTATTTAACTAAAACAAGTAAAATATATTTTAAAAAATTAAAAATAAAAAGTGTCAAAATTAAAAAAGTTTATATAATGAATTATTTTTTAAATAATTTCAAAATTCATTAAAATCTTTAACAAATTTTGAAATTTGCTAAAAAATACAACAGATATTAAGAAGTAGGCTTAATACTCCTTATGGTTCCTATTTTAGTCAAGTGCGTTCACTTTGGTTCCCATGTTTTTTCTGTTCAATATTGTTCTAAAGAGTGTAAATTTTGTTTAATTTGGTCATTTTTGCTAACACGTTTAAATCGTTAACGGCCAACTGTCCAGTTGTACAATCAATGACACATCACCCTTGACACGTCATCATCATCTCCTACCTCCAGAAACCCTAACTTCCCCTTACACAAAAACCCTAGCCACCACCTAACCCTAACCACTGCCGCCATGGTCACGACCAGCGACCATCTTCTCACCTCCATCATTTTTTCTGTCCAACAACCACCCAAAAACACCACCCATGGCCACCTACCAGCACCTTCATTGGCGCCACCCGTGCATCCAACAACAACCACCATGAAACCCATTATCGCGAATCAAATGAACCCAAAACGAAAAACCCCAAGTTCAGAAACCCTAGCATTCCCAATTTGAATCATCATCCCCACTTTGCAAAACCCATACCTGCAAGGAAGAACAAAATCCTTAACCACTCGCAAAACAGAAAAGAACCAAGAATTTCCCAAATCAATTTTGAAACGAAAATCATACATTCCAATTTACAAAAACCAGATAATACAACAAAAACCCCCAAATCGAAACCCTCAATCGCTATGGTGGCAGCGCGAACTGGGAAGATGATGATGATGAAGGCGCGCGATGAAGATGGTGGCGCGTGGAGGTGGTTGCAGCGGTGTCATGGTAATAGTCTTCTGGGTTTCGTTTGCAGGTATGTGGTGATTGCGGCGGTGGCCTGAGGGTTTAGGTGTGGCGGCGCTAGGGTTAGATTTTTAGAAAGAAAGTAGGGTTTCTATTTTTGGTTGGGCTGAAGGTTGAAGAAGATGGTGATGTGACTCTATGTTTTGTAATGAATGAAGGTTGTTCAATCTAGTCCTCATTTCTGTTAATTATTTCCGAATGTGGTCCCTATAATGATGACTGATCTAGTCCACGTCAGAACATAAATGACAGTTCACTCTCTAATTGCACATGTGGAGATCTGGCCGTTAATGATTTAAACAGCGTTAGCAAAAAGGACCAAATTGAACAAAATTTACACTCTTTAGGACAACATTGAACAGATTGAACAAAATTTACACTCTTTAAGACAACATTGAACAGAAAAAAAAAACGTAGGGACCAAAGTGAACGCACATGACGAAAATAGGGACCATCAGGAGTATTAAGCCTAAGAAGTATAATAGATTTTGAAAAATATGTTATATTTTAAAATATTTAAAGAAATTTATTGAAGATTTCGATAGATTTTGAAATTCCTTAGAGATTCCAACAAATTTTAAAATTCTTTAGAGATTTCAATATTTTTGTTTATTGAGATGGAGGAAGGAATAGGTGAGGTGCATGGAGAAATACCCAATGCTAATACAATAGGTGTTTCTGAAGCCTCAACAGGCCCTATTTTCTTTGTTGCTATCAAAGCCCAACATAACAACAGTCTAGTCCAGTAAAGTATTTAGGGCCTTATATATTAGTTTCTTGGATTTTACTTTCTGAACCCTCACAATTTCTTCACACACCCTCTCAGATATATACAGATTAGGTGACCGACTAATTAAACAATCATGCATTAACTTAAATATGCAGTGGGTTTGACGTGTTTAAATAAATATTTTGAGTTGTAAAGTAGTTGTTGATGTCATGGTCATTTAAATCTTTAATAAATGTAAAGTTTTTAATTTACATTCTCCAAATTTTAAGATGAATTTCTGAGAAGGGAAAAATTAATTAATTAATTAAAATAAATATTATTTGTTAAAAGAAATGAAGAAAAATAAATAAATAGTTTTAACATAATATCATGGTTTAGTTATACTTCTTTATTGTACAATCATATTAAAAATCGTTTGTAAGTAATTGTTTACTGTGCAGAATTACAAGAAATCATCCTTTCCTTGACCTAAACTCCAAAATTAGAGTTTTTTTTATCATGGTATTTCGAATTGATGATGTCACAATTTTATTCTTTATCAATAAGGAAGCTTCATCAGGAACCTAATTGACCACCAATAATTAGTTTCAATCATATATTTTTCAAAAGATTTAAACGTGATACCTTATTTTAATTGACTGAATCATGTACCACTTATTGCTATCTAGATATATTTCACCATTTTTTTTATTCAATTAAAAATTAGGCCTAAAATTTTTATCTGTTTCACCAACTAATTTTATTATTTTCTTCGTTCAGAATATCTTATTCTCTCCACAAAGGCTTTGTAGAATGATTCTAGTGAGAGGAATCATAACACATTTCATATTTTTCTTTGGTATATATTGTTATATATTTATTCTTATAAAATGGATTATGGTTTGTAAGGTGAAGATATTTCGTTGAGAATATCTTATCTTCCATAAAATATACTTTCACTTATATTTATATATTTAAATTAAATTTATTTCTTGTTGATGAAAATTTTCGAAGAAAACATGCACAAAAACTTGTTAATCATTCATATCACTTTTAGTCTCTTGTGAAACAAATGAGTAGCTCTTCAATCCTTTTCACCAATCCATGTTCTTCAATGTGGGTAATCAACTACTGTAATATAATAATTTTTCATAAATTTTTTAAAATAAATTTATCATATTTAAGTCTAATTTAATAACCCTAAATAAATAAATAAAATGAAAAAAGTTTAAGAAGCATCGTTTTATGAATGGAAGATTGGCTGGTTTTGTCGGCGAGAGTAAAGACCGATTCTCGAGTGAGTGGGACCCACTCGATGGTGATAGTTAGTTCTGTTACGTTACAAACACACTGCACCGACCCATCCGACGGCGTCGTTTCCGTGGTACCTGAGGGTTTTTTGTCATTTTGTATTTTTTCACGTGCCTCTAACATCGACATGATTACGTGTTTGTTTCTTGTTCCTCAAAATCTTATTAATCATTACTTTGCTTGCTTCCTCGTAAAAAAAACATGCACCTTTCTTTCACCTACGAAAATATTAAAAATTATCACTTATTTTTCTGTATTTCTCATTTTAACTTTTTTTTATTAAGAAGCATATTATATTTTCATTTTCTGTGTATTATAAGGCATTTCTTGTTATTCAAGAAACATACTAAATTTTTAACTCGTAAAGAAACACTCATATATACTTTTAGGTTTCTTAAGTTTGCAAGTAACTTTATTTTACGTTTTTTGCGATTTACACAACGTTTTCTTTAATATTTTCAACAATAAAAATATATTAATATATTATTTTTTATGAAATTGAAAATAATCGTAGGAACGTATTGAGGTTAAATTTTGGGAGATATTAATCAGCATAAATTGTTTTACAAAAAAATCATAAACATGACATATTAATAAGAATCGTATATACTTTTGAGAAAATCTTAGAAAATATAAATACAGTTTACTTTTAATTAAATAAAGAATTACGTCCATTCCGCTGTTTTTTTGTATTTCACAAAAAACTTTTCAATTTAATATAAAATAGACAAGTAGATTTAATAAAGTATTCCTTTTTCTTTTTTTATTTTAACATAAAAAAAATATATGAAGTTGCGTAAGAAAAGCTAATATTTTATTGCAAGTGCTTTAAAAAAATAGTCTCTCTAACACCGTTATTTTATTCACTCAATCATTCTTATAAAATAGGATATATATATATAAAATACATTTTATGGAGAAAAAAATTTGTAACCAAATAATATCTAAAAGCCAGATTCTATCATTACAAATGCATTATTCCTAAATTCTATTTATAGTTTGTATCTTATTTAAGTAAATGGCAAAATAAGCCTTAAGTCAAAATAATTCATTTTTTTAGTGGATTTTAAAAGCACGTATTAATTCTTAATTCAATTTTAAGATTTTTATATAAATATAATAAAACTAAAATTTGTATTACAAACGGGATTTGTTTCTCTCACACGTGATTCCTAATTCAGTTATTCCTAATTCAGTTTTAAAAGTTGCATGTAAATATATTTAAACATATTTGATAATATTTGTGCATGATTGGTATAGAACTCATACACATATATATTGAGAGATAATGTTATTTCGTAAGTACGTGGTTTATAGTTTAATCTTAAATCTGTGTTTGAAAAATATATTCGTTTATTTATATATTTAAATTATTTTCAACGCCTTAAAATATTAATTCTTAACTTTTGATCATGACAATTAATATTAACGACTAACACTTTGTTTGTTATAAGTGAAATAAAGAAGAAAAAAATCATTTGAGACTCACATGCAAACTTTCCCTTAAAGTTCTGAAAGAAATTATAATGTTTGTTCGTACTCTGCATAATCAGTTCATATACTCGATTGTTTTTTGAAAACATACATTCTTCATTATCGAAGGCCATAGTAAAAATAAAATCACACTCATTCCCTTAAATTATTTACATTTCCAAACTAATAACTCATATGTAATGTCTAATTTTTTTAATGACTGTGACTTCCTCTTTCATAATGTAATTTAATGAAATAATAAAAGTGATAATAGTGATAATAATATAATTGTTTCCGTAGGGTAGATATTGATGCACCGGTAGAAAATGTTTTACTTCAAATTTATATTTATTAGACTTGGAATAGACATTTAATTAATGACGAACGATTTAATTGTATTCCCTTTACATCAAATTATTAAGTATTAGAGTTAATTTTCTTATTAATTGACCATTCAGTCTCTTTCCATGATCATCTCGTCATAATAATGGTCTGTAAAATAATCTTACTAAGGTTGATCGTTTTTAATTCACTAGACAATCATACAGTACAATAATTAATAATAATGTGAAAACAACTATTTGGTTTTAAATTGATTAATTACAAAATTAAATTTCATACAATCTTTTTTATATTTATATTTTTAGTTTTTTTTTGCTTGTCTTTCTCCAACAAATAGGGTAAGTTGACTTCCAACGTTTTTATTGTATTATTCAATTCTATTGGTTGGCCAACATCACTCATCACTCGTAACACATAATTAATTAATCTTAATTATTTCATAATTACATTTGGTATAGTACTTTTTTCAGTTGATATATATTAATTGTAATGATAATAATAATAATAAATAATAAATAACAATTTACTTCTTCCCTTCAAAAGTTTTTAAGTTTTTTCTACTAAACATGTATTAATTAAATTTTTAATAAGAGTGCCATGATTAAAAAAAAAACTATTACCGGAGAAGGAAAGAAGTAATAGTAAAAAAGTATACAAAAATAATTTACTGGTCAAAGTGAGAGAAAAAAAGTGAAAGGAAATGAGTGAAAAAATGGTTTTGGTAGGAATAAATAAATAAAAAGATTAAAAAAATTGAGTGGACGCATGATATCACGAAACAAAAATTTAATATATCTTGAATATAAAATATTGGATTGAGTATTTATTAATAAATCAAAAGTTATATTTAATAAATCAGAAACTTGAACTATATAAGTTTACGGCAAAACAAAAAAAGAAAACTAAATTTGGATAGCCATCCAAGGTTTAAAGTCAACTATTGAATATGTATCTTTTTATTTATGTAGGTCTGTTGTGGAACCAGAGAAATTTAATTTTCTCATACCCAAAAGTTATGATTTCTAAAATCCTCAAAATTATGATTCTAAAAATAATCAAAGTATGCATAGATTAATAAACAAATTTATATTAAATTTTTATAATTCGGAAAATAATATATTTTGTAATGTTTTTTTTATTCTTAACACAGGAAAATGATAGATTGTATGAGGGTATTTTCTTTAAGAACTTAGTTAAAAATCACGCCTAGACAAAATTTCATGTGAAAGTTATTCCTTATAAATAAAGTAAATTAAATTCGAACATGGAAAATATAATTTTCCAATCTCAAATCACCTTAAACTTAAAATTTGTCTTCCACAAAAGACATATATTCAATATGATTTGTTCACGGTAATAATAAATGAATAAGAGTAATAATAAACAAAAATAATCACAGTAATAAATAATAACAATACATTAATTATAATAATAAAATTTATTTTTCTTCATCACAGAATTCCATTCTATTTTCACGTTATTCTTTGCTATAAAACCATGACAAATTGTTAGAGATTTTTTACCTGTTTTCGAGTCTGTGATTTTGACCTTCACTTCCACTTTTTCTCTTACAAAAGTGGGAGTGAATCGAAATCTTGAGAAAAGAAGCGTTTTGTAGAATTGGAAAGATTAAGAAGGTTCATAAATTGTCTGTAGCAGATTAAGGTTGTTGTATGAAATTCCTTATTCTTAGAGGCATCTGAGAAAGCAAGAAAGAAAGTAACAAAAGGTAAACACGAAGAAACCCACTCAAGAAGAAGAAGATAAGATCAAATCAGAGCAGTTGATAGGAAAGAAAGTGGAAAACTTGCATCAGAAAAGGACACATCCCACACCTTCCTTTTCCTCCGCTTGCGCCATCTTCTCTCTCACTCACTCTTCAAATACCAGCAATGCCTCTGCTTCAATTTCAATTCTCATTCACTTTCCTTCATTGAGACTCTCGTTGCTATCGCCACACCAATGGAGGATTCTCCCTGTCATCTTCAGAGACTCCGTTGCTCCGTCAAAAACTACGATTGGGGTCTCCCTGGTCGTGTCTCCGAGGTTGCCAGACTCCACGCGCTCAATTCCAACACTCCATTTCACGCGGATGATCCTTATGCCGAGCTTTGGATTGGTACCCACGATTCAGGACCTTCTTTCTTGGCCTCCAATGGGGTCTCCCTTAAGTCCTGGATTTCCGAGAACCCTGATGTGCTAGGAGACCAGGTTCTTCGCAAATGGGGTTCTGATCTCCCTTTCTTGTTCAAGGTATATCTCTCCGATCCATCCTTTGTAATTGTCACTGGTTGTGTAAGTGGGTGTTTTGGTTTTGGCGCAAGATTGAATCTTTTCAGCGCGTTATGTTTGTTAGGTGCTGTCTGTGGGGAAGGCTTTGTCTATTCAGGCTCACCCTGATAAGGAGTTGGCTAGAATTCTGCATAAGTTGCACCCCGATTTGTATAAAGATGGAAATCACAAACCGGAGATGGCTCTTGCAATAACTAATTTTGAGGCTCTTTGTGGATTCATCACTCTCAAGGTACCATTCCACTCTTTGGATTATTTTTATTATTATTATGTTAAATTGTTCCTGTGTTCTCTGTAATGGTCTCCAGACTAAGTTCAATCATTCTAAATCTTCCTCTTCGACCTCCCACCATCCTACCAAGCCTAGTTCTTTTGCATGATAATAATAAATTTTGTATTTTCAAGATAGGATTTACTTTTTCATTTAGTATTCTGTTTATCAAGAGTTGGAAGATTTATAACAGAATTAACAGGAGGATTTAGCATTACTCTTTTAAGGTTTATTTTGTATACAAGAAATGTGTAATTCTGCACGTAAGTATGAGCTAGTTTTGGCTCTTGCTGAGGTCCCCGGATAAAACTTTCTGACAGTATAAACTAGCAACAATAACCTACAACCAAACACTGTGGAGGGACCAGAAATTTAAAATGGGAACAATTAGAAATTAAATGAATAAATTACATTTTTATTATATTTTAAGTTCTTGGTATGAATATGATGAGAACAATGGTTTTGATTTTTCGTCGACTGTTCAACAAAAAAAAACTTTTATGTCTGTGCTGTGTTTTTCAACTTTGAATGGATGCTTTTGAGTTTGAACCTTATATTATATGGCAAGGGTCTGCGCGAATTTTCTGCCCTACATATTGTTGTTGATTGTAGATACATCATAATTTTTTATTGTTTTCCTCTAGAGTTTGATGTGTTAAAAACCACTTTTTTAAACGTTAAAAGATATTCAGTATTCATGGACTTTTAGTGATTGGATAAGAACAGCCCACCTGTTAGGTACAATCCCTGTGATGTGACTGAACGTTCCTTTCTCTGCTAACTTTACTTTCCTTATTATGTCAATCACGTTTCCACTTGTTCACAGGCTTCTTTCTGATGCAATCCAACCTGTGATAGCCAACCAACAACACAATTAATAGAGAACATGTCAAAAGAATCGAATGATATCCGTTTGAATGAATAAAGTATGAGAGTGAGAGTTATAGGGCAGATGGTGGAAATATGATTTCGTTTTATTATAGATCTTAGTGTGGGCTGCCAAACCGCAGCTATGTTACTTTAATTTAAGGTTTCCACGGGATTTGATTTGGCTTTGGGGGATTTGACGTTTATTGTTATTTTCTTTTGGTTTACATGAGGAATGTGATGAGTATTCACTCATTAACTTTCGAGTTCATTCATATATGGATGCTGCCATGATTTATTTCTGTAATTCTCTGAGGTGGAAAATGGAATCAGCATTTTTTTAAATTGCATAACCCAAGCATTAAAAGGTCTATTTGTTTGATAAAGCAAAGATGGAAACAATTACCAAGTTATACTTGAACACCAAAAATCTAAGCCAAAGAATATTTCTTGTGTAAAATTTACCAGGTTGTACTTGAAAACCAAAAATTTCAGTAGAGGAATATTTCTTTGTAGTTTGAGACCAATAGGATTCTGTATTTTTAATCATGGCAATAATTCAAAGATGTTTACTGTTTATGGGAAAAAATTTCTCGAGTGGTTCTTGTTGATCAGTGATTCTTTTCCCTAGTTTTTTCTTTAAACTTTTTCCCTTAAGTTCTGTCTTTGTAGGGGTTAGAACTTGTAATAGATGCTAAGACCTTAACTTGCTTTAATGATATCTTAGTAAATAAGCAATCTCCCTGTTTCTGTTTAGGAGCTCAAGGGTGTGCTTCATTCTATTCCTGAAATTGTGGAACTAGTTGGTGCTACAAATACAAACCTGGTCTTACAAACTAACGATGAGGATGATGAAGAAAAGGTGAAACCCGTTTTGAAGGCAGTGTTCACCGATCTCATGTCAGCTGATAAAGAGAGAGTAACTGATGCAGTAAACATATTGAAAAGTCGTCTGCTTCAGGAGAATGAGGTTTGTTCGTTACATGGGCTATTTGGTTTTAAGAGTTTAGCATATGCGCTAATCTATCATTCTGGTTCTGTTCCTTTTATACCCATATTGTTATTTAGATATAATATAGTCCATGTAAACCTGTCAGAAAATATGTGGCAATTTAAGTCTGTTCCAAGGTTCATATAGTCTCATGGTCGAAAGTAATGAATACAATTTACTTATTCTGAAACCACAGTTATCTGTATATCTGATCCTATCTGTATTATGTACTGGATACCGTCACAGATTTTTCTATTCACAAGACTTCACCTTCTTGTCACATCATTAATCTAATAATTAAGTTCTTTTCTTTCTTTTTTGTTGAGTTATGCGTCAGGTGAGGCAGTTGACAGATAAAGAGCAGCTAGTACTGCGGTTGGAAATGCAATATCCATCTGATGTTGGTGTCATAGCAGCCTTCTTTCTTAACCTTGTAAAACTCAATCCCGGTGAAGCTTTGTTCCTGGGGGCAAACGAACCACACGCATATTTGTCTGGGGAGTGCGTTGAATGCATGGCAACTTCTGACAATGTTGTGCGAGCTGGTCTAACTCCCAAACACAGAGATGTCCAGACCCTTTGTTCTATGCTCACGTACAAACAGGTAAAGGATGCATCAAGGCTGTTGTTAGATCCTTTCGTTCAGATATTCAGTTTAGTTGAAGTAATTTACTGTTCCCTTTGGTTTTTCTTTGATAGGAATTCCAATAAATAATGACATGTTAAACCTTGTATTTCTTCTGCCTTACACCTGATCACTTAGGTTAGGCACGTCTCGGTTGTTTTTCTTCTTTGAATTTCATCCGGGCTATGGATTGATCCATATTGATTACTTCTCTTTTGTTTCTTTTATCCTTGGCCTTCACCATGCCACATGGACTGCTTGTTGACTATTGTGTGAAGTATTGACTCAACATGAGCAGCACACTAGTAGACATGCATATATAGTTTAAGGCTGAAACACATTTTGAGGGATGTTGATTTGAAATGATCACTCAATAGGTGGCAGAATACATCAGATTCTATGTTTGAGGCCATTTTTTCTCTATTTTCTTACAGGGTTCTCCTGAGATATTGCATGGAGTTTCTCTTAATCAATATGTAAATAAATATACCCCACCATTTGAGGAATTTGAGATTGATCGTTGTATCCTTCCTCAAGGGGAAAGAGTGGTGTTTCCAGCAGTTCCAGGTCCTTCCATATTTTTGGTGACTGGTGGGGAAGGAAATATGAATACAGGATCACCCAAAGGGCACGTAGTCACCGAAGGTGATGTTCTTTTTGCAGCCGCTAACACTGAGATTAGTGTTACCAGCGCATCTGAATTGCATCTGTACAGAACAGGGGTAAATAGCAAGGTTTTTCAGGCTTCTTAACCTTCAGCACAAGGGAGTGAAATATGCAATTATGTCCTGCCTGGAATAGAAACAGTTTAGTGTACATGTAAGAGAAAAGAAAATCACAACTGAGAAAAGTTCATTATATAGAAGTGGGTTGTCCAGTGTCATTAGTTTGTTGTTCATAATAATGCTCGTTAAAAGCTTCATCTCCACATGTATTCCTATTTTATCATTTTATATAATAAACGAAGCGCCTACAAGTATCTTTGCATAGAGAAATCACAATAAAGAAAGCGTTAGGTGTTTTTGGTGTCTGAAACTTTCATCTGGCTATCTATTATATGTGATGTACGCCATTTGCATTTCAATACCATAGTGAGTGTTAATGAGAATCTATCATAAAAATTCAAGTACATTAGGATGCTTAAGTACAGATACTTATATGAATGGAGATTGGATATCTGGATCGTGTATTACAACTCAAATCAACATTTCTTCAATGACCTACCTTGAAGATTAGAACACCTTCAACATTATTACATCATTTCTAATTATCTTAAGCAAGACACATCTTTGCATGTTCTCGGATAAAATGAGAAAATGAAGCAGATGTTTTTTTTTACTATCTCTTGCTTCTTACATCTCCAAACCATTTAGCCATGAAAGAATAACTTCCGCACCTCTCTCCCACGCAACATCCAACATCATGTCATGAGCAACTGCTTCAATGCACACCGGTGACACACCATAGAACTTTGCTGTTTCTTTGAGTCCCTCTACATCCTATAATATAACCAACAACAACAAAAATTCACTATCAAAAGTTGAATCAGTGTTGCGGAATTATTGGTAGAAAAATAACTGGGCAATGAAATTCAATGAATTAAACAGTATCGTTGGAGGAGGAAAAAGCACGTAGTTACTTAAATTAAACGTTAAACATGAAATTACCACAATGAAGTCATCCTTTGCACCCAACACAAGAATTTCAAAAGGACAGTTTGACACAGGAGGAACTGGAAGAGATGCATTCAGCTTTCTTAAATCAAATAACGGCATCCTCGAACTTTCTTTCATTAGCTCTTGATATCTGAAATATTAGAACAAGGCAAAAAGGCTTCAGGAGTTTAAGCTTGAAAAATCAACAAAAAATTTGAGGCTATATAACAGGAATGCATTCCGCAATATATTGATCATGAGTTGAAGTAATTATTATTAAAATGCATGAAACTGGCTCGAGCACTTCCACATTATTATAAACACATCACTCACAGAGTATATATACCTAAAAACCATGAATAAAAAATAAATCAGATTAACTTTAGAGCTAAGTTTGTGGTTGGAGTGTGGATTAAAAAATTTCACTTTGCGGCAAGCTAGTTCTGAGTCGCTGACTAGATCTTATAACAACAATCACAAGCCTAAACATCAAAAGCATTAGAAATAAATGGGTAACAAGCTGCAAAATTAAACACCCCCCCCCCCCCCCCCCCCCCCCCCTCCTGTTAACGTTAACAACTAAGCTTTAACTTGAGTTGAATTGTGAGCTTAAATAAACTTGATATATCAACGGACAGTACAACTAAATATTCAGTACAAATAAGGATCAAAACATGGTATTATATACAAAGAGTAAGTCTTAGGATATTTAACAAAAAAATGAAGTTCATGTTCAACATTAATTCAACATTTTTATGTTTATGGGGTATTATAAATATACAGTGAACTCCTACAAAATTTGACATGAATTCAGGATTTTTAAACATTCTTCCCTGTGGACATTATTTGAGATTACTATAAATAATTGAAATGACAGTAAATCAATATGCTTTCCTACTAAAAAGTCAAACATGTTCATAATTTTGAGGTTCACTGAAGTGAATTGCCATTTGCCAAGGTATGTTAAGCATGTTTTTTTAGAAGAAATTCCTTGCTTTATCCCCTGCCTCTGCCCTTTTAATAAGCTCTGGCTAGAACTACCAATGTTTTGGTACAAAACAGAACATGTTGTTCACTAAATCATTACCACAATTTTGTACGTAGTAACAAGCCATGAATATATCACCAAGTATCACCTTTCCATCTGAAATTGCAATGGAAATGCTCATGGAGGAATGGTTCCAGGACATCAAACCTTTTAACAACATGATCCTCCATAGTGGCTGAAAAAAATGTCTCCTTACAAAGGGGAAGAGATGTCTGAAAAGCTTTTGCTGCCAAGCTGCGAGTTACCTGTCAGATGGTGTATGCATATCAGAAGACACACGGGAAAAGTCACATTCTTCAGATAATTAAGTTCAAATACCTTGAAGGCAGTAATTGGCTTGGATAAGATATATCGCCAGACTATCCCACTGATAAAATTGACGAAGAAATATCAACCAGAGCAGTCACAGTTAAAAGGTTCATCTTTCTCTCTTAAAGAATAGCAATAACATAATTGCGAGTTTAGTTACCTATTACCAGAAGGAGGTACAGAGCAAACAAGGCCAGCTCCTTTAAGCTTTGGGAATAAATCTTCTGTTTACAGGATCAAGCTCAAATGAATTAGCACAATGAGCCAAAAATGAAAAATTATCAGAGACAATAGAGAGTTTTGATACACATGCATATATATGGCGGGAGGGGAGAGAAGACAGACCAAATGATACCATAACAAGCGCCTAATGCACACACCAGCAGCCCAGTACGCTTTGTACAAGTTGCATCTGCCTTTTGTATCTTATGACCAATTGTAATAAACTATACACGTATACCTTAGGAGTGTTCATAGATACAAATGGATTTTGACAGATAAAATCATCTCATCCAATCTCGATCAATTAGTTTGATTCAAAATCTAAGTCTGATCCGATATAATCTAAATGTTTGGTGAGAGAATGGTAAAGAAATCCTATTTTCTCACACATTTTTTATTATCAAAAAGTTACTCTTTTAAAACTATGCATCTATAATAGAATCCTAAAATATACCACATGTTTATTTGGCAACATTCACCACGGTGTTCTCATGTCAAGTTCAAAGTACCAAAAATAAACATCAGGTGCAAATAATTCTTAACTATTAACCGATAGTAGCAGACTAAAATTCAGAATCATCTAATTTAACAATTTTCAACAAATTAACAAATAAGCTAGGGTGAGAAAGCACCTTTGAGATTGTCACTTCCTAAATTGGAAATATAATATTGAATAATAAGTCCTCCAAATGAATGTCCAACCAACACAGGTGGTAATCTAATATTTCGACAGATAAAATCTGCAACATCTCTTGCGTGTGTCTACTGCAAAACATGGCACAAACAAGAAACTATAAGAGTATATGATCATAATCCATTAAATCTGCCGAAATTATCAAACAAAATTTGAAAGTTAATAGATAAACAAAGCTTAAACCATAAATTTTATATAAGCGTTATTCTTATTCATATAAGAAGTACTTAAGTACGGTTAGCAGTCTAAACTACTTAAGGACAGCTTAAGTTCAGTGAAATTCATCAACCTAAGGGCTAAAGTGATAGATATTCAATACTTCGAAAATTACACAAAAAGTTTTACTACGTCAAACACTACTTACGAGACAGTAGTACATACGAGTCTAAATTGGTGGTTTATTCTATAAACAAATATCAAGTAGAAATGGAAGAGGTACACACCTGAAGTGTACCGGCAACAGAATCGCCAGGTGCATCACTTTCACCCTATCCAAGGAGAAATCACCACCAAAAGATGACACATTTGAAAGTGCATATAGATAACAATACCATTACAGTTAAAAAAATCTCAATATCTTGACACTGAAACTACCAACATGGATGAGATACTTATAACAAAATTTTGGGAATTTTTTTGAAATGTCAGTTACCCTTTTAAGAATGTACCTGCCCTAGCAAGCTAACAGCATAGCAGTCATAGCCAGAAGATGAAAAGAAAGGCAACCAGTGTTCAGCCCAACACCAAGCAGCATGATAGCTTCCATGAACAAAAACCAAAGGAGGGTATTCAACATTCTTGTTGATTTCTGCACCCTTTTGCACTATCACCTCCATGCTTAAACCAGAGGGGAGCTCATGGAAATTACGACTCTGCCCTTTCTTCAGATCGTATTGTACTCCCATCTTCTTCTCTCTGCTCAGAACCGCAACAGTCTTTAAATTGGAACGGTTCATGAAAATTGTGTGCGACCCAGAAACGCAAACAGCCATTGCCTCCCTTATTTTTCTTCAAAGCTTCGGTCTTTGACGCCAACAAGATAAGGGTCGCTCCACAGCAACGATAACACCAAAAGCACCAAAAGCTCTTACTCTGTTTTCTGTATCTTCCTCACCTTTTCTCAGTGTTATAGAATAAAAAGTAAATTGAATTAATTATTTTAAATGTTAGAGAAATGTTTTTTACTCGCTAAAATACACAAAGAAAAGAAATCAAGCATTAAAGTACTAATTTAAAATAAAACTTAAAAATATTTAAAATAATTGTTCAGTTGTTTGGGTTTTTCTTTTATCCAAGTTTGAGAAGGGAACGTATATTCGCGATTTTTTAATTTGCAATAAAATAAATTGAGAAATTAAATATGTTATTTTAAATGTTACTAGCATTTCTTCAAACGAAATAAATTACTATGAATGTTTTTAACAAAAAATGTATTCTTTTAACAAAACAAAAGATAAACATCAATGGAAATTAAGTGTAATTAATTTGTCAATAAAAAATTATGTAATTTGAAAAAAGAAAAATGCATTGGTCGGATCTTCAATCTTTTGATGTAAAAGAAGAAAAATAAATTTGTTGTTGAAAGATTTTCAAGATTTATTGATCAACTGAAACAAAAACAGATTATGGAAAATATAATTTCAAATATTACTTACTTATCACTAAAAAGGACTTTGAAATTATTAGTTGTAGCAATTCAGTTTTTCACAGGTTATAGTGAATTTACTTCCTGCACCTGAAATCATAAACTGCCAATCAAGCTTAAACATTGTTGAAAAGAAATGAATGTCACAAACTAATAAGACTACAACTGTAAAATAGACAATAAAATCCACAATGGAATTATACCAAAATTGCCTTTTGCACCCTACCAAAATTGTGTGGATACATAAAGGGGTGTAGGAAGAAAAAACCTAAAACAATTAAAAAAAGAAGAAATTTCTGACCCATATATGTAGCTCAAAGCCCAAGTTAAATTGAAGTGGGCCAAATGCATTGGTCCAAACTTAAATTCAGGAAGCACAAAAGGGTGTGGGATCCTTCTGTATTTTCAGTTAGCAGCCACCACGATCTTTGGAAGGTAAAAACCCTTTTGCTTCGTTTTCCTATTTTCTCAATTTTCTTTATAATTGAGTCTTTCTTTTGTTCGAATCTCAGTATTATTTTCCGCACCATCTTTTATTCGTTCAGCTTAATCACTCACTCCGCTTCGTTCTGTATTTGAAAACTTGCAAGGTGTTATTTTTATCTGTAGGTATACTGTTTGACGAAATGTCTGTTGTTGGCTACTCATTGTAGTACTCTGCTAGTTTTGATGTTTGGATTTCCGCTGAAACATGAACCTTGTATGCTTAAAGACGTTGCTTTTCGGAGTTCCATTTAAATATGTAAATGATTCCTTGGACCTGAATTCCCCAATTGGAACCTGATCCTTGGGATTTCCCATGCTTCAAATTATTTTGAACTTCATATTTTGTTTTCTTATTCTTGTGTTTCAGAAGAAATTCAAATCCAAATTGTTAACTATGTAAGACTTTTCTTCAACTGATGCTTACTGTGTTTGTATATGTGTATATATACAGTTTGTTCTTGTTTACTTTGTAGTTCTGTTGTCTATGATCTGTATCAGTATCTAACCCTCTTTTTTATTCTTTGATGTTCAAAAGACAGATGGAGACACAATCTTTTGATGCTAAGCCCCAGGTAAAGGCTACATTGCGTCTTGGCTCAGAATCATATTCTGTTGAGCCAAAAAAAGGTTCTTTATCAGAGCAATTGGTTTCACTGAAAGAGGAAAGCATGACCATATTAAAGGATTTCATTACAAAGCATAATGTTCCTCATGATGTACCAGATGAGTCATTAGAAGCTTCTTCGGACGATGATGTTGATGCTGATGATATTCCTGAGAAGCCTCAAGCTAAGTCCAAGAAAACCAAGTTGACTTAGCTTTTGTTGTATCGATTGATCGATCTGAATCATTTGTTGTACGTAATATATGCTTTAACGCCTACTTTGTTGAAAATTTACGATGTAGCTTTTGGTAACAGACTAAAACACGTACCGGCTTTGTGTTTCACAGCTCATATGTTTTCAGTTGTTCTATGTTTGTATGGTTCTTTTTGCAGTGGTTGTATAGTATGGACCTTCAACGGTTTTAACTAACGTCCAGGGAGATGTATGTATTATGCCCACGCATAAAGTAATGTGAAAGAAAGGATTAACAATATAAATATTAATTATTACCTAAGAATTTCAGATAGATACAGATGCTACCACTTAACTATGTTTCTGTTTATCAAATGTTAGAAACATAACTAAGTTGACCTTTAAAAAACGGACTCGTGTTGATTTTTTTAAGATCAGAGATTGAGTCCAACGATATTTTCAGAGGTTATGACTGTGAAGAGTAACTTTTAAGTTTATAGAGGAAGAAATTTACTTTATTAATAAGATTTGACTCTGATTATATAAGATTGACGTCATTTTTATCCAAAATAATAGATTAATGAATCTCATTCTTAGTATTTTACATTCTCATACTTTCGGAATTTCTAAATTTAAAATTTTAATACAATAAAACATTAATTATAATGTCTCATTCAACCGATTTGGTTGGTGGTGTGATTCTAAAATTAACAAAAGCCGTTGCCAAATTGGAAAAGGTTGATAACTACAAATGGTAAAGAAATGATAAAACTGTTTCAAAAACATCAAAGCGCATTAAGGATTCTACCCCCTGTAGATAAATCAGCTCCCAAAACCATTCGAAAGCCAAACGCCAACTTCTTGCCATCAACCATAATATAGATTCATTGAACAGGAAGACTCATTTATCAACCTACGTACAAAACAATCTTACCTAACTATCAGTGAAAGCAAGAGAAATTTCATCTATTTTTTGTTTCTATGAAGTTTTTTTCTTTTTTCATATCATTTTATCTAACCTTGGAATTCAAATATATTAAAGGTTAATAATTACACAATCCACATAGACATATCAAAGGTGCAGTAGTTTTTTTTTCTGTGCACAATTAGACTCTGTATTCAAAATCAATTTTAGTTTTCAGTAATCAAATGATAGTTGCTCCTTATTTAGTTCTATTTTTTCCATAAATTTCAATTGCTTCTCATTGCAAGGCCCTTTGGACCAACTTGTGACAGATATCAAGTACCTAGAAAATTCATGAGTTCAACTCAGACATGACTTCGTCAAACTTTTTTTATTCAAATGAAATGAAATCCTTGTTGTCTCGGTATAAGCAGGTGCCCTCTATACACCATGACCCTCCTTTGTGGCAGGTTTGGTGATGGCTTTGGTGATGATATGAGTAAGAATCCCAATGGGGCAAAAGAACAAGCAAAAAGAAACAGAATGCCGAGTTTCAATCTGATTCTTCAGTCCATCTTGAAAAACATGCCTGAATTCATAACCAGAAATAGGATTAGATAAATAAGTAAAGAATGAGAAACCAAGAGAAAGATAAAATCCACGACCTTGCAGCAAAAAGATCAACAACCAACAGGTGAATCCATGCAGAGGCCAAAGTCAACTCACTGGAGAACATTCTTGCTATACCAGGCAGCTGCATCAAGTATTCACAGTTATCAGTCGCACAAAACTCTTTTGGGAAGAAAAACTTCATTGCTGAATGCATTCACACACACCTCTGGTAGCAAGTATTTACTTGCAAAAATCAATCGAACTGTCTCAGGTGTCCAAGAAAGGTACAACAAATATGCATAAAGAATCCCAAGCACTACATATGGCAGACTACTCTCCATAGACTTCTTGGTCTGCATTTTTGCACTTAACATGAATCAGGAAAGACGTGATGTACAAAATCAGAGACCCAATAGAAGTATACGAGAAAGAAGAATATCCAAATTCCACACAAGGATTATTTACTACTACAGAAAATAATTATATATATGTGCATGATTTTTGCATGGTAACTAAACAGACATGTAATAAAGCAAAGTTGTTGCAATGAATCGTGCTCGTGGGTCGTAAATTTTCTCCACTGCAGTTAGAAACATACTAGATCAGAATTTGGAGCTAGAACCATAAGTGTGTAAAATGGGAGAACAGCTACAGTTCCAGCCGTAAATGCAGTGCTAGCAAGTTGAGATCCCATGAAGCCTGAAAAATAAAGGTAGAAAAGTGAGTATCAGGCGAAAAATATAGTCACAGCCAGTTATACAGAATAAAGGAATATTCAGTCAACTTTGTACAAAGAGAAGCAGATTACCAAAATGTCTAAGTAGTTAAGATAACTATAACATCTTTGCTATTTAGAATTACTCATTGTGATCGATTGCTTTTACAGTAAAATAGAAAAATATCGAAAGATAAAGGCAGACTTTAAACCCAACCATAATGAATGTAATGATCGTACGAAATTTAGACCACAGCTCAATAGCTTCAGTGAAACCTGATTCCTAGCATACCTTTCCAAGAAATTGAACATCTGCTTCAAGAGCAGAACTAGTAGCAAGATTTAAATTTTAAGCACCATGTTAGAAAAAGCTGTTCAGATTCGACATAGAGTTTTCTGTCCAAACAAAATGACTTTCCTCAAGGCTATCAAATTCAAAGTCACATTATGCTAGAGAATAACGAAAAAGTAGGAACCACAACAGCACAGATAGCTGAAATCGGCAGCCACATGAAAATGTGGAAGACTAAAGCAAAAGGGACAACTTAAAATCAATAACTGGTCCCTAAAAATTTCATAAAATAAAGCGGAGTAACTTAGTTAAGCTTGAACTAAGAACAACACTTGGTGAAGTCATGCAGACAATGCACGGATATTTATAGCTCTCGGTAGTTTCAATGTGCGTGTATATCATACAGTAATTTAAGTTATAGATATACTGACACAAGGGGTAATTTAAGCTAACCATGTAAATTCATTCTGTGAATCAAATCCTTAATTTGTGCTCTATTTCGAGATAAACAAATTAGTTTAGTGGCAAGACAAATCCAACAATTTTTTAATAAGAATCAAAATATATGAATGAAGAAACAGCTTGCGCCAATGATATTTATATAAATCAGAATGCATTGAAATTTTCCAGGGTGGTCAAAATGAGAAAATTTTAGAGCAAAGAGGCCTAATTATAAAACCTCCAATTTCACCTGTAAGTTGCTCAGAGACACAGAAAAGTATCACCACATCCAAAATACCAGAGACTTCAATTGGTTCTTAAATAAATTTGGTCCAGCACAAGACACACGTTATTTTCAAAATGAGTTTGAAAACGAGAAGCTGTAGTATAAGAGGTTACATGAAGCTTGCATTTGACCCCTTTTTGGATAATGAAGTAATCTTGTAGCATTTGGTTTCATAACAATTTTGGATCCTCCTATGAAACTCCAATCTCCATTTAAGTTGACCCTTGGTAAATTTCCCTGCAACCTTCTACTCCCCACAATGTGTCTGTTACAAAGCTCAGGCCAATTACTTCTGAAAGAGAAAGCAAGATTTTGCCTCTTTCCAACAGAACCACAAGGTTTTATAGGCTGCAAAAATGAAACAAACAGAATCTCAATTATAAGCACAGTTTGTCTTAAGCCCAGAAAGTACACCTTATGCTATCCATATATACGAATAAATTATATCAAACCTTTTTTAGAGTGGAAATAACCAGGTTGTGCAGATTATTATTTGAATGACACTTCAACACGCAAGAACTCTTTGAACAAACCCACAGAACTGAATGAATTTAGAGGCTTTTGAAGACACAGAAAAGCCAGTTTCAGAAATACAATCTCCTTTTTTAACTCTACTACACCAACAAGCGCTTAGAATAGATCCATGCAAAGCAAAACAAGCAAACAACCATGCAAAGCAAAAAAGAAATTCACAAATGCCCAATTCGTTGGTAATGCTTAGGTGGTTGAAATCTACGCAAAATGGCCACTTTCAGTCCAATAACCAGTCAAAGTTTAAAACTTTAGAGTTCAAACGTAGGGAATCAAACTCCAATCTAGTGGGCAGGGGGAAAATGAGCTGAAGCCAGGAAAAAAAATAGGTGATAAGTAAAAGGGAGCGAATGAGCAAAAAGGTGAAAGAAAAATTGCATGTAAAATTAGAAATCAATGGCAGCAATAGGAAACCAAAGAGAAAGTGTACCTTGAGTGTCAATGGGGAATGGGAAAGGCAAGAAGAGAAAGACATGATTGAAGGAAAAGCAAAAGAGCCAATAAGTGATTCTGCAACAATGGCCACTTCTTCATATACAATAGTATTATTGTGAAGAAGAGTGACCAATTTTGGTAAAGAGAACAACTCAGCAAAACATTGGAGAAGTGAGGAACTCAAATGGTTGGAATTGGATGGCAGAGAAGAAGTAAAATGTTAATTTTTTTTTTTCATTTCTCTTACAAGAAAATGAAATTTATCTTAAACACTGTAAATCAGAAAGTACTTTATTTCTCTTTCTTGAACTGGTCCCCATCAACATCGGATACGTCGAAATTATTTAGGAAATCAACAATAGGAAAATTTACCAGTTTAATTTCAATATCAAATAGCAGGTGTAAATTTTAAAAGAGTAATACTATCATGATAAATTTTTATATTTATTCAAAATAAAATATAAGAATAAAATGATTATAAAATATAAAATTTTATATTTAAAAGAAAAAAAAATATTAAATAAATATAAAGAATTAAGTGTATTAAATATCATAAATTGATGTCATTGACAAATTGAAGTCTAGACAAATGACATCTTCTATAAAGAGTTAAAGTTGTCACAAAGATAAATTTAATTAAGTTTAATCATTAGTAGAAAAAATTGTGTAATGATATAATTATTTAAATGTTATTCTGAAAATAATTAAAATTATAACATATGTAAGTTTCATCATTAATAAAAAAGAGTTGGGTAATAATATAATTATTTGAATGTTATTATGAAAAGAAATAAAATCGTAACATATGATATCAATTCATTTCTTTCCAAAACTAAAATTGTTTCAACGTAATATAATTTTAATTTATTTCAATAGAAGTAGTCACAATCACATAATTTTATTGTTGATTTGTGATTAAAATTAATCATAATTATTTCAAGTTAACGACTTTATTTTTTCACAGAAGTTATTATTATTTTGTATAACTTTAATTTATCAACAATAAAATCGTTTTAGTAAAATATAACTTCTTTATTTTAAAATCGTATCAACACTTATTCATGTTTCATTTTCTTTTTAAATGTATCCTTTTTATAATTTTACAATCAAATTACACTATAATAGTAAAAAGTCATCAACAATAATATATTTGATTGACAAAAAATAGAATTTTTTTAAAAACTTTGGAAGTTGATACATAAAGTTATTGAGGTATAATATTTCTAGTTTATTAATTTAAGTTATTTGTGTACATTAAACACATTATTAAATGTACTTAAAGTAAAATCATTTATGTATGGATTTGCAAATTAAAATTCATTAATATTATTATTGTGTCTCATATGCTCTTTTCTCACTAAAATTACTCACTATATCAATGTGAGTTTAATATTTTAATTATGGCATTATCGTTTATGGAAAATATATATATAAATATATATATATATATATATATTATTTTTTCTTATAATAAAGTTTTATTATATTTTTATTTTATTACTTTGATTAGAATTCTGTTAATAATTAATATAATTGAATGTATTAATTATTTCGTAAATTCATCAAAGAAAAATTAATGTTAATTAAATATTTTTAAATCTATGAAAACAAAATAAATCAAGAAATAAAGGTTTTTTTAAATAATTATATTTTAATCTTATTTTCGTTTTAATATGATAATTATTAAAAATTAAATATATAGTTAATTACTTTAATCATTAACACAAAAATTAAACAAGATGAACAAAATTAAGATTTTTATGTAATATTTTGTTTTTACTATGTTAAAAATAAAATATACAAGTATTTATTATACTTAATTTTTTATTTTATCTAATAAAAAACAAACTTTTATAATATTTATAAAGTTAAATATAATTAAGTTAATATTTGCCTTATCAGATGCTAAATCATGATAGATGGAGAAAAAGAATAAAATGCAGAGTTGTTGGACAATTTTGGCATAAATAATGAGAAGGAAAACACATTTATTTTCTTTAAAAACCCGTACAGGAAATTGAAAATACCATTGTAAACTTTCAAAATTGAAGAAAATAAATATTGGCTATTTCTACTTCTCTTTATGTACTTTTAAATATAGAAGTAACAAATAACATAATTTATTTCTATATTTAAAATAATTATTTAAGAAAGTGAATAATACTATTTTCTACTAGGATATAAAAAAATTGAAATTGGCAATAGGAATGTCAATTTGCAAATTTTAGTCGAAACCAAAATTGTTTCAATTAAAGTTTATTTTCTAATATCAAGTATGGTTTTGAATGTCTTAAACCAATAACTTAGCATTTACTAAAAAATTAAAATTGAATTGATCTAGAAATATTGTGATTTTTATTTAGACGTTTTAATAATTAAACCAAAATAGTTGGAAAATTTAATATAATTTTTTATCTTGCACAAAAAATAATTTAATTTAAAATTATTTTGAATTTTGGAATTAAATTTTTCAAAAACTTATCTAAAATTATACTAATTGATAGTTTAACATAATTGCAAAAAATGAATATAAAATGAATCCATACCAAAAAAAAAAAGTTACATAAGTGTTGTTTGTCTTTGCATTGTTAGGATAAGGCTGTGGATTGAAAATTTGGAATGACAGTGACGTTCTTCATTCTCACACAGACAAGGACTGTTTTACTTTTTTTTTTTCTTCTGAAATTGAATAATTTATTTGGTTCTGAGAAATTTATAGTGATTTTAAGGTAATTTTTAAATTTAAATAAATTGATCGAATGTTTTTATTAAGGTAAGTTTATTTGTAATTACCTAAAAAAACTTCTACGTTTAAAAGATATTTTGAATTTCTTTTAATAGTTAATTAATTTTTTCTTAGTTGTCAGATCATGTTTTCGATATCAAAATAACTGTTAGATTAATCGAAATTTAAATCTACAATTGCGATTGAATTGCTTTAATCACGGTGAACATTGATGAATAATTAATTTGTAATCAATACTATTTATTCTAAAATTTCAATCATCTATAAAATTAAATTATTTTATAAATTAATATAATATAACCATCTCCTAATAGTTTAAACAAGGTTATCATCTTTATATTTGTAAGGAATCTTAATTAATTTATTTTTAGCGTTTTAAATGGTTTGGATCCTAAGTTTAAAAAATAATAAGTCTTTTTCTTTAACGGGTAAGAAAGGGTGCCAAGACATGCTAATAACATTGTTTAAATTATGATGTAGATGATTTTATTACATAGAATTAGGGTTTAAATTATGATGTAGAATTGGAGTTTAATTTTTAACGTGACATTGTTTGATTGATGAATATGGTTAGGAAAAAAAAATAAAGATTTGGTGCAGTACAAATTAGGGATTTTAAAACTACAAATTTGGGATTTTGAAAGAGGAGTATCATAAAGTTGAACGAGAAATGAATAATAGAACACAACACTACTTTTTACTCAGTGAAACCTCTTTTAAATGATTCTAAAATAACTTTTTTCCTCTTCTTCTATTACATTCTTCTTTTTTTCTATTTTTTTTAAACCTTCATTTTGAATGTTAAGACAAACATTTCAAGGTGGTGAAAAATCACATAAACTATTGAAATTAATAAAAAAACGACACATTTTTCCCTTAACATTACAGCTGAGTATGTCTTGAGGATATTTCTTAGCATTTAACGAAAATAATTTATTTATTACACATTTCCAAAATTGAAGAACCAATTAAGACAATTTTGATATTTATGTACATATACGAGGATTATCAAAAGATTTTAACCTTTAAATAATCAAAATTGAAAATAGTTTTATATGGTTAATTGATAATAACGTAGGTCAAAATTTAATTTTCATATATTTATACTTAATATGTTAGTATTTTAATAAATATAATCTATTTTAATTTTTTGATATATTTTACTTAATATTTAAAAGTTTAAGAAAATCAACTTTAGTTCCTTATGTAAAATAGGCTTGAAATATATAATTTGAAAAAAAAAATATTACGATTTTTCCAATAATTATAATTATAAAAGCATGTAATAAAAATAATATTAAAGATCATAGGTATAAACATCATTTGTGTTTCCAAACAAAACCATATCTATACCAGGGAGATTTAAATAATTTGATTTCATACGATCAAAATTATTTTCAATATTAATCAATAATATCTATTGTAGCAACTTACATTAATGTAATAATTTAGAAAATATACAAAAATAAAGGTAGACTTATAAAACTTGATTATTTTATCATTAAAAAAATCAAGATAAAAGTAGAAAATGAGTTAATTAAAATTCATTTTATAAAAATTACAATCTTTCTTTTTCTTTTATTTATTTATTTTTTTAAGATTTTGACTAATTTATTTATTTGTACAAAGATCATAGTGCACAATAAGAATTTTGGAGTTGAGGACAACAATTATATCCATTCAAAATATGAATTAGAGTAATTCATTGTTTATTCTTTTTTAGTCAATTATGATATGGTCATGTGACTCGTTTGGGTTCAACAGGAATCTTTATTTATAATGGATTATCAATATGTATTCAAATAATTAATATGACTTTTTTTTTTTCAGATTTTGAGTCTGTAGAGTTTCGTATTAATAAAAACTCGAGTTCATATAATGGAAGTTAACTGTTATTTTTACTCATTGACAATGAAATTAAGTGATGTTGTGGTGTGAGTTAAATATGTAGAATTAAGGAGAGTGAGGAATTATATCATAATCTAATGGAAGTTGTTGTTAATTATATATATATATATATATATATATATATATATATATATATATATATATATATATATATATATATATATATATATATTATTGAGTCTTAATTGAATTTACATCCGAAAATAAAAAAGGAAATAAGCAATTAGAAAATAATTGAATTGATTAAGCTTGATTCCAAGTACTATTATACACGACAACTAAGAGAAAATCACTATACTGGGATACAAGAATCTATATGCACAATTTGAAAGTTGTAATCATAAATTTTATAAATAAAAAAAAGCTCCTACACTTTAAAGTATAATTACTAAGTATATAATAAATTAATTTAAAACTAAAATGTAGTTTTTTTTTATATATATCCACTAATAAAATGATAATCATTTTAATTTTAATATATATGATTTGGTTTACAACCTTTAATATATTGATTTCATTTTTTTCTCAAAAGAAAAAAGAGAATAATCTACATTATAATAATCTTCTTATAATATTGCTTAAAACAGAGACGTACATTTCAACTTGGAAATAGCTGTTCGATCTATCCATCTAATTATCAATTCATTTTTTAAACATTTAATAATAATAATAACACCACTATATCAGTGACCTGCAATTTTTGTTGACAAGTATTTATATATAATGAACACAAGGAGAGAGCACATGCTTGGTCACTTTTATTATTGTCGCGAGAAGGTAAGAATAGAATAGTGATAGCACGTGCCACACTCCCAAATTCTTCATGCGTTAATATTAAAGAAGTGAAAGAAGATCTCACAGATCACCACACTTTGTTTCTTCTTTACGCAAAACCCGGCTCTCTCCACATTCATCATACCATCACAATTCTTTTCCATAAAAATTGAAGTCAAATTAGGTTTCAAGACTTAAAAGGTTGGATTTTTGCGTTTAACAATTTTTTCTAACAACTTTTTAATGATAAACTACGTTTCACTATTTTATTGGTCTGTTTGTTTAACACAGACCAACCACAAACTATTATGTATGTGTTGTAATAAAAGTTGTTAAAAGAAATTGTTAAAAGAATATTTTCCTAATACATATTTAGTGTTTATGTTTATTATTTTTTTAAAGTGATTTTTGAATTTTTGAGTTTGTTCAATTTAATTCTTTTTACTAATAGTGTTTAAATCATTAACTATATAAAATCTACATAAGAAAAATAGAATGAGTTATCACTAGAGTTTAGAGTGATTAGTTTGTATCATCATCTCATCGCCAATCACTGTGAACGAGATGATGATACATGAGTCGACCACTGTGAACAAAATGATGACATAAATCCACTACTACGAGTTTTATTGTCTGAAAATTCATTCTATTTTTCTTATATGGAGTATACGTTAGGGATGGCAAAATAATCCAACGGATATCTGCAGGTTGAAAACAGATATCCAACGGATATTTGCGGATTGAAAAAAATTTATTAATATCATATTTATTTTACATATATTAACTCATTATTCATTAATATAACAGGTAGTAAATATCTGCGGATACTAACTATCCGTTGCGGATTTTATTCGCAGATTTTTTTGTCATCCCTAGTATACGCAGTTAGCAATTTAAACATTATTAGTAAAATAATTAAATTGAACAAATTAAAAAAAGAATTATTTTGAATATAAAAAAAATCGATAATCACTTTAAATAAAAATAATAAATTGAGAAAATTATAATTAAGTATGTTATGATAAGAGCACATTGAAGAGTGTGGGAGAAAATGGTTGGCGAATTTTAACGGAAAAGGTGAAAGGGTTGTGAGTGGGGGAGGAGGTGGAAGGCAACAAGTTGAAAGTGTGAGGGTGATATGAGATGATGTGATACGACACAAACCAATCATCTCACTCTTTCCTCGCATATGGTTTCTTTGTCTCAGAAAAAGACACCTTCGCCACCTTCTTTTGTTGTTCTGTTCTAGTTTTCAATGTCAGAATCATTACCATCTAATATTTTTTATTACTGTTTTTTCTTTATTTTAAACACTTTCATCATTCCTCCTTTTAGAGTTTAAAGACTTCATTCAGCTTTTGCATAAGTTTTAAGTAAGTTAACCACAAAACACATGATCATATATTTAGTAAATCATACCATATTTCATTTATTTAATCACTTTTTAAGTTTGAAATCAAATGGTATCTTTATTCAAAGAGCGTAGGAAAAATATTAAATATACCGAACTTCAATTTACATAAAAAGATTTACATTAGTTTTAATTAAAATTTTCAATTTTTCCCACGGAGGAGATTACATAAATATGATATATATTTGACTTCATTCAAACTCATCAAATATTGATATAAGTTTTAAGTTAAAAACTCCAAGGATTGAATTTATAATTTCTATTATGTTGTTTTACTCGATATTTATTTTCAACAATATTATCTTAAATATTTCTTACCATGGTAACAATTCATTTTTTTAACAAATATAAATTAATTAATACTTAATATAATAAGGTTACCAGTAACATTTGTAATTAAAGGTGAACTTATTTACATTTATTACTATTAGATTGTTTTTGAAAATACATTCAAAATAAAATTATAAGTAGATGAAAATACAACTATGGACTTAATATAATTTTTCAAAAGGATAAACTTATGAACCTAAATTCTCCTATAATAATTCTTCAGTTTCCTGCTCTAGTTCAAAAAGTCATTATCTTGTCAATTCATATCTCTACTTTCAAATATATATAATATGTATGATCATTTCATAAGAAAAGAAACAAGACACGCAAATGTAAGGATAAATTAATTTTCACAAAAATAAACCCAAATAGAAAGATATCATATATTTCCACAAAAGGTTGTCAAACTACAAACTTTGAAATAGAATATAATTAGTGTATTAAAGTTTATGTATTGTGCTACAAGAGCTTTTGAAATATTAATGTATTAAATAGACTCGTAAAACTTTGTAGTATCATACTTCATTTCAAAATTCTCTAGTGATCTTCCAATGCCTAAGACTAATATCCATAACCAAGTCATGACATGGTTAATAGTTCTCTAAGCATGTTTCTATTTAATATCTATCTTCCAGGTAGAGTTTCCTTAGACTCACACCGCCTAGATATCTGACTTTGTTTATTTTTAATTGTATTCAAGTATGATCCACTTTAGTGACATGTTGTATTAGCTATAGGACAACTTTCTTTAATTACTTTCATCTTACCCCTTTTAAGTTTTGTTTCACAAAAAAATCTACCACGCTTACATGTAAATATGTTACACAATGGTAATGAATTCAAACTTATCAAAAAATCTAGCCTTAACAAATGAGCATAGATTAAACCACCATACAACACATCAAAAGATTGTCACATTTAAATGAAGTATGTAACCAAATTTATTAATGTTAAACAGGCAAAATAATATAATAGAACAAACCACAACAAAAGGAATGACTACATAAACTTGACACAAATAAAAAAACATAACAAAATTTTCTTCTTCTTTCCACATTTTCACAATTCTAACATTATATTTTATTTATCAATTCAACCTCCAAACAATTATATATGCGTCTAATATATCAATCACAATTACAATGTATGTATCTTAAATTTTCATTCATACAATTATAAATACAATTCAGAAAAAATGAATTAATTTTCCATACCTTAATGTGAGTTCCTAAAATATATCACCACCTACACAACTTATCATCTTTAATTTGCTTTTTTTATATACTTAATAAGGTTCAAATAAAGATTGGGAGTGATTATAAGATTGCAAATAGATAAAATAACATTTAGAAGGTATAAAAGCAAAATGTAATAGAAAGAAGACTACGTACAAAGTCGAAAATAGATTGTCTCAGAAAAAAATTGTAAAAAATGAACTTACTTTATTTTAAAATTCAATCGATCCAAAATATTCATTAACTCCTGCAGTTAGATTTTGAAATAGATGAAAATGAAAAATAAATTTGAGAAAATAAGAAAATGAAAAGATGAATTGTGAATACCTTAATCTTAAGTGAGATGCCTTCATCATATAAGTGTATCACATCACTTAAGTGAGACAATTCTAATAAATACAATTAATTATATTTTTTATTCAGTCAACATATATTTTTTCAATTAACACTTATTACTTAAGAATTCTCACCATGATTAAGCAATACACTAGTTTAATATTATCCAATAAAATTTAAAAAACCATAAAGAATAAACTAATCATTAAGCTTACAATAGCTAGTTAATTAATCCCCTTTCATTATTTTTAAGCTCATCCAAACTAAACCATATACAATTCATTATTTCACTTAAGATATATTTTGGGTTATTGTAAAATTAATTCTCAAGTTTAACCAAATCATGCAACAAGTTGGATTTTACTTAGATGACATTTATGTTGTGGTAGTTGAGTAACGGTAACAAAAACACATTTATGTAAGTAACAGTTACAAACATTGAAAAAAGGGTCTAACTTTGTAATACAGAAGGCACCATCCAAATTTTTTATTTTCATTTTCTCACTAGTTTTACCAGCTACTTGTAACAAAGTACACTGCAATTTTAAACCAGTAATTTTATATTAATTTTTACGCTTTTTTTAAAATATATTAAATAAAAGTAATCTCTCATCAATATATTGATAACTTTATGTATTAAAAGTAAAATTAATCTCTTTAAATAGAAAAAGGATTTTTTTTTCAAAATTGTCAGAAATAAAATTTCACTTCTTCTTATCAATATTCAATTGATTCTATTTGTAAAAAAAATAAAAGTAATTTATTTTTTATATTACAACTTTTTTATAAAAAATAATTTTTTTCTCTATTTAAAGTGATTTTGTACAATTTTGTACTCACAATTTGATATAAAAAAAAAAATCAATTGATCCTGACATTTGCTTGCACGTGACAGTATTCTAATATAGTTTGTAATTTAAAGATTACAAAAAAAAAAATTAGAAGACAGTGCTCAGTAATGATCTCAACCCTAACGACGTCGTTCAAGCGTGTTCCTTGTTCATGCTAGCTTCGTTGCTGCTTTACCTTAAATAGGATTGCTGTGAGCATAAGGTCCCCTTCCTCTCGCCCTTCCAGCTTTGTTGATTTCTTCGTTTGGAGGATACCTTCAAAGGTCTCTCTCTCTCTTTCTCTCCTTCTTTCTCTCTAGCATGTTTAATGTACTTTGATTTGTTCATTTTTTTCTCTTTAATTTTAGCATTCTGTTCATTACCCCATCTGAAGATCTATTCCCTATATCTATATAACACCCTTTTAATTTTTTGACTGATAGCTGTTTGTAAGATGGTGTTAGTGATTATTGTTGTTTAACATAAGCCCAAGTTTGGTTTTTTATGTACCTTACTTATCCTGGCACTTCTTGATCTACCCATAACAAAGAAAAGACAAACATTTCACATTTTCATAGTTTACTCTCAGATCTGCCGTGGATTTGTGCACTGATTCGTGCAACGGATTCGACCCCATTGTTTAGATTGTAGATAATTGAGAAACAGTGAAATGGGTGGTGGCTTTTCGTTTTGAAGTTTAGATTTTTAATTTTTCTATTTTCCATTTTAATGCATTTAGTTGATCTGGCTAAAGGGATCTGTTGGTAACTTGCAGTTGGGTTGAGTGCTATAATTTCCTATTGTAAATAAAATAAAATCCCAGCTTCTGTTTACCTTTCCTGATTTTCTTTTTTGGCTTGGTTTAGGTGTTCGAGTGTGGAAGCTAGCAAAATTTTGAGGATGAATTGTTATAATCTTCATCAGAATGCCTTCTCAGCACGTGAAGAGATGAGGGGCTCTCTTCCCATTGCTGATCAGAATGGCCCTGTATTTTGCCCTAAGCCACGCCGAGCTGGAGTTTTAATGAACTTGCCTATTCGACCAGTGAAGTGGCATTTTGGGTAAGTTTTATAATTGATTGTTTGTCTTTTGATTCCATTATTGTACATTTTATTTGATGAAGACCTGATCTGTTTGCGTTTTGGTGTTTACTAGCCAACAAGCTGAGGGCTCTGATTCAAAAGCTGGGGCAGAACTACTTGACATTGTTCTTAAGAGGGTAAGAGATGACTCTGTTACAAGTTATTAGCTTATGTTTTTAACCAAGGAGAATATCTACATGTAAATGGCATGTTCTTAAGAGGGGTCTGATTTAACCAAGAGCAGTCAAATGGCATGTAAATTTTATCTTTCTTAAAAGTAGTTTATGTTTCTTAAAAATGCATGTTATATGGATTTTTTATTTGGTATTGATATGTTTATTTTTATGTGGGAATACTTATGGTATTTTCAAAGTTGCATCTTTAGATCGCCATTTTTAATTATATGTTTTTGAGCTTAAAGACATGTTGTATTTTTCAAACTTTAGCAATGTTTTATGAAACGGTCTTGAACTGTTATTGCGGCTGCAACACATCAAGGTTTTATGAAACAGGTCTCTGCAACAGTAATTGGCTGTATTTGTCTGTAATTTTCTGCAATATTAGGTAGGGTGACAAAACCACACCCTTTACTAGAACTTGCAATTTGCTCATGATGGAACCGCAGATAATTGTCACTGTCATTGCTTTTTGTGTAACGGATGTTGTTGTCTGTGATCTTTGATTGATTAATTTTAATTTTGTTTTCAATAGGAGAGTTACTGGGAGGATTTTTCCAACCAGATACCTTCCTCTCCTCCCTATTTTTGTGGTTCTCCTCCAGTTCGGGCTGCGAATCCCTTGATCCAAGATGCTCGCTTTGGAGATGAAGAGAACAGTCTTGCATCAACAGTTTCCTCGCCTTCTGGTTTGCTATCTCCATCTTCAGCATCTCGGAAAGGAGGATGTGCTAGGATGAAGTTTGGACTTAAACCAGCTGCAGTTAGAGTAGAAGGATTTGATTGCCTCAGCAGGGATTGTCAGAATTCTGGCATCCCTGCTGTTGCCTAAACTCCATTCATAGAAGTGTATATAGAAGAAATCCAGTGCCATCGCTTATTAAACTTGACTTAACTAGAGAATTTTGAATGTTTTGGAGGGAAGTCAGAAATTCAGTTAGTTGTGTATATATAGCACAAGTTTATTCTATATGGTGAGGTGAGTCCTCTCATTGTGATTATCCGTAGCAAGTTTAGGAAGTCGCAGGAATAGCAAACCTGTTTTCGAGGTTTGATTTGTAGAGAGCACGTCTTTTTGTAATATTAGGTGGTTTTATCTGAGTGTGTTTTAAAAATTTTAGGCTATCACCACAATTGTGTTCTGTATAGAAATTGGTGATTTTGATTATGATTCCTGTAAATATGTTTAGGTGACTTTGCAGTATGCTTATTATATGAAGTTATTCAATTGTATTTTCTGTTCCAAAATGCAGATCTTATCAACTCCTTTTTAATCTATGGTTACCAATGTTCATGAAGAAGGTTGGTGGAATCTTGGTTAAGTATGACAGCAGCACCAACTACTTCTTAGATTATTATGATCGTCATTTTCAATAGCAAAAGACAATTTACTTTGTTGCAAACCTTCATCTCCATATTCATCATATACTTTTTTTCTTCATTATTATCTTTTTTATTTCTTTCTAATCACCATTCAATCTCTAAGCAAAAAAACACAAAAAGATATGATTGTTGAAAAAAAAAATACATGAATTCTTAATGAAATGCATAAAAAAGAATTCAATGATTTAAATATAATTGTGACATTAATAAACAATATAAGGGAGCTGTACATCAAGTCTACGTTAATAATGGAATCATAGAAATCACTGCACTCTAATTCATTTTGAATCGTACTCAACAAAAATCCTTGAAAAATAATTGAAAAAAACTCTCACTAATTTTTTATCTAATATTCTTTAGTTCAATTCAACTCAGTTAGTAAAAAGACTCTCATTAATTCAATTCAAGCAGTTCTTTTTTTCATTTAACAGGAATATATTGAAAGCCTTCGAAGGAGGAAGTCAAATGTTGAGTCTACATGTTAATGTAATGGTGCTACTAACTTAATGGGTCGTTCAGTTACTCAGTTTAACATGATATATGGTCAACTTTCTAGCATTATTTCATTTTAATTAAAAATGAATTTAAAAAATAATCTATAAAACTAAAAGTTACATCGTGATAGGATTGCATTAAAAATATGTTTATATTAGTCTAATGTAATTTTTTAATAATTTTTATTATGATTATATATGTTTTACGTTTTCAAATTATTTTTAAAAATTGTATTTGTTCCCTAAAGTGTGTGTATATATATATAATATATATATATATATATATATATATATATATATATATATATATATATATATATATATATATATATATATATATATATATATATTGTAAGGCCATTTTATTTTAAAGCCAATTGGGTCTTTGCAAAAGGCCGCAGCCCAACAAACCCTAGGCCACTTGAGCTTTAGAGAAGGGGGGTTTAGTTTTCAGAAACTACTTTGTCATTCTGCAGAATTCCACTCTCTCTCTAAGAACCCTAACCCTAATTCCTCTACCTTCTCTCTACCATTTCAGAAAATTGAGCCAACCAATCTCTAATTTCTTTCTGCCAAATTACTCCTGGTGCGAAGAGCTTCAAATCCCACCGAATATTTCTTCGTTTCGTTCGGTAAGTAAATTTTCCCTCTTCTCCTTCTTCACTGTTCATGTTCAAGATTTTATCTTTTTCTGATTCCTGAGCTCTATGCGATTTTTGTCTTTTCGTTCTCATTTTTATTCTAGCTCAAAAAGGGCTAAAATCCATCACTCGTTCGATTATTCGTAAGTTCCTCTGTGTCCTAACTGATAGGGGCACTCTAAAAGCTTGGGTTGAGCTTGCTGCTGTTTATTTCCAGGTAAGGGGAGTTAAATTATATAAATGTATGATTTTCTGAGTTTATTCTTGGATTGATGAGAAAATGCACTGAAATTGTCTATGTAGTGAGTTAATATGTTTGGGTGTTCTATGCATGCTACATCTTGACTGTGAAATGTTGTTTGAGGTCGAGATAAAACGATACTATGTAATTGGTTACAATGTATTATGAACTGCTCTATAATTGATTCACTGTGGTTGAACTTGCTTTGTGCTCTATGCATGTTAAATTTACGTGTGATACTGTGTTTGAGATTGGGTATCCCTATTCCATGTTCCTAGCCTTTATAATGTTCTGGATGATTTTAAATTGATTGAATGGATGAGTATTGCATCTGGATATACTGAAGTGTATTCTGAGTTGCTGGAAATTACATTGATATTGTTAAATTGATGAGGGGGACTTGGGCTGTGTAGTAATTAGGTCTGTGAGTGAAAGTAAGACATTGGTTAAGGGTAAATGAATCTAGGACACTCTAAAGGAATTAGAACACCTAAACGAGCCAAACTGAGAGTGTTAGGAAAACCTTCTCTGTTGGTAGGATAGAGGGAACCTAAAAACCAGAGCTGGCACGTCACTGATCATATAGCAGCCCTGGTCTGGTCCAGTACGTTGTGACTAGTCATACGTGTTGGTGACGAAGGTGAGTCCGCTGCGGTGGACATCTGTTCCCACTCCGTTGACCAATTGGGGTACAAGAAGGTTGGGAGAGAGTAGAACCCTTAGGCAAGGATTAGTAGCTGAATTGGGTTGAAATTGGGTTGGGAAGAGGGAAGTGACATAGTGATTTTGGGGATTTGGGGTTTGGGGTTGTGTTAGAGTATTTAGGCATCATAGGTAAGTCAATTATGACTTATTAGAAGTGACAAAGATGGTAAAAACAGTTTCTAAGTGGTAAATTTGATTTTGGATTTCTAAGTTGAGGAGTTTGGTGTTTTGGAGTTAAATTGAGTCTTGATCACTTTAGATTTGTAGTATGAAGGGTTAGGATCATCTAGACATATTTAATTAGGCATAAAACAAGAATTAGGAGTGTTAGAAATTCACCAAAAAGCCTAAAACGAAATTGTCCAAGTGAATGAGAGGTTAGTTTCTGCTCTGCACAATTCCACAACCCATGTAAAAATCCACAATCTACTTGTGGACTTCTCTGTTTTCAAATCCACTGTTCTAGTAGTAAATCCACAGGTGGTGGAAAAAGCCACAACTTAGTTGTTGAACTTACTGGTTTTCAAATTGTTTCTCTCGAGACAATTCCACAGGTTGTGGAAATGTCCACAACTAGGTCATGGACCTCTCTGGTTTCAAGGTTTAGATCGCCCTAGTTATTTTCATTGCTTAGGTTTTAATTGAATTGTGATGCACTATTGAATTGTTTATGGTACTCTGATGTATGATTCATGTATGGTTTTGGTATGAATTTATATGGTATGAAGTTAGTATGTTTATGGTGGTGGAAAATGTATGAGTTAAAAGTGCTAATTTGTGATCCAAGTTAAGTAACAAGTGTCCCATATGTTCAAGATCTCTTGGTGAGATCTTTAGTGTTTTAAAATGAAAGTAGGGGCTCAGCCTTGGGAGTCATTCTGACGCTTCAATGGTCAATCAAACTCACTTAGAGAGGTTGAACCATGTGGTGAGAAGTAGCAGGAGGTCCTTAGTCTTGGGGGCTCCCAGTATGCCTCAAGGCCCAGAACGGACTAACCTCGTGAGTGTGGCAGGGTGGGAAACCCAAGTTTCATAAGTCACCACGGGTGCAAGACTCGCCATAGCCCGACTCTCATTTTAAAGTCCGGACGAGTCAAGTCTAGAACTTCACATGTTTAGGTTGTATGTTATAAATCTGCTTTGTTTTCTATTCATTTTCATATGATCACATGAGAAATCTATTGTATGTTTCTTATTTATATAATTAGCTCACCCTTGCCTTGTTTGTTTGTGTATGTTGTATGTCTCTCTTTTGTAATGATCATCCATTTTTGGATGTGAGCAGAGGTGAATGAGGTCTCAGTGGAAAACGCCCTGGAGGAGAACGAAGACACTGTAGCTGCCTAGATCTTTAGGAATTTTCTTATGCCCTTTTAAATCTTCTGTTTTTGAGATACTAAGAATTTCCACGTTTTAATTTCCTCTAAATTTCCTGGATTACTGTAATCCTAATTTAACTAATTAAACACTCTTGACTGCTTTCTATTATCATTTATGCTTACGTCTTAAATTATATAAGTGTATGCTATATTTTGGGATCACACACACACACACACACACACACACACACACACACACACACACACACACACACACACACACACACACACACACACACACACACACACACACACACACACACACACACACACACACACACACACACACACACACACACACACACACACACACACACACACACACACACACACACACATATATATATATATATAAATTTTTATTCTATCATCTGTAAACTATAATTAGGGTATATTTCTTTTATCATCGTAAAAAACTTTACTATATCTATTCATTTTTGTGTTGATGTTAAATATGAGTCTTTGTCTCATATTAAGTAAAAATAGAATATTATATAAGGTTGAACATTTATTTGTTGAAGAAGAAGGCGGATCTCAAATTGGGGGTAGAATTGTAAGGAGAGAGTAAAAGTAAAATATTAAGGTTTGGTAAATAACATATAAAATAATAAAAAAGTATAAAGGTTAAAAAATGTAAAAGAAAAGGTTATTTTTATAATTAAAATAAAATTGGAGAAAGTTGGGGAGGTGGAGGGAGCAAATGAGGAAGTGGAGGGAGCAACACCCTTAGAAATAAGGTCAATTTATAGTATATAAATAGATGTACACTTTACAAGCCGATTGTAGGGTTGAATTAGGTTTAAAGTTCACTTTTTATCTTATTAAACTATTTTTTCTTAATATTATATATATATATATATATATATATATATATATATATATATATATATTATTGTGAAAGTTGTGTAAAACATTATCTTTATAACACATGAAGATTTATTCTATGATATAATTTCTTTTGTCATAAAAAAAATATTTTGTAAATTATGTTTGTATAACTTTTATAAAGTGCATACATATAATATGTACAAAATTTAAAATGACATATAATTTTTGAGGACATAAAATACCACTAGTGCAAAAGGTGAGAGAGATTATGTAGAGTTTATAACTTCGGTTATCTGTGAAACCAAGACCAAAAGTTCCTGTATAGAGATTTGGTCTACTAAATATAAAGGAATGTCAGTTTTGCAAAGGGTTTTTTCGACAATTGGGCCAAACGTTCTGTAGAGAGATTTATATCAGTTGAAAAGTCTTCGTTTGTCAGTTTTACAGACTCTATAACAACGGTTTTCTGAAGTTCCTGAAGAAGCAAGATCATGTATGATCTACTTTTAACTTAGATATATATTATCACAAAAATTTCAAAAATGTAACGGTATCATGTTATGCTTCGAATAAACCGAAACATAATAGACGCATTAGAAAGTTTTTTTTTACTAGTATATATTTGGTTTTTTAATACCATGCTATCAAAATAAAAATTTCTATGAGCTAAAATTATTAATTTTTTTAATAATTAATAATTTGTGCCGTGACTTCTAATTTATTGATGGTGATTCTAACTTATCAATATATAAAATTTAAAGACTTTAAAATGAACTCAGCATGTGATTCTAAGTTAGTGAGTCCTTAATAAACTTTAAGGAAGATTTTATCACAGATTTGGACACTCTTTTATGGGTGGCTTTTGTTACTTTGCCATTAGGTAGGTTGATGGTGACACTATTATAGGGACAATGTTGTTGTCATTTTTCAAAGGGGCAACGATTAATGTATGGAACCTTCACTTTAATCTTTTGCATGCAAATCACACAACATCCGATGCTCATCCTAAAACTGAATGGGTAGGTATTCTCAGTGGCATGGGACAGACAATATAGTGAGAGCTAACAAAGGGTCGTCGTGATGAATCTTTGGAATGCAGATAAAAGAAAACTCTGTTACCGACAAAAACTAGAAAGAAGAAAAACAGAGTTCAAGAATGTTTCAAGACCTACCATGTCTTGTGTTTCATTCTATACGTGCATGTCTTGTGATAGGATAGTTTGTACATTCAGTTTCAAAAGGAAACTAGAAATAAAACTTTAGCAGCATGCACTTTGAATTCAGCATCGACTCATCGTTTTTCTACTCTGATCTAATTAATAAAGAATAATGATTAATATATTCACATCATACATCTGATATATTTATATCTTTATTTTCTCTTTAGGTATATATTAAATGTTCATCAACCTTTTTTATTTATGTGAATAATTTTTCTTAATGAAATCCATATATGCATGGTATGTCCATATTCACAACAATTGACGAACTCTAAAGGACGATATCATTTCTATTTAGCCGGCCATTCCATATAATTTATTTTGACATATTTAAATTTTTTACATTCATTTAATACTATTTTTTTCTTACTTTTTACTCTTTTTTTAAAAAATTATAAAAAATTATAATTTTATGTCATTATACTCTTATATTATACTCTATATCTATGTCAAACGAAGATTTTTAAAATGTCAGGATAACAAACATTTTTTAGAATTTTGCTTAAATTCGAACCCATAGCTGATGATAGAACTAGAATAGATATTTTCTGTTTCCTACTCACACGAGCCCATATCCTTGCTTTTTTATCAATCTCTAATTCTAATCTATCCCCCAGTCTAATATTATAGTGCCAGTATAGACCGAAATTCCGTTAGGGTCCAATTCTGAACGGTAATAAATACCAGGACTTTGATTACTATTCTGTATATTCCATTTACTATAGAAGTTCCCAGATAATTCATTAGAGAAATATTTCCAACAAAAAATAGGATCTATTGCATATATATATTATTTCTTGATAAGGACTCTTTTCTGCATTTTCATTTGGGCCTGTCATATTAAAAGACAGGATTATTTAATATTGGCAAGAAATCTGTTAATTGTGATTTTCTATGATCTACTTAAGAAATCTGTTAGTACTTTATTATTTTATTTACGGATTTTTACAGTAGTTATTAGTTATAACTCTATTGAAAGTGCTATATTTTATTTTCTTTATTTTCCATGAGGAGCTTTATAGTGATTATTGATTCTTCAATGGTATTGTCATAAAAGATTGCTATATATTCAAATTTAATTATAATTGTAATAATACACTTTTAATAGCTCGTTTTTGGAGTTTTATAGAAATTCAACTCATTGTAACTGGTAAAAATACAAATGCAATGACAAAGTTTCCTATTTTGGGTCTATTTGATCTTTTCGCAAATTAATACATTTCAAATCATTTTAATGCAAACCTAAAATAGCTCCATCCTATTTTTGCGAGTTGCGACAACACGGACCTGTCCGTGAACCGTTCACTTTTTCGAAAACAAAATAGAAAAATAAAATAAATCAAAGTCAAACTAAGTTTTATTCAAATACACAAAAACGTTTAACATTAAAATAAGCTAAAACATATTTTAAGTCTTTTAAACTCAATAAAAAAAATTAAAATTCATCAAAACTTTTATATATTTTAATTTTCAAACTTTAAAAATATATAAGTATAGTCCTTTTGATCTAATTATATTAAATTTTGTATGTATCAAATACATTTTCAGTTGACATTTGAGTTATTGATACTGTTTCAACTTAAATGTGTTATAAAACTTGATATTGCAAGAGTTAGTTCTAGAAAAAACATTGAATCAACATTACTTTTTAAAAATTGCTTCTCTCGTATGATCAAATCAAAATCTTAAGAGTCCATCTCTGAATGATTTCATCTAATCTACAAGGTTATGCAAGTCACAAAATTCATTTGAGATCAACTGCGATTTTGATCATATTCTAGCTCTATAAATAAAAGAATGTCAATTTAGAATGATATTTAACAAGCCTAAAAAAAACAATGTCAAATTAAAATGATTATATCCTATCATTTTCAATTTTAGATATGAAAGTTTGAAACATAAAAATTAAAAAAAAATATTTAATATTAAAATAAAGAATGAGATATTGGTATTAGAAAAAGTGCATTGGACAAATAGGTTGGTGAGCCCATGATGAGGTTGGGCCATTATATAAAAGGTAAATTGGACAAAAAGAATCTAAGCAATGTGTTTATTGTATAGTGTGTAAGTGAGTAGAAGAATTAGGGTTTGTGGAGTGAATGCACATTAATAGAATGGATGCCAACCATGATGTCGGTAGGTAAGGTTTTTAAGGAGCCAAAAGTTGGTATGTTGGTTAAAAGTTGTGTTGAATGTGTTATTTGTTTATGTTGGAATTTGGACATCATCAGCCTTTGCTATGGCGCAAAGTGCGCTACACAAACTCACTACTTTCCTTTCCTTGGGCCCAAACATTCACGGATCACTCTTCTTCTCCATTTTTCTTTCAAACCTTTCACCAATAATTCATCATTTTCCTCATTAAGGATATACATTTTAAATCTAAACTTTCTTTATGTTTTTCCTTTTTAAATAAATACACCATGCTTCGTTTTTTTTTCTCTTTACTTTAGTTTGCTTTGTATATATGCTTCAAGTTTTACTCATTATTAATTCCAATAAACATTGCACACCCTTTGTTTGATGCTATAAAAGCAATATAGCCAGCTTATGTCTATTCATTTTGATAAGTTTTTTGATGATTCCTTCTTAAAAAAATAATAGTTTGACACATACATTTTTTATATTCATTTAATATTATTTTATTTTTTTTTTACTTTTTATTCTTGAAAAAAAAAATACAAAAATTCACTTTTTATAACTATTTTATCTTTGTATTATGTATCAAATCAATATAAAAGTATGTCATTTTACCATTATTTTTATTATTTTTATTGAAGAAAATAATTTTTTTAATCTCTTGATGTGTAAATAAAGTTGTAAGCGTAATATTAAATGGTGGTCTACCTACCAATAAGGTTTTAATATCTGAGAAAATAAATAAATAAGAGTATAATGAGTGAGAAAGTAAATGGTATCAAAAGAGTGAGTTGAAGCAGATCTCTTTGATGAATAAGTTATAAGTATTATCATGAATTGGTTAACTATAATATAGATCATTTCTGAATTAAAAAGAATTACTTTTTAGTTCTTTGTATTTTTATTTTATATTAATTTATATGATAATATTGTACCCGCATAACAAGTTAGAGATAATATTGAAAATAACCAAGTTGCTGATTTTATTTCTTTATTGCTGTGTATTTTTTTTGTGTGTGTGTGTGTTAATAATAATTGATCCATGTTCTTAGATAAAATTGAGTATATTGCATAGGTAAGTACACAAATGTTCAAAGTTTAAAGTTTGAGTATAATATATATTGATGCATGTCAATGGCTTATTTGATTTGATACTCAGACGAGGATAAAAGAGATTTGAATAGTTTTAGTAATCTTTGTAGTGTTTAGTTCAACAAGATGATTATGCTTAACAAAACTTAGTGTGATGTTTATATATTTGTAAGTAAGTTTTCAATTATGATTATTGATTCTTGTATTGTCATTTACGTGTAGTCTTTGATAAGACAATTTTAAATTTTTTTAACAAGGTGTTTTCATGAACTTTAAAATGATAAAATTTGAACTTGGTTTGAATTGCTCAACTTGATGTCCGAATTTCTTATGATGCATAAAATTGACATATTAAAAGTATAATAAAAATATGATCATGAAAATAAATTAAGTCTTGTTCTAATTAATTAAGACATAAAAATAAAATCATAACAAAATTTCTCTATAACATATATGAGGTCATTCATAATAAATTCATCATTTAAAAAGAGTGAATTAATTTAGGTTAAATCGATTAAATTGAATCTAATCCAATTTAATTGAATTGAATCGAGTTGTTAATATAATAAACAGTCCTAATGATTTGATTTAAATATTAGAACTAACACGTAGTGTTAAGTCAAAACTAATTACATTTATGCAAATCTTAAAGAAAAAAAATAAAATACAGAGTCAAATAAATTTAATATTTCTCAAATAAGTTTTTTCAACTTCAAATCCTCGTCTTTGTCCTTCAACGTTTGACCAAATTAATTTAATTCGATTATTTTTTCATTAATCGGACATGATCTAATGTGGTCATTCCTAAGGTTATTATAATTTAAAAGTTTTTAGTTCAGTAGGTAATTTGTTTTTGACTTTAATGGATTATGGTATTGTTGGTAGTGTTTTATTATATTTATTTTGGGTGAAAACTAATGTAGTATTCTTATTTAAAGCAAAAAATGAAACCTCAATCTAATCAAGAACAAAAGCCATGTCTAATGGGTGGACAAATCTATTGAATAGATTTAAAACCTAACACAGAAAGGAGTATCTAAATAATCTGTTGAATAGATTTAAAACCTAACATAGCAATATAGATATAAAATAATTTTGTAACATATAACGTGCTACACCGAATTTTGTTTCTTGTTTATCTCATTCCAATTTGTCTTTCTGTCCCTCTCTGCATTAACTGATAAGACATTCGTATAACTAACTGTCTTTACAATAAAAAAAAACATTTTTTTTTCTTTTTCCCACTTCATTAATGTAAAATGAACATGTTACTCAGATATCATCTTTAAATAATATTATTTTCTGTGTTCCAAAACTATACTTGTTTTAGTAATTTTGTTTGGTTCAAAAAATTGTTTATGCAAATTGTCGAATATGTGATTCTTTTTCAGTCACACTTTTATATATGTATCAGAACATTAAATTATACAAAATGGGTGCATTTCATGGAGGTATTTTATACTAATGTTTTATTAATAATACTAATGTTTTATTAATAATTGTGTAAATAGTTTTTGAATGGCAGAAGCATACATAAAAAACAATTACTTTATTTTGTTCATTCTATAATTATTGAATTTTAATCATCTAAATACATTTTAAATTGACGGATACTCTTCTGATTAAATATATTATATATTGTGTTAGGCATTGAGTAAAAATAAAAATAAAGAAACTATTTTCAATAACTTTTTTTTTCGATCAAGGATGTGGATTTGAGAGAATTTATTCGAGAAATACAACTCTTTAATTCAAAGTTTTAAAACAATGAGTATATGAGCTTAAATTCTTAGATGAAAGACATTTTAATATATGAAAAAGAACACCATTGATAAAAAAAACAAAAAATAAAAAGTACTATTTATCAATTTTCTTTTTTTTTAAAGGATGGAAGATGATATTCAATTAAGTTAAATTAAGAAACATTCATCTATTTTTAACAAAATTCTTATTTATTAATATCTTAAACTCTTATCAAAAGGGAATTCTTTTAAATATAATTGTTGGAGATTACACATTAACTAGATATAAACAAGTATAAGTGAATACAAATTTCACTTTACTAATATTTTTTTGAGTTGAATTAGATTTAAAGTCCATTTTTTAAAATGATATTAAAGTCATAAGTTAAGACTTGTCCTAACCACATATGTGTTGTTGGTTGAACTTATAGTATTACATGCTATCGAATCATCAATTAATATTTAGTCTCTCTATATATTTAAACGTGATGAAATATGTTAAAATCTCACATTAATTATATATAAAAGGAGTTTTTTTTTATATATAAATAAGTACAAACTCTACTTTATAAATTAGTTTTATAAAATTGAATTAGATTTCAAACTCTACTTTACTTTTTTTTCTTTCTTCCAAAAATTGAATTTTGTCTTAATCTCCTTGGAAGAGTTGGAACTCATCTAGTACATTTGTCCTGTTAAGAAGTTATAGTCATGGGTCTCATATACTATATATTTATAATAATATGCTAAGATCAATCACCTAATTAGTTACATTCCCTTCCATGAAACTTTTTAGGAATCATAACTCCTGAAACGCTGTAAGCCTCCAAAACAAGAATTTGCTTGTTTGTGTAGAAAATTTCTCTACTGTGTTGGAAGCTCAAAGTTGTCATTTTTTGAAAAAGTAAAGTTTAGTTTACAATAGTCACATGGAAGGATAAACTCATAAAGTAGAGATTTTTATACAAGGTAGTGAAATGAAAATTTTGATCAAGTTAAAATAATATAATATTTTAACAAAAAGCTGAAAGATACAACTCGATGGAGAGATAATTGATAAAAACGAGATGACTGAGAGTAAGGATTTGAATGTGTTGGTTTCTTAAATGATTATTAATTTTGACCAAATCTAGAAAACTTGGTCAATGGAATTGTGCAATGTTGGATTTTCGAAAACTTAGTTAGCTTTCCGAAAATTTAATAGTAGTTTTGATTTTAAACAAGTTTGATGTACCAGTCAAAATCATACGTAGGACTTGTTTGTCGTGGTTATCTGAGTAAATCTTTGGAATTTAAACTTATTTTCTTTATAAATATATATGTACTTTAATTTAGGATAATCCATGCATTAGATTCCATTACTCCACAACTCTATCTTTATCATACGACAAGTTCAATGCTCATTCACAAAAAATCAAGAGTATTCAACATTTTATATCGATATCATTTTAATCTTCGCTTTTATATTTTAATTTTCTATACTTTTATTGAATTTTCCATCTCTTAATTCTTTTCTTCCTTCCTTTGTTTCTCTATATTTTATTTTCATTTTTTTTTCAATGTCACACTAAACTTGTTAGAATTTCAAGTATAAGTTTAGGTATAAGAAAATAAAGTATCATATAAAGTTAAAAATCTATTAATCTATTGTTTTAAAATTTAAAGTAAAAATGATATTGATTTTTACGTAATTAAATTCAAATCTTATTGATATTATATCTAACCGTAAATCTCTTTCTCGATAGATAAAAGTTAATCCTAAACAGATATACATTTGATTTTATTATTAAATTTAATGAATCACACTTGGATTTTTGATTTAACCTTAAACGGATCGAACAGCAAGCATATGTTCGAAGATGTAGCAACATTGTTGCTCTGTTAAGGAATAAAAACGTCTCTTCAATGTTTCTTTCCCATGAAAAAGAACTCACTTGTGCATCAGCTAAGATCCTAGGAAGATTTGGACATGTTCAGTTTTGGGAACGAAACTGTTATCTAATTTGTCTTTCCATTTGAATGATGGGAGAAAAAGGAAGCTACGAAGCAAAACATGCACCGATAGATTTTCTCCAATCCTAAACGTACAAGAGCATCTATACTATGATTAATCTCCATTGTTATTTGAATTCTTCTGGCACATGGGAATATTAACATGTCCCTACCATCTTCGTCCTTCAAAAAAATCGTTCTGAGAAAAAAATGTATGAACATACAAAAAGCCTATGCAACTAGGTTTTCGGTTTTTGGTCAACAACAACTTCTCACTTTTATAACCATGAAAAACTTTCTGCTTTTTTTAATTATTAGAACATTTTGATTCTCTTCCACCAGTCCTTTCCGCCAAGGATGACATTTTACTACAAATCCTTTTTCATCAAATCCAATGAAGATACTTTGTTTAATTTAATTAATTACCATCTTTTCTTAACGTTCAAATTTACTATAATCACGCACCGTCAATCCAATCACCACCCTTTTTTAGTGCATCGCATCTTCATCTATAGAACATATCCAAAGCCAAAACTGTGTTAGATTCTTGGACTGGATTCTGCTTCATCATTATTAAGTTATTGATCCTTAAGATTAAGGACATGAAAAAGTTTTAAGCTTTCGGTTGGTTCCATGGAGATTTTCTAAAACTACTTTGGCTAGACTAGGTTCGTAGTTCATAGACTCCAACGCTGCAATCAAAAGTAATTCTAAATATATACAATGTTTTTCAACGTTGACTCATCATCATCATGTGCAAAAAAACGAGTTTCTTGTTATAGTCATTGCGATCTACTTCAAATGTAAGAGGAGTCAACCAGTCAAACACATGCATTCATTCTCAGGAAAGTGGCTGGGTTTTATTTTATTATTATATTATTATTATTATTATATATTTTTATATAAGCCATGAATTGGTAGATATTCTTCTGGTATATATAGAGAATAATCATGTTAAAGTTATATACTTTATTCTTATTAGGTAACTTCAATTAACCATACAAAAAGTTTTCTCTTTATCTGAACACTCTTTCCTTTCATTGTTGGATTAATATGCCAGTTTCAGTACACACAATGTCAAAGGCATCTTCCTCTTTAGAACAAAGGGCCTCCAAAGGTTCCACCTTATAATGTTATAGATAACCTTTTGACAGAAAGCCATGGAAAGAAACACAGTTTTCTAAACATTGTTTTTTTTTTTTCTTTTTCTCTCTCTTTTTGCTATAAATTTGATTTAATCACACTTGCATTGTAAAAAAAATATTGTCTTCCAATCTTACTCTGGCATGCATAATAAGATTCTTAAATTTTTAGTAATAGTTGTGTGTGACGTTTTTCTAATTAATTGATAAAATATATTTTTTTTTATAAAGATGGAACTATCTAATTTAATTATTCAATATGTAATTCATTTCTGTCTAGTATAAATTAAAAATAAGTTCAGTTAGGTACTATTAGAATTTGAAATTGTTTTTAATAGGATCTTAAGCATAGATAGGTGATACAATGTGAGTGGATTGAGGAGTCTTACGTAACACACGAGATATATTGTAAAAGACTTTTCATATTTAAGTCAGTAAAAGAATTTAAATTTTTTTAATAATAAAGAATAAATATTAAATTTTTTTTAATAATAAAGAATAAATATGGAAGAGTGTGTATTTTTAAAAGAAATACAATGTGTATTTATAGATTTTTAATTCCTATGAAGTTTATTATAAAAAATAATATTAAAAAAATATCAAATAATACTAACAAATATAATAACTTACTGTATAATATGATAATTAATGAAATAATAAAAATAATGTGATACCTTACGTGATATATCAAATATTCTATAAATATTATATAACATATTATGATATAATCAAACTATTAAGATTGGATAAAATATACAGTTAATTAATATATGAATATTTTTTTCAAACAAATATATTTTACTTTATATTTAATAAAATTGAATAATTTTTTTTTAAATTATATCACTTTAACATATTTTTGAAGTGTAAAAAATTAATATATATCCATAGACAATTCTTGATCCTAAAGCTGTTTACACATCCTTTATGCATCATCAGAATTCTTTAAGCTTTCACATCTGGTCCTAGCTTTTCTTTGCTTTTTTACTTTTCACTAAAAAAAATTGTTCATGTATAACTATTCTGACTGTTATATATTCCATTTAACTAACTTTCTATAGTGTGCTTTTAGAATCATTTCTGTCCTATCAAAAAGCATTTTTTTTTTTATTTCCGTTGGGTATCGACTTTTTAAGGGCGCTACTGGTAAATTATGAAATTTGCTTTTGATGTTCTGTGAAACGACAAGTACGAAGGATCTAAATTTTCTGCAGTTATTGAATATTACAAATATCAGGACAGTCCCTATAGATTAAAACAAAGCAAATGGGTTCTTAACCATTTCAAGATATATAGATAATAAATTTTGCAATCATCTCCTTCATACTATGTTCGTGTAAGAACACAGAAAATTAATTCATCCTAATAAACCGAGCATTTAATTTTCATTCTGAACACACATTTTTCTAACTACCCAGAATTTATTACTAAATGGAACCCCTATATATATAATGAAAGGAATATACGAAAATTAGACGGCAACATTTCTAATTCAAATAGGACAAATAGGTGGATCTAATTAAATAAAGAGATATAATATTAATGAGACCTGAATCCAACTGAGAGATTAACATTATTTTTTACTCAAAATGTTAAGATAATAGGTTAATAAATATTCAATCTTATATAATATTCTACTTTCTTATTTTTATCTAGGACCATAATATGTTAACAATTTTTTTACAATAGATTATATGTCACTATTTTATTGGTCCGTATATTTGAAATAGACCAATCACAAGCTACCACCTAAGCGGTTGTAAATAAATTGTTAAAAAAAGTTGTTAAAATAACATTTTTCTTTTATCTGATATGATACTTAGACCCACACTTAAAATACTAACATGTATGAATAGATTTATTAAAGTTTAGATGGATCATTGTAAAAGAAAAGCTTAATACCAATTTTGATCCTTATTTTTGTTAGTTTTATTCAAAGTGATAATCGAAGTTCAAAATAATACTAATTTTAGTAATTTTTGTTAAATTTGATTCTTTTCTTTAACGTGGTTAAATAATTAACGACACTGTAGAGATGTGTACAGTACAGTAATTATAGTTGGCAGAAGATGGAATAAAAAGATTATGTATATAAACTGATGAAATGGGTAGTTGAGAATGAGTTGTAAAGTGAAGGAAGGCAACCTGTGTGTATTCAGAAAAGCAGTGGAAGTTTTTACAGACAGTAATATTGTAGGGTATTGAGAAAAGCAGTAGATTATTAGTACATTAGACATATGCAGAGGTTAAAATTAGTAATAACTAGATTGTCTTTTAACAGGAAGTATTTTGATTGTGTGGTATTTACTGGCATTGAATGATGTGTTGAAAATGTTGTTTTCCTGAGTGTCTGTCTTGCAGAAGAAGCAGTAAATTAAAGGGTTCTTTATGTTGAATCTGGTGTCCCAACTAATAACTGACAGTTACAGGCTTTTATTTTTTTTTTTGTAAAAGTCAACTTAATTTTGTGAGTAGATTTTAGGAAGAGAAAATTAGGTTAAAATTTGGAAGTGAGAAGTAGCGGAAAAAGGAAGGTAACATGAGAATTAATGGGGACAAAGGCTGCATTACATGCTGACATGCAGGCTCATCTCTCTCATTGGTTCAATCAACGGTTCAAAACAGTCTTTTTCATATATTCAAAACTACTTTCACCATTTTCATCTCAAGATCTACAAATCCGACAACATTCCCGCCCAAAACAGACAAATCCGACAACTTAATTTTATTAGTATGATTTCATTTGCATTTTAAAAAAATTAAAGATCAATTTCATATATATGATTCATATTTAATTACTTTTATACATTATATATATTTTTATTTATTATTTATAATTTATTTTTTTTTATGTAAAAAGTATAACTCTCACTTTTAAGTATTCAATTAAGTAAAATTTTTGTTCATTAAATTACTTAAAATTCCTATCTTATTTGTTTTATTTGACATTTTATTTCATTTGAAGAATTTTTGTTCCAATAAAAAAATTTCCGTTCTCAATATCTAACATTGGTTTAAGTTCAAATATGAAAGATGCAATTCTAAATTTGAAGTATTAGTTAAAATTTTACCTTTATACAATTTTGTTCAAGTGATATTCAATTGATAATGATAACATTGACATTAATGTAATATTGAGTGTATATTTGGGTTATTATATATGTTTAATATGTGAGATGTATGTGGATAATGTGAATGTATTGGCATGATACACACATACATATAAGAGATATTTTTGTTGTATTTTATATAATCTTAGAAATTATTTTTAATTTAACAGCTAGAAACACATGTAAAACTTTATAACTAATTGATTCATGATGAAACCTTAATATATATAGCACTACAAAAGAATTACGATTGAAACTATATTACAAATCGTATGTAATACATAGGTACACTTGGTCATTATAAACATACAATTTAGGGTTATGATATTTTATTCTAAGAAAAAAAAAATACAAATATAATGTGTGGTTTGATTTGAGATTCAATAGTGGAAAACGGATTTAAATTGTTTGTGGTATACAATGACTTTGTTTGGTTTAACCTTACTATATTGTACTTCAAATAAAAGAAAAACAAAATGTCTAAAGATAAATCTCTTACTTTTGGTGTTTAGTGGAATATTATTTTGCTTTTCTATGCATATAGGTACAATCATTTGCTAGATTTATGAGGTATATTTATGAGGTATATGCTAGTTTGTAACAAGAAAAAAAGACATACATATTGCATGATTGGTTCATGAAATAGCTAGATGTTAGGACCTTTTTAGCAAAAAATTATTATCAATGAATGATTCTTTGATTTTCCGTTTTTATTATTTACTGCTACAAAAATATTAGTTTATGTTATAAAGAGTTAGTTTAGTCCACTATAACACAATGTAAAATATTAATTTTAAAAAAGTTAAACGATGGTAAAATTATTTTCAACTATCTAATTGTTGATGGAGTTTCTTTAACCAAGTTTAAGTCTCAAATATGGCTATGCTAAACATAATGATTTGTGTTAAAACTAAAAAAATAAAAATAAAATAAGAACTAGACAAAAATTCATGATAAAATTACATTTTATATATAAGGAAAAAAAATCTTAATACATATAAAAAAACTAAGTAAAAATATGAATGGAAAATAGTAAACCCTTGATTTTTTTCATAAAAATAATTTTATATTTTGAATTTCATGTACTAGGAAAAGTATAAATTCTTCGTTATATTACAAAAATATTATTAGTCAATCCATTCACATTCCAAAAAAAAAAAAATCTTTAATTTTTAGAAGTTATTGATTAAGTAGAGTTCTTGATTGAGAGGATTTCTTATTGACTTTTCTTGGGCTACTCCTATATTGTAGTTTAAAATGATTCATCATTCTTTTCGGTATAAAAATCTTCCTTCTTATTAGTTTATTCATGTTAATATTTGATTAATATTTATATATATGATAGTAATAGAATATGTTTAATGTTAATAGAGTCAGTTTAGCTAATAATAAAACGATATTAATTATTTTTAATGTTTCAAATATGAAAAATTATTTATGTTAATTAATGTCAGACTATATCATCGAATTCTAATAAAATAAATATTATAAATAAAAATATTAGTATTAGCCTAGTTGATGTTAATCAACCATCTTAAAAGCAACAATATTTTTTAAGTTTCCACACGGAAAATCAAATTCATAATAATTCTTTTACTTATTAATTGTTTGTTTACCGAATAAAAGAAGTTAAAAACACGCTAAAAACTCCTAGTAACTTAGTAAAACAAATAAACAAAAACACCAATAAAAAAATTGGAATAATTAAGGAAATAATTTTTCAGCTCATAAAATCAATAATCATTAAAATAAAATGAATGCAGATTAAAAAGTAAACGTAAAAATGATTATAAATATTTTATTATTATTACAATAAAACTAAACAAAAATAATAAATAAATCAGTAATCAAAAATTAATTAATTATACATTTTATTTACTTTATTTTCCATTTTTCTTATTATTTTTTATTACTTTCTTTTTTTACTATCCAAACAAAAATGAGGATAAAGGTGGAGATATGTAGGAGTGACAAAGAAGATCCCCTCTTTGACCAATGCATTGTTTCAAATAATATAAAAAAAAATTGACTGGAGCTGATAGTGGAAGTGGGTGCATTTTATTTTATTCTTTACATTAATAATTTTATATGAATTAAAAAATTATGAAAAAATTTCTTCCACTTTTCTACTTTTTATTATCTCCATCTATCTAAATAAGACATCATACTTAATATATTTATCATCTACTTTTATCCTTCATATTTCTGAATATTTCTTTGACCTGAATTTCAATCACAATACAAACAAAACATAACCAGTGTACTGTGACATGAAAAAAAGGACATTTTAATGTACTCCTTTTGTTAATGTTAGGTGAATTATGTGGATGTTTGTTCTTGCTGTTCTCTTCAACTTCTGTTTTGTTCAGTTATTATTATATGTAGGACAGGTTACAAGAGCACAAGCTGTTAAACAATCATACATGTTTTCTGTTAAATGATACAAATCAGTTTCATAATCACACAGCTCAGTGAGAAGACTTGTGAATTTTCATGAATCCTATATTTATGGATCATATACATTGTACTTAACGACATATATTTCATTTTAACATTTTATCTAATAATTAGCTCCATATTTCTTGTAAAGGAAAAAAGGTTGGTAGTTTATTACATACTCTTCAAACATTCTTCAATTTTTTATTTTTATTTTTTATGAATTTTCATCTAATGTAGTATATTTAAAACCATATGACAATAGTTTATTTTTTATTTTTTGTTTGGTTCTCGTGACTGTTATTTGGGAGACTCGTGACTATGATTTAGGAGAGATTTGAGAAAAATTATTTAATATACTGAAGGGGTGTAAAAAACTACATTTAGTCGTGTATAAAAAAAATTTATAATTTCATAACAATTACTTTAAAATACGTCTTTCATAATTTCACATTTTTTAAAAACAAAATAGAATGAATTAACATGGTATTATTAAATTATATATTAATTGTGGTTTTTTTATATTTCTGGGCAAAATTAATTTTTTATTATGGATCTAGGTAATTTTTTTTTTATATTTATGTAAATTTGTAAGTTATGCAGTTTCATACGAGTTTAAATGAAAAAGTCGTGCAAGAGTGTATCATTTATGCACTATCACAACAAAAAATGTGAAGTCGTGTATCTCTCACACATTTTCAGACACTTGATAATCGATTACAAGCACTTGTAATCGATTACACAGTGTTAAAGTTGTGTAAGAGATACAACTTCACTAATAATCGATTATATCACTATTGTAATCGATTATAGTGTTGGAATTCAAATAAAAGGGTCTGATAATCGATTACAGTGTTCTTGTAATAGATTACAAGGAAAGAAAATGTTAAAACTAAGTTAAAATATGAATTACATCAATTATATTCATGGAAATTCAAATTACCAAAAGGATTTTTACATAAAAAAGTTGTCATGTCTCCTTTATACTCATCATAAATTGGATTAATTGTTTTATTAATACTGAATTAAATAATTATTTTTTCCTTTATACTCATCATAAATTGGATCAATTGTTTTTTTAATTTAGTTTTAACTTTTTTTTCTCTGATAATGGATTACAATATTAAACTCGTACAAACTCGTGTAGGGAGTCATGACTTTATTTGTATTAGATTATAATACTAATATAATAAATCATTAGGATTGAAATTTGAATAAAAGGGTCTGATAATCGATTACCAGTGTCTAAAAATGTGTGAGAGACATCTCATGTTCACCTTTTTTAGTGACAGTGCAAAAGTCGTATCATTAATTGTCTTTGTTACATGGTGAATGATAAACCATTTTACAATTCATTCATTAAATTGTTCGGTTATATTTGAAATTAGAAAAAGTTACATTTTGACAATAAGTTATAGTACTGAACTTATTACTGTCTTAATAAAAAAAAGTTATACATATGAATTATATTTAGTGATATAATGATTAGTACTGTTTTTGGAAGTCTTGATTTGTCAATTAGAGGGCATATCAACGGGCTTATTTATTAACATGTTTTACTAAATTAGGATTATACTGAACCACCTTTGAACTTGACCCACTTTATTGTTCCTAATTATAATACATATAAATATATAAATTATTAAAAATATTTTGAAAAAAAGTTGATTAATTAAGATTATAAAACGGTTTTATATTATCTATTGTCAACTTATCATAGGATATATTTATGGATTTTTATTATATGTAAGAGGGCGTTATTGGAAAATTAAAAAAAAAAAGAAACACATTCACATATATGACTTTATTCTAAACTTTATTCCTACATAATTTCATAAATACTCCGAAATGGATCTTTTAGTATGAAAGTTAGTCCATAAACACACTGAATTGTTGTTTTCCCACACGTTGTTATATGTTATGAGTGTCCATGTTCAAACAACATTGTTTGGGATAAGATATTCCATTAATTTTTATGGACATATACCTCACCGTCCTCCTTAGAATTTATATGATTGGTTTTCAGAAAAATAGCTGAACTCAACTAAACATCCACGTTGTGTTCTAGAAATGGTGGCAAGTTTGTGAGAAAACAATGGTAGAATTAGGGAATAAATTCTGTTGAATTTGGAAAAAGAATAAACAAAGATGATTGTATTGATCGGCAACAAAAACATTGGCATATATAAGCACTAAACCAAAACTGTAGTCTTCAGCAGTAGGAGTTTATAGTATATATAAAATGAAAGAGATCCCCATCAAATAAAATTCATTCCCACTATATATATAGGTTGAGTCACGCATCAAATTCCCATCAAATAGCCATAACCATCTCACACAATAAACACCCTTTTACTTCTCATTTCTCAACCCAACAACAACATTAGCAACATCAACATATCCTTGTATATTACCACCATGGCTATGGTGGTCCTCACACCCCTTTTGCTCATACTCCCTATTCTCCTACTTAAACTCCTCTACGACAACCTCTCGTGTTACTGGTTCACCCCTCTACGCATAAAAAAGATCATGGAGATGCAAGGTGTCCGTGGCCCCAAACCTAGTTTCTTCACAGGCAACATCTTGGACATGGCTTCCCTTGTCTCCAAAACAACCTCCCAAGACATGAAAACCATAAGCCACGACATTGTTGGTCGTCTTCTCCCACATTTCTTGCTTTGGTCTATCCAATTTGGTATGTACATAAACATATATACATATGTATGTATATGTATATGAACATAATAATATCAATCAAACTCATACTATATACATATATGTATGATATCTGTTATGTAATTAAGTTAATTGGACGTGTAAGGTAAAACCGGTGATTTGACTGTGTAGGAAAGAGGTTTCTATATTGGAATGGAACAGAACCGAGGCTTTGTCTCACTGAGACCGAATTGATCAAAGAGTTCCTTTCAAAATACAGTACGGTATCTGGGAAATCCTGGCAGCAAAGGCAGGGTTCAAAGAATTTCATTGGGCAAGGACTGTTGATGGCAAATGGTGAAGATTGGTACCACCAACGTCACATCGTTGCCCCTGCATTCATGGGAGACAGACTTAAGGTATCGATACTCTTGTAAAACTTTTTACTGTTTTCGAGTCTACCCTTTTCGAATTCTGGGGTATCATGGATTGTCTCTTTGTTTCTTTGGCTAGTACTAATGGTTATTGTCCAAAAATATCTCCAGAGCTATGCTGCGCACATGGTGGAATGCACTAAGGAGATGCTCCAATCACTCAAAATTGCGTCAGAATGTGGCCAAACTGAGGTGGAGATTGGTCACTACATGACTAAACTCACTGCAGATATTATCTCTAGGACTGAGTTTGGTACAAGCTATCAGAAAGGGAAGAAAATATTCCACCTCCTCACACTGCTGCAGAGTCGTTGTGCTCAAGCAAGTCGTCATCTTTGCTTTCCCGGAAGCAGGTTTCTCACCTCACAAACTCTTTTCTAAGCCACCCTTTTGATTTCTGTTCACAAAAAGATTCATGGCGTGTTTGGAAACTCGTCAAAAAGTTAAAAAAAGAAAAAAGCACGGAAAACTGTAACAATTCTGGATTAAATTTGTGCTATTCTAATTCTACATGTAATGTTTGGTTCTGTACGAGATAGAAATGTGAGTGTTAAAACACCTCAGTGGATTGGATTATTTGCTTTTTTATCCGGAATGTGAATAATCACATTTATATTTGTTATTCCAAGGTTAGCATTATGGTTGTGTCGGTCTTATTCCATCTTTATTGTTTTATCTGAAAGTATTTGTCTGTCCCTGTCCCCCACCTTTGTGTAGGTTTTTTCCAAGCAAGTATAACAGAGAGATAAAGTGTTTGAAGATGGAGGTGGAGACTCTGCTGATGGAGATCATACAAAGCAGAAAAGACTGTGTGGAGATAGGAAGAAGCAACTCTTATGGGAATGATCTGTTGGGTATGCTCCTGAACGAGATGCAGAAGAAAAAAGGGAATGGAAACAGCATCAGTCTGCAGCTAGTGATGGATCAATGCAAAACATTTTTCTTTGCCGGACACGAAACCACTGCCCTTTTACTCACTTGGACAGTCATGTTACTCGCCAGCAACACATCATGGCAGGACAAAGTCCGAGAAGAGGTTAGAACTGTCTGCAATGGTGAAATTCCTACTTTGGATCACCTCTCCAAGCTCACTCTTGTAAGTACCAAAATCACTTTTTCTTCACCACAAACTTTATCTTAATTTTAATACATTTTTTTTTTCATTTAAAGCATATATATATATATATATATATATATATATATATATATACATTCTTTAAAAAGTTTAAACCTTTGAGGAAGGTTAAAAACCTATTTTTTGATTTCACAAAAAGAGAGAGAGGCTTATTTTAGGCTACTTTTAGGGGATCGGAAGTTGGTCAAATTTGTATCTTAAATAAATTTGTTTTTTTGTTTCATTAATTTTGAATTTTATACAATTTTACTTTTAGTGGTGTCAAGTATTGCTTTTTATAGAGCCTACAGAAATGTTGCTTTTAAAACCCAGCACGAGCCAGTTTTAGGAAAACTTTAATCGGGTGGTCCATACAATTTATTAAAATTAAAAAAAAAGAAAAAAATTGTAAATAAAAAAATAGTTGAGCCCGCAGTTTCTTGGCCAAAAGGCTAATTAATATAAACTTCTTAGGCTTTTGAGTTATTATTAGCACGACGATCAGAAGGGACAGCTAAGAAATATTTTAGTGTAACCCAAATATATATGTGCATAAAGAAACAAACAAAAAAATAAATAATTTATATAAGCATCATCTTTGCACCCGTGCGCCGGTAGTTGCTCTTATTTTAAACCTTATTTATAATAATGCTTATCTTTCTCTTTAGAGTGTCCAAAGAGCTCAAAAATTTTCAAGCTATTCATTCATTTTCTGAATAACGATACGCCAATACTTTTTTCAGCCTCACAATTCCAATCTCTGTCATTTTCTCCTTTCTATTTTTCTCAAAAGAAGTTAATAAAATCATAAATAAAACCATTTTAGAATATCTAAATATCCAACGCCACCTTACACAAAAAGGAAAATAAGTTGACCCTCCTCAACTCAATGGCACGGATCATAGCTACCCACTTGAAAATTTAGAGATTTTCTCGGATTAATATATATATATGTACATGACTCAGTGCAGTAGTAATTATTATATTTAATTTTGGTTTGGATGAAGAAGAAGAATTATTAGAATGAAGTAACGAAAGTTAACATTGATTTTTGTTCAGTTGCACATGGTGATAAACGAATCACTGAGGTTGTATCCTCCAGCATCGGTGCTTCCGAGAATGGTGTTTGAAGACATAGTACTAGGTGATCTTTACATCCCAAAGGGTCTGTCGATTTGGATCCCTGTGTTGGCCATTCATCACAGCGAAAAGCTATGGGGAAAAGATGCAAACGAGTTCAACCCAGAGAGGTTCAGTTCGAAGTCATTCGTTCCTGGTCGTTTTCTACCGTTTGCTTCTGGTCCCAGAAATTGCGTTGGACAAGCCTTTGCTTTAATGGAAGCTAAGATCATATTAGCCATGTTGATTTCTCGGTTCAGCTTCACCATTTCTGAAAATTACCGTCATGCCCCCGTCGTCGTTCTCACCATCAAGCCCAAATATGGGGTTCAGGTTTGTTTGACGCCATTGGAGCCATGAAGGATCTTCCATTTTCAGAGATGAAAGAGAGTTTTTGTCTTTTATGGTGCGGATATATATAATATATACTATATCTATATATAACAATGGTCATCTTGATCTTGATGAGCATTCTTGTAATTTTTTATTTCGACTTTTTTTTTTTACAACCGCGGGAGATAGAGATGAAATAATGATTGCAAGGATTAGGATATGTAAATTAGAAAGTTGAATGAAAGAACACGTATTTATCTCTTCATCGTGCTTCGATTGAGTTTTTAGATGAATCTCCCACTCACACATGCAACACGAGAGACAAAGAAATTGGAGGAACTGTTCAGATAAAGTTTCTATATCAATTATTTTTGTTAGTAAGTTAAATATTTAGAAGTTTCATATCCACTAGAGATAAGTATAAATTTATACTACAAGTCGATTTTGTTGATTTTATTAAATTAAGCTTAAAGTCGTTTAATAGAAAATGAATAAAATAAATATATAAGAAAAACGAGGTGATTTAGATGAAGTGGTGAATGAAAAATAAGGCAAGTTGTGTGTAGGGTAGGGATCTCCATTTTGGAGTTAAAAGGGGTTTTTATGTTTTGTTTTCTGAGGCACCTTATCATCTGCTTCCACCAGGCCTCGATTCTGCTTCTTCCACTACTTCCTTTTTATCATTCTTTTATTGCAACCATCATTTCTTTCTCTCTTCTAATAAATTGTGCTCAATTTTTATATCTACGCACCATGCAAAACCTTTTTTTTTATTTAGGTTTCACTTTTAAGATTCAATTTGTTCTCTTCCTACGTGTCAATGATTCATTTAGTTGAATTCAGTTTCATCACCATCACCCAGTTGCCAATTCTCACCTCAACTCTTCATCCAACCCAAGCCCACTTGGCCCAAAAACACCTTCTCAATTACTACAAACCTTTTCATCTTAAAATACAACTCCATTACTTTCATTTACTATTTCATCTCGTTGCTTCAATTCACTCTTTTAAATACTATATACTTGCATTACGTGATTCATATATGTTTTGATTTATGGAATCAAGATGATTCATATATGTTTCGATTTATCGGATCGAGGTTAAATATTTTTCTTACAACAGTTTTTAAACTTTAAATATGGATTAAAATTCTCCTTTAATTTCACACTAACACCATTCAATTGAATTGGAGAGTTATTGACAGAAGACATTCATATATTAAAGTCAGTAAGAATTATTAGCAATAAATTTGTAAAGAATGTAACCACAATACTATTACTTCCTTCACCATCCCAATTGTTCCCTACACTTCCTTAAATTTTTTTATTACAAAATTACCCTTTTTACTTTTATCATTTACCTATTTTAATTTTTTTTATTTTTTTTTGTTAAAACCCTAATTCCCTCTCTCATTTTCACTTACTGCAACCCCACCTCCACCCTCCCCCACCCCACTCTCATTTTCTCTCTTTCTCCTATCATTTCCATTTCTCTAACCACTCAACTCCATTTCCGTTTCTTCCCCACCATATTCCTTTCTTCCCCATTTTTCAGTTCCATTCCATTTGCTTCCTTCTGTACTCTCCATTTCGGTGTGGGTGTGCTTCGTTTCGTAGTGGTGCTGGTTAATACTGTAGATTTTGACGCTTTTCGTTTGGTCTTCGAGAGGTTGGTTGGTACTACGTTTTCTGTGTACAAAGGAAGAATAAGAGAACTACAAAAGGTCTGAACGAATATGCAAGATCCATTGGGCCTTCAACAGATCTCAAAATTCGTCGACGGATGTCAAGATCTGTTGAAGGCCCAATGGATCTCGCATATTCGTTCGGGTCTTCGTGTTTGGCTTCTTTTATTTTATTTTTTTTGGTTTTAGTTAATTAATTTTTATTTTTTTGTATAAATTTTTATTTGTAGTATACATTTTTAGATTTTTTGTTTTTTTTATATTAATTATAATTATGTAATTTGTTTAAAATTTGTTAAAATGGTTGAAAAGCCAAACGAATATGGGAGATATGTTGAGCCTTCAACGAATTTTGATTTACGTTGACGGATGTTAAGGTCCATTGAGGGTCAAACAGATGTTTGTAAAAAGAAAAAAATTTTAACTGCAAGACAAAATGGGAATGAGAAGGTGAGAGAGCAACCTGTGGTGGTGGAGGGAGTAACCCTCCAATACTACAAACCTGTATTAAAGATTTTGGGATGAGTTTTTGGTTAACACTAACCTAATTACGACCCAATTAATACTGGTTTGATTTAGGCTTAATATAATCATCTTTAACGTTAACTTCAGTTTAATCTGACCACTCGGGTATCCGACCGATTCCTATAAAGTCGTAAACTAATTAATCGTCTAGTTTTTAGACTGATCGGACAATAATACTATAGAATATATATAAACTTATATCATTTGTCTTGCGTAAGATCTTTGATTTTCGAACATCACCTATGATTTATTAGTGCTGCTTTAATTCTAAATCAACCATGGTTTTAAGAAAAATCATTTAAAATGATACAACTACACATATAAAATTCAATTAGTTGAGGTTATTGAATTTCAAAGTTATATCATAAACGTACCAATTTTACTTTGATTAATCATTGTAAACTCGTTAGGAACTATGACATTAAAGTCTAAAAATACTACACACCACCATCACTAATAGCAACTATAACAATTTACAAATCATATGTATAACCTTGCATGTTCAATGGTGGAACATATAACTCTAACATCCACTAACACTCCTTTTAACAAAAACTATTTCAATATGTAATAAACATTAAAAATTTAAGTGAGCTTAAGGTTTAAATTAAATAAAAATAATAAAATTAAACATTATATAAGAATAAAAACTCATAAGTTTATTATCTTAAACTTTTGAATTATGTTTCGAACTCGTATATTTCATAATCAAATATTTGTATTGTGGGGATCTTTCTTCTTGAAATGTGTAAATAAAAATTGAGATTTGCAAGAACTATCAAGAGTTCACATCTTCTATACCAATGAAAAATAGTTTTCTTTTTTATTATTTGTTTGCATTTCGACTCTAATATCTCAAGTGACAGACACCTTTTTATTACAATAATTTAAGTAACTTCAAATGGTGCGATCATTTTGTTTTTAAAACAATAGAAAATATCCTCTTTGCAAATATTATAAAACACACTCAAAGGCATCTTCCACTTTGACTCAAAGTGGTGGTTATTTAAGTTCGAACAATCTCAATCAAACCTTTTTTTTTTTTCTGGGTAACTCTAAAACTTTTAGACAAAATATGCTGGGATTATATATGTGGAACATATTCGACCTTAATTAATGTCTTGAAAGAAAGAAAAAGAGAATGATGCGACAGTTAAGTAATGTTGATGGGGGAAAAAATCAGAAAAAATGATTAAAATGCAGAAGTGTGGTGCTTGATATATAGTAATTAACGATACAAGGTGCAATGTTTTTTAATAGAAAATTATATAGTGTGCGAGAAGAATTTCTGACCCTTTAATTAGTTATTTAATATACATATCTTGTTTGACTGATGCAGGTGAAAATCCCAGCAAAATCCCACTAAGCAATGTAGTAGAGTTGGAAGATTATGATTATAAGATTGATGATCTTCTTTGAGTTTCGGGCAATATCTTGGATTAGTGTTGTAAAATCAGTATAAAGTGGTTGATTATGCTTTAATAATTGTACGCATGATGATATATTGGTGAATGATGATTACGTGAATGATCATCTTCATAATGCTGCGTGCCACTGGGATATATATAGGCCACCTTTTAGGCTTCCTGTGCCCCATCAACATTCATCTAAGAACCTACTCTTAACTACCATTTACAGGCCAAACTTCAAATCTAATTACAAAATATATACCATATCTTGATTATTCTATATTCATTAAATATACAATCAAACTTTTTCATTATGTTTTTCGTCTTTAAATTAATTTTAACAAATTATGTTTCGTGTTTAAGTTAAATATATTTATTTATTTAGTTTTTATATTTTATAAAAGTAATGTAAAATATTGTTTTTGACAAACAATATATTGTTTCATTTGCTAAGTGAAAATAAACTATAATATGACTTAAAAAAAAAAGAGTTTTGTATGACTTTCATATAATATAGGGATAAAACATGTATATATTTAGTTTAGAGATGAAACATATTTTTTAAAATTAATCTCAGAACAAAAATATATTTAACTTCAGAAATCAGTATATGGTATATGAGAAATAATTTTCACTTTACATTAAAAATAAATATATCATTAACAAAAAAAGATTTTAAAGTTACCAAATTTTATGTCAATGTAGCAAAGATATTTTTGTAAATATTTTGTGTAAATTAACATCAGTCCACTTTCTTAATTTTCTGTTAATAGTTTATCTTAAGTTTAAGAGTTAAGTAACGTTAGATTCCCTTATAACCAATGTTAAATGGAGAATTAATGCTTGTTTGAAGGTGGTATATTGTCAATTAGCTTTTTAAATTTTCAAAAAACAATGTTAGTCTTCATCCTTCTTTTTCTTTTCTGGTTTGTGTTCCTATCAAAGTGCAACAACGACACCAAACTTGTAGGAACAAGTTATTTCATCCATTTCAGTCCATCTTGTCTTTGAGATGTTCGTATGGATTCAAGTTTTCATTCTTCCTAATTGCGTATCATATTAAGATTGGTATTTTCATTTATCCTAACCCTATAAATCTTAATTTGTAAAATTCACTAAAAATATCTAGAAAATGATTTTGACTCAAATTGTTTTGTAATAATTTCTTTCAAATGTAGAGTGTTTACATCTAATATATATTGATAACAGTTTCTGAGTTGTCGAGATTTGGTGATTAAAAATCTCCTATGATCATAATTTTTGTTATGGACCTCGAATGAAACATTTGAATTTTAAAAATCTCATAAGAGATTGGGGTCTGGAATTTCAAAAAATTTATCATTTACAATATGTTTTTTATTTTCAACAATTTTTTATATTTTATAATTTTATTTAAGATAGTTAGAAAATTTTTGTGGTTTATTCTTGTATTACATATTACTTTGAAGACATAATTTATTGTTTATTATACTTATGTTTTTAAATACAGTATACATTAATTCATGTCTATTTGTAACAACAAGTAATTTATGTCTCTCAGTTAGAATGTTGAACCTTCAAAACAAATAAAAGGTCTAAAATAACATAGGTAAAAAGTTTCTTTTTTGTGTTAATGTATGAAAAACTTATCTTTCCTTTCTAAAGTAAATATATGTGTATCTTTTTCATGTATTTTATAAAATTTATGTAAAATATATTTTTTAACAAATGTCACGTGGTTACATGTGACAAATAAAATTACACAATAATATAATATAATCTTTTCACATGTCATTAGAAATAATATTTTACCTGACTTTTTATAAAATTTAGAAATTATATATATATATATATATATATATATATATATATATATATATATATATATTTTGATTGGAGATGAAATTAATTTTTAAAAATACATTGAAACAAAAAATATATTTAATCCAAAATTACCTTATAATATATGAGTAAAAATAGTTTCTACTTTACAAAATAATTTCTGTAAAAATAAATTAGACTTAAGCTTACTTTTTAATACTTACCAACAAAAGATGAAAATATTAAATAAATCTCACCTGTGACCATTGTTAATTTACCCTAAGGGTTTTCATACCTAAAATTTTGTGGTGTGGATATTATTCTATAAGAGAATACTACTGCGCAAACTGAGTGCGTTGATATGATATTTAAGGAATGTGGAGAATGGAAAGAATTAATAAAACAAGTGTTACCTAAAATGCATTATATAAAAAGAAGTAAACTGAGTTTAACGCATTTACTTTTAGAAGCTTTCAACGACTATGTTATGTCCCGTAATTGAATTAAACTTAATGATTAAAACTTGTGACTTTGAAGAAGAATCACAAGCATATAACTTCATTGGAAAATCATGGTTTCCCTTGTTCCTTATTAGATGGATTGATTATATGCATCTCCATTAATGATGTCGAAATGAAAAGTAAGCTTTTTCTCGATTACCAAAAGAAATTCTATGTTGCTGATCACATCATCCTTTCAGATAGATCCCAGTTTCAGGTCAATTGAACGGTAGTGGAATGCTTGCAAATCTTCAATCTTTTAAATTATACATAAATATCTCAGTCAATATAATTGAGTACTTAGCAAACAAACTACCATAATTAATGTTCTCAAATAACATTCTTGTATTATATATCAGATAAACACGATTATATATACTATTTTAGGTTAGAGTTGAGATCTTTATTCAAAGTATTTCAAATTGTTCTGAAGACTCGATGAACTTTCTGATGATCCTCTTTTACTGGATGAGTTTCCTGATAATCCTCCCTTATCCAAATTGCGTTGTTCGTTTCATCTTCTCTTTGTCCAAGCCGTGTGGGAGGTACCTACAAAAGACAACAACGCTTAAGTGACTTTATATGATAATATTTAATAAAATGAGGACTCGATTAATTTTCTATATGTTTATGAATATTAAAATGAGCTCACCTTTCATCCATTACCAATAAATTATTTCATTAATATTTTTATTAATTGTCAATTACTTAAGAGTTATTAATTGTTTGTTTGTCTAATCTATTGGTCTGACAAGTATCCACATCCTACATATATGATAATAACTTTTAAATAAAGTCATTATCACATTGTGTAAGCTTTTTATACTATCAATTGTTCATATGTATACATTTTCAATTAATTATGGCCATTTTCAGTGGTTTTTAATCATATGGAGTTTCTCGATATATATACACTTTACCTAAGTTTACTTATTATGTTGCCACTCATAACAATGAGTGTGTGTACTATGCGTTCAACATCTTGCTAAATAACCTGTAAAGAAATTAAAATAATATATCCTGCAGAAGAATTAAAATACTGTATTGCATGCATTTCCAATCAAAGCCATGATTTATGCTTTCAGAAATTATTAAAGCCAGAATCCTTCTCCACACTAAGTATGTGAAACCATATCTTTTATTTATAAATATTGTATATTTTATTTTATTTGTAAATCTATTTGTTTAGTTTTAATCTCAATTAATGTATTATATTTATTGTTCATATATATATGTTATGATATGAATATGTTCGTTATGTAGCTTATGAGATTTCATTGATAATGAGTCACTTCTTCCATTTTATATTTAACAAATTGTAAAAATTTATTTTATTTTGGATTCAAATTCTAATTGTAAAAATCAGAAATTGTTGAATATGTCATGCTAATGTGAGTGTCTATTGGAATTAAAAAAAAAAAAAAAAGTGGTTCATTGGCGTTTTTATTTTATTTTATTATGTTTCTAATTTATTTTGTATTTTTTTTCATTCGTTACTGAATATTGTACTCATATACTACTTAGATTACTGGTGAATATTTCATATGTTCAATATGGTTATTAATTTTGTTTGCACTAGAAAATGAATTTAATTTCTTGTTTATATCACGAGTATCAAAATTCAATTATTATTTTAAAAAGGGTAATTATTCTTTTTTAAAATATGATATTGGAAGTTTATCACCGTATATAATAACTTTTGGCTCCAGCCTTCTCTATATCATACGTTTAATTTGATTGCTTTAAATATTCAAACTAATACTTATAAAAACTAAATGTCAAAATTTAAATATTATTGAAAACTATTATTTTCAGAAGTGGTAAAAGATATTTTGAAATAATACTCCCTTAATACGAGAATCTTGCATATATAATTCCCTTAATATATTTTTTACTCTTTCACTTAGGTTATCATCACACATAGACAGAGAAATAAGATTCTTAAATAATAATTCTTCAACTCTAATCTTAAATAAGACTTCTAAAAACCTTTTTTCTTTTAATTTAAAAGTTTTTGGCATGTGCTAAATCTTTCCACATTTTATTTGGTTGACTTCATCTTCATCATTATCTCCACCATCTGAGATACGTATATATATAGAAAACTGGTTAGCCAAGAAATATTCATAATGAAATCATCAAGAATTGAAAGCTCTCCTTAATTTCTTCTTCTTCTTTTTTCGATCAGTCAAATAATTCTTTTTTCGATCAGTCAAATAAAAAAAATCTAAGAAAAAACTAGCTTCATAGTTCTTGTCTGTCTTTCTTAATCCAAAAATGTGATCAAGCTCCATCAAATTTATGAACCAAATTTATATCGCAACATTGACTCTATCTCCACATACGTATCATAATGTTAACATTGAAAAACGCTAATAGTGAAACTTTTAAAGTTTTTTAATTGACTTTCTAATACTTTGAAACATCTTTATATATCTTATAAGAAGAAAAAGAAATCCCTGTTTTCTTTTATTGGGTGGATCACTTCATTGATGTTGTAATGCAATGTGGACCAAACTATAAATTTTTCTAAAAAGAATCATAAAAAAAATATAACACCAATAAACCTACATTAATTGATATTATTTTTAAAAAAGAATTAATATAATAAATTTATAAGTCTTCATTTTTATTTAATACTTAGTTTTATTTTCATTTTTATTTAATATAAGATTTAGATTCTCATTTGAATTTTCTAGAAGTTAAAAAAAGTAAACTTTAAGTTTAATTTAATCTTAAACTGATTTGTAAAATGAAGTTTGCGTACATATATATTTTAAATTGATCTTATCTCTAGTCGATGTAAGACTTTCAACCCATCTCTCACGCCAAGGTCTATACATATAGAGAGTGGAACAATATGTTTAACAAACAAACGAACATCGTTGGATATGCTTTAACCATAGTTTTTATACTATGTTAAAAAGTGAACCTTAAAATTGTTTTGTGAAGTTGAGTTAGACTTAAAATTCATTTATTAACACTAAACATTAAGAATATTGTTTCGCGGTGTAATTGATGGTATGGTCGAGTATCATTTTCACCATTGATGTTAGGGTTGGTAGGAAAGTTTGGCATATGAAGTGGGGGTGAGTGCAGTGTGACCATGAAAGGGCAATGGTAGAATTTTGAGGTAGCATATGGAAAAAGGGTTACTGAAACTTCATTGTCGGTAAAAAGAACGATGAAGATGGGATCATATATAGTCTCTATAACAATTCTCCTCATGCAACCTTTCCGCTTTTTAAGGTCAAACGTTGAATGTTGGAGTATCCTTGATCGGATCCGTTGACTTTTTATGCCCACACCATACCTTTCATGGGGCACATACGTATAATGCTTGACTTAAAAAAAGAAGTCAGTGATGGAGACACGTGTAATAAAATTTAAATGTTAATTAATAATTTAATTCTTTTATTTTTTTATTTTTTTAATTGATTTTTATATGTTAGGGTTGGGAATGAGGATGCATATGGAATGGCTTGTATCTGTTAAGCAGTAAGTAGTGTGTGTTTGGTAGGCATTAATGGGTACAGAATCTGTAGAGTTGACTGATTTGTTATACTGTAACATTTGCTCTCACAAAGTCTCTGTCAAACTTTAGGTTTTGTTTCTATTTGAATCATCAAGATGCATTCAGATTTATGAAAACAAACAAATATATATAATTGATTAAAATGAAATGGAGTATAGTTAAAATTTTCGTTTCATTATTTACATTATTTCATCTCATCTAAGGTAAAAAAAATTATCTGAAATTAATGAACATTAGTAATTAATCAATAGTTAGAAAAAGAAAATTTACAATGCAAAAAAAAAAAGAGAATTTATTCACCACACATAATAAAAAGACAGAATTCGAATTCAAATCATTTTCGATTTTTAAATTTTAAATAACAATTTCTACTTTAATCGATTAAAATAGCAATTTCTTTTTCTTTTTCATGCTCTCCACAATGTATAATTCATGATTATGAGTTTTATTTTTAGAGTGATAAACAAGTAGTATTAAGAATGCTTAGGTTCGGGCAAGATATTTTAAGATTTACAATAGTTTGCAACTTGCAATAGCTAATTTTTTCCATAGTTGGAAAAAAGAGAAAAAAATAATAATAAAAGTGTGTATTGAATAATATCATCACTTAGCTTATGATATCGGATTTTAAGCGATTTGTTTTGCAATTAACCTTGGTTATGGTCATGGTTGATCCTGATACTGTTGGAGGGTACAAGTATGGTATTGGAAATAACACTATAACACCATCTCATGCTTACTTTGCACTTTCTTTCTAAAAACAAGTGTATATCATACACTTTATTAAAAATTAAATACTGTTTTTTGGTAAATAGCTTTTACATTTAAGTAAAACTTTGTCCAGAGTTTAATCGCAAAACTTTGGTTAAAAAAATGGGACTCAGATTTATTTAAACTAATGAAATATTACTTTAAAATAATAGAATTTATTTAAATTTAAAACAAAATATTATTTCATTTGAATTTAAAAATAATAGGTATTATTGGATCGAACCCTTAATACTAAGCTAAAAACTATTTTATAAGTCAAGTACAACTATTTTTACTTAAGAGCTAAACAATTCAAGTGTCATGATTATGTAAATTATTTATGTGATTGAGTTCAGGTCTTATTAAAGTTGTGTCTCCTTAGTGAATTTTATGTTTCAATAGATTTAGTAACTTTAGAGCCCATGAATGATATTGATGACTGGTTCAAACAAATACATATCAAAAGTCTTTTTGACAAAAATTTTAGGTAAGTGTGTCTCGTTAAGAAGAAGGACAATATGGGATACTCGTGGTTGGAAATGCTTTTGCTGGGAGAGTGTAACTAATGTGGAAGAGACTCACCTTGAGGAAGAGACTATTGGGAATTCAAATGTGAATCTAACTATCACATTTGGTATAAATGAGAAAGTGAAACATCATATAAGAATGAGGATTCATAAACACATTGCCTTAAGGTTTTGGGTTGAGAGTGACATCAATCCATTATGTGACTCGGTTCAGATCTCATTAGTGTTGTGTTTTCTTGATGAACTGTCTTCCTGAATACACTCATATTATGTCTAAAATAAAAATATCACTTAATTTTAACCTTAACAAATTCTTGCAATAATGATTATCTAAAATAAGACCAATCTTCACATGTGAAATATTTTCTGCTTTTGAGTTGAAGACTTATAACAACTCAAACAAAAAAAAAAACGTAATTAATTGTTTATATGGCAACAACTTTCAAATAATAAAATAAATAAATTAAGTTTTGGATCTTCACCAAAGACCTAAAAGCTGAATTAATGTTTCTAGATCAAGTCTCCTTAATGGTTAAATATGATGGAAAAACTATTTCTAAAATGCAAAAGTAAAACATATTGTATCGTATGATTGTTCAATTAGTTATATCCCCGTATGATCAACTAATTCGGGTGATCAACCAATGAACTTAACCAACCACCAAACAAACCGACTAACCATGAATCAGCCCTAATAGTTAACCTGCAGGTCAAATAGAAAACCAATGAATCTGACCCAACACCAGTTCGATTGATCATACACCAACTCAGATGGACGTCCCACAGCTCAAAGCGCAAGTCACAAAGAGCAATTAGTCACCAAACAGGTTGATCGACCATGTACTAGCCCATATAGCCAATCACCAGCTCGATGAGCAAGACATCGAGCTCGGTTGTCGGCCAAATAGGTTGGTCGGTCATGCACCAACTAGTATAAGTTAAACATTGGCTCGAATAGCAAGCCATCGAACCTAGATGACCATCAAGAAGATCGTCCAGCCTTTAATTAGACTAATCAGTATGAACAATATCAGAATAAATTAATCCTAAAGTTAATTAACTTAAGATTAATGTGTAATTTTTCACAATTGGACCATAATTAGACTAATGTTAATCAAAAGTTCACCACAAAACTTATAAATAAGTGTTTGAAATAAGAAGGTATGTTATGTACATTAATGGTGCATTAATTAAATTTTAAACTGATTTTAATATCAAAATACCTTTTGTATGTACCATCAGACTAAATTGAACTTAGGAGAATTAGCTCACTAATAATATTTAAACTTCAAACAACACAGCACAACTTAAACTATTAATTGACTTTATATCTAAATCACATATTAAACTGATATAGGTAAAATCTTGACTCTAATCCAACAATATGCATTTCTACATAAACTCAACACATCTAATCACATATATTAGATTGATATAAGTAAAATCTTGACTCTAATCTAACCATATACATTACTACATAAACTCAACACACCTTTTTCTACATTAATCAAAATTTTGGTAATAATACCTCTCAATGACAAGCTTAGTGTTTGATTTGCTAGAATGATCTTTGACCGCTATTTTACAAATATATTCATTTGTGTTTATTGAAAACTTACATTAATTAAAAATAAAACAAACTATAATGTATATATAAATTTGATTTTATAAAATATTATATAAAATTCTTACTTATGATAAATAGAAAAGTGGAATGTTGGTGGTAAAAAGTTAGTGGTCCTATCCAACAGAAAACCTCTGAAGCAGTTGATGGTTATGTTAACGAAGCAAAGGAGGCAAGTTGTGTAGGCATTTATAGTTGGAGCACTGAGATGGAAGAAATGACAGATGAGAAAGAATGGCAATGGGATGGATGAGTAGCATTTGATAATATTTTCACTGAATTGACAAGCCACTTAGATCCTACTTAGTGACCACCCCACCCCAATACATAATAATACACACATATCCTTCTTTGGATAAATAGCACAATTTTTCTATTACGTTATATGTGATATCTGATAAGACAAACAAAAAAAATTTCTCAACAGTCATTCCCACCATTTTCCTTAAAGTGGCCAAAGTGGATCAGCACTTCACTGTTCAAGATCAGACCCAGATTATCATGCTTCTGCAACATCTACCCATTTCAATTTCTCTGTTAACACTATCAAACATCCTACTTTTCCCTCTCTACATCATGCAACTCTTCTATCCATTCAAATATATATATATATATATATATTATATATGTATATATACATATATATATATATATAAATTGTTCAAATATAAATGAAATCTGAATCCAACCACACAAGAGATTGACATATTTTTCTATTCAAAACTTTAAAGTCAATAGGTTAATGGATCTTCACTTTTATATGGTATTCCACTTACTCATTTTTATCAAATGTGAGACTTAGACACACATTTCGAATTGGAACAATCTCTCCCTTCAAAACGAGTCTTTTTCACAAGAATACTAATATGTTAACAATTTTTTTAAGGGTTAAATATGTTTTTAGTCCATATACTTTGGGACGATTTTGGTTTTAGTCCCTCTTTCAAACTAAGGTACAATTTAGTCCTTCAACTTTAGAAAACTCTGGTTTTAGTCCTTTTTACCAAATTTTTTTAACTTTATTTGGTAAAAAGGACTAAAGAGTTTTCTAAAGTTGAAGGACTAAATTGTACCTTAGTTTGAAAGAGGGACTAAAACCAAAATCGTCCAAAGTATATGGACTAAAAACATATTTAACCATTTTTTAACAACTTTTTAACAATAGAACACGTGTTGCCATTTTATTGGTATGTTTGAATTTATTTTTAAAAAAATATTTGAAACAGACCAATCACAAGTTACTATATATGTATTATCAAAAAAATTGTTAAAAATTTTTTTACTTTTCATAATGATATATGTTGAGTACAAATAAAATCACACATTAAATAAAATAATATATGAACACGAATTTATATATACATAAGATAAGATACCTTTTGGAATAATACTAAATACAAATGTACTATTTTTCTCGCCTATATTTAATATAAAACTTTATCTCACCCTTAAAATTTTAGTATAAATTTTATTATTCTAATAAAATTTTAAAAAGCTAATGAAAATCAAACGGTACTCAAGATCGTACTTCTCAGTCTGCCAATTCCAACAAGTGTGTTGTCAATCAAGTGACACCATTCTGCTTAACACTACCAATACATATTCCTAAGGATAAGAACTTTTGTTTTGAATCATTTTCAATATTACTTTTTTTTTCTAAAGTTTGGTTTTTTATAACAACCGTTGATGCCAATTTTTATACTTTTCCGTTTAAAGTTAACATAAAATGTCGTGAACTATACCAGACAAGTCTTATCATCAACTCAAACAAATCTTTTGTTTTCACATCATCTTTATTCAATGTGATTTTCAATTAACTTTTTTTCTCAAACTATAATCAAATATCATCTCTCCAAAAGTCTGCAAACCCTAAATTGCAGTCAAAACATTAATAAATGACTTTTAATTATAAAAATAACTTAAATTTTTTTTTTTTTTCATTTCTTACATGTTATTATTACCCAAAAGATTCGAGATTTTTATTCATTTTGGTAATCTCAACAACTAATATAACTTAATTCAATCCAAATAGATTGATTAATTCTTTTGTGATTTTTTCAAATTTGATCCAACACATAACAAAAACAAGTTGAGTATATGAAAAAACTTGTATGTTGAATTCAGTACATAATTTAGTAGGATCAAAGTTATTAAATAATAGAATAATATAAATATAATTCAACTTCATTTTTCTATTAGCTAAATGTATATTTTTAAAATATTAAATTTGTTAATTCTTCAATTATTAAATAATATAGTTTATTTTTAAAAAATGTATTCTAAAGGGTTTTTAAAAATATTTTGAAATTTTGACAAAAACAAAAATAACTCATTTTATGAAATTTAATTTTGGTTAAAGGTGAGTTGAGTTATATTATAAAACATAAATGCAAAAATTACTCAACCCACAAAAAATAAATGTACCTTAAAATAAATAATTTAGCTCTTACGAATAATAAAACAAATTATATGTATAAATATTTGTTTAATGAATAATAAAATACTAGTATAAAAATGTCTCAGCTTGTTAAATAAAAAATTTTAATAATTTTTTGAAATTAATAATATAACTGAATTTTTTTATTTTTTAAATATTTTGTTTGGATAGAGTAATTAAAATATTTTATATTTTAATATTTTTTTTGATTAAACATTTTAATTTTTATTTTAAGTCAAACGCAACTTCATATTTGAGTCCAAGTTAAGTTAGTTCGATGAGAAATGATTCGTCTAGACTTTGCTTGAGTTGAATTGGTTCATACTAGCTCGACTTTACTTTCAAACTTGGCTAACTCAGCTCAACCTTCGGTCTTTGTCACTTGGATCGCCCTTCGATTCTGACCGACTCAACTGTACCTTTGACTTGGTTGACCCAACTCACCTTCAGCTCGAACAACCATGGCTCGACATTCGGACTGGTAGGCACAACTCAGCATTCGACTTGCGTTATCTCGATTTAACCTTCAACCTAGGTAAGTTTGGTTGAAGCTTTGATCAGGGCCAACTAGGCTTGACCGTGAGTCAGGCCAACTTAGCTTGACTTTTGGCTCAGACTGACTCATCTTGACCTTTGGCGCGAGCTAACTCAACTCGGCTCAATGTTCAACCCAGGCCAGCTCGACTCCACTCAACCTTCGACCGGGGCAAGCTGGACCAGACCTTCGATCCGGGCCGACTTGGCTCGTCCTTTGGCCAGGGCCAACTCAAATCAACCTTCAGCATAGGCTAACTCGACTTGACCTTTATCCCAGATCAACTAGGCTTAATTTTTGACCTGATTTGGCTTGACGTCGTGTCTCAACCAACTTTACCTAATCTTCCCCTCAGCCTAACTCGACCTTCGACCAAGACTGACTCGACACGACCTTCAGTATAGGTCTGCGCAACTCGACATTTAGCTTATGGTGACTGGGATCGACCTTTGGCCGAGATTGACTTAGCTCAACATCGGGCCTGGGTCGACTTGACTTGAACTTCGACCTAGTTCGACTCAACTCGACTTTTAGCTTCGATTGACTTGACTTAACCTTTACTTTATGCCAAATTGGTTAAGCTTTAGTTTATGTCGAATTGGGTCAACGTTCGATTTATGTCAAATCGACATAGACCGACATAACTTAACCTTCAACCAAGGTGACTTGGGTCGACTTTGTCCATTCAGTGCAACCATTGGCCTAAGCTTAATCAACTCGACATTTGACTTTGGCCAAAGATTAAGTCAAGTCCATCTGAGTTCATAGTCGAGTTGGCTCGGACTAGATGTCAAAATTATTCGGCTCGATCTGAAACTTTATATAACTTAACTTTTCGAACTTTTAAACTTATTTTTATTATGACTAATGAAGAATTCTATAATTTATGAAATTTCAATTTCCTTTTAATTTAAATGAATTTTAAATTTTATTTTAGTTATTTGAAATACATCTTTAAAATTCTTCAATTTCAATTTTGTTTTAATTTTCTCATCCGAAAAAGTAATTTTATTTTAAAGAATATCAAATTATTTAAATAAATAAATTATTTTCTTAAATTTATTCATTCAAATACAACATTACATTTTTAAAGAGTAAATTGAAGTTTTTTTTCTAAAATAGATTAATTGTTTGATAAATACTTGGAATTTTTTCTTTTTCAATCTTAGTATATACCATTTATGAGCTTCCTAAAATGTGATAGTCAATACAAAAATAGATGGCAGATGGAGCTAACTTTTGAAATTAAAGTGATAAATTAGATGAAATACTAGATATGGGGAGAATTTGAAAAAAGTATCGATATATCAGATAATTTTCAATTAATTTTTTTAACTTTATAAGAATTGTTTAAGGTCATTTGATTTATTTATTTTTAATATTATTTTAAGTTAATTACTTATGATACTCCATTCAATTTTCTTATGTAAACAGTGACCAAGCTTAGTTGAAAATTAAGGTTGAGAACAAGGTAAACCATAATTAAATGTGATTAATGGTGATCTAATATAATATTGTAAAGCTTTAATAGTTCTTATTAGTTGAATTTAGATTTTACAAATGTTTGGATATATTAATAAAGAATGAGAAAATTAAAATACTATGTCAAAGGGAGTGTACCTGCCGATAAACTTTCTCTTAAAATGAAATCATAATAATACATATGCAATCAAATAGTTGTTAATTTGTATACTTCAAAATTATATGTATTACGCTAATACTATAGTTATACTACGCGTGTATAAGAATGATGTACATAATAAAGAAAATCAGTTCTTGTATAATATTTGATGGAACGATTTAATTAAAATAAATTTACGATGGAAAGACATTTGTAAACTAACATCTACTTATGAATAGTCACGTATAATAAGAGTGACGAATTTTTGTTATATTTTATATTTAGACTAAATATGTTTTTAGTCTTTTAATTTTAACTGAAAATTAAAATTAGTTAATTTTTGAAAATTTGAACTAATTTAATCCTTCATTTTTAAAATTGTTTGAATTTAGTCATTTTAGCTAAATTGTATTAAGTTTATTTAATGTTTCAAAAATATTTCTCAATTAACAATGAAGCAAAAATGTGTCAAAACAGTCCGAACCATTTAAATATTATTTGAGTTTGAAACGTGAAACAAACTTAACAAAATTTAGTTAAAATAATTAAACTCACATGTTTATAAAGTTGGAGGATTAAGTTGGACTAAAATTTTGAAAATGAACTAATCTAATTTTCAGTTAAAGTTAAGAGATAAAAAAACGCATTTAACCTTTGATAAAAAAAAATTGCATAGAGGGTAGTCAAAATTTCACACTTAATAAAAGATATTCAATTGCATAATTTTTTTTTTTACACGTAGAACTATGAAGTAATAATCTTTGGAAAAAATAATTGGGAGGGATGGGAATAGTAGTACTGTACAAAAAAAAAAATCTTGTAACTACTATAGTATGGTTCATTGTATAAGCCCAAAAGAGTTGAATGAATGTACTGCACCCCCATAATTTGAAACTGCACTCCATGGGTGTTGAAATGACTAATTTATCCCTACCTTTCTTACTCTATTTTTTTTTTCAACTTCTTCCTATGCTAGTCGTGAATAGAATTCCATTCTTTACGTATTTTAGATTTGAGATTGTAGAATTTAGCATACAAATTAACATTCCAAAATATACAATTTATAATATAAAATTTCATACCCTAAAATATAAAAATATTACGTAACTCAACTGAAACTAAAAACCCTAAATGATAGGATAAATTTGGAAAGTTCAACTTACGAAATGGAGATTGAAATTACGAGAGTACAAGAAGAAATGCTCTTTTCATCTCCATGGGACTACATGGGCCCATGACCTACCCGACAGAGACTGACCGGATTGATTCTTTGGGCTCATCCTTACTTCGTACCATCATAAAAACTATGAAATCAATCCGTATCTCATAGTTTTGACCTATTCAACTGATTAATTCACGATAGGTTAAGTATAAAGACATTAATGATTTATGATGGTGGAAACAGAAAAAATTAAAAAAGGGGGAATTTATTTATATGATAAAATTTAATAAATAATTCTTATTGAGGCTTTCTATGCACATTTAAGCCCAATAATCAAACAAGACATGGCTTTATTGCCCATGCTGTAAATTAAAATAAAAACTAATGTTTATTACGTATTATTACTTAATTCCATTCTCTTTCTTTTTCAGGTTACTCTACTGCTAAGATATTTTTCCATTTTATTGTTTAAAATATGGTGAAAAAGCATTGAACATTGTAAATTCGTGAAGAATATAACAATTGAATCTAATTATGACCAAATTACTGTCTTTTCAGTCTGAAATATAAGGTATTTTAAATTTGCACCTTTTTCATAATCTACTTAACTTGTCATTCATGTTTAAGTTTGTACTGCACCGCATTCACATTCGAAAAAAAAAGGATTAAAAATAACCCAATTACAAAAGAAAAAAAAAAGACTATTAAAAGGAAAAAAAAAAACAACAAAAGGGTTCTGATCTCTTGTATCAAAGACATACATAAAGCCGATGGAATCAAAACTGAGCCGAGAGTCGAGTCGCTCAAGCCGAGCATTCAAGCCCCAGCTCCATCTTGCACGACCCACTCTCAGCCGAGCCGCTAAAATCCTTCAACTCGATCCGTCTCTTCTTCACTGGAACCACGTGCTGCGCACGTGAAACCGGTTCGAACCCAAGCGTAAGCTCCAAACCAACATCATCGGTTCGTTGCACGATCTTCGGGTTTGAATCCGGTTCATCTCGGAAGAGGATCGAAGTCTCCGCCGTCTCCACCGACACCATGCTCTCGCTCTCCACCGCATTCGCCGCCTCAGACTGGTGGCTCAGCGACGATTCGTGACTTCCGGACCGATTCACCGCCTCTTCGGTCCACTCGCATGTCATCAAACCCGGTTCAGAAGACCCCAATTCGGTTCCCTTCTCACCGTTGTTTTCGTTTGTGGTGGATTTGGGCTTGGCGTTGGCGACAGGACGCCGGACCCTAGACCGAGTCTTGACTCGTTGCTGCTGAGTTTCGTTCGACGCGGCGGAGTTCTCATCTCTTGACACGTGGCGTATGTCGTATGCCTTGAGGGGTGGACCTCGCCCGCTAGCCGCCGCTTCAGACGTGATCGGCGTAATCGGTGCGCCTTTCAAGACGTTCTCCACGGCGGCCTGACACAGCTGCCAGCTCCCCGACCACAACAAACCAACTGAACCGTAAATCGGGTTCACTATCCGACCGCATGCCTCGTACAACAACGAACGGAAGATCGCTGCATAAATCAAACAAAACACATCAGCTCAGTAAATTCCATGCACACAAAAAAAAATCAATTTACAAGATTATCGGTGCCGGACTTTGCAAATTGCAAGCTTTTATTTATTTATCCGACACTGATTCTACTTGACGTGAGTTAGATTTGTTCAAAATAAAGCTTGGGAAAATGACACAAACCTGGACGAAGATGTTCTGGGCCGGCGTTAACGAGATTCATGAGCCCAGCACGGCCGTAGAACTTAGCGAGAAACACAGTAGCATTGGCCTGAGATTCTGGGCTTTTGATCCATTGTAAGCAAGGTCTGATGCTGCAATTCTCACTGCAACCTTTTCTCAGAACTCGACATCCATTGCAGCTCATCCGCATTTTCGAAGACCCAATTGAGAATCTTGGAGACAGGAGAAATTGAAGAGTTTTTTTCTTTGTGTAAGAGAGAAAGATGAGATTGTGATCATAGAATTGAGCAAAACGAGGGTATATATTTGTTGGGGAGTTAAGGAGAGAGAAAGAGAGAAAGAGAGAGAAAGAAAGAGTGGATTTTTCAGGTACTGGGTTGTGGGGAACGCAGTTGTTTCTGAAGAATTGTTTTATAGTATAAGCAGTAGTTTATTTAATAATATTACAACACCAACATACAAAGGCAAACCATGGTTTCCACGTTCAAAGAGGTTCCAGTTCGAGGAAGTAAACAGCTAGTTTTAGGACGTTACAGTCCCACCCTCACGGGGAACGCGTGCATTCAACTCCCAATCATAAGGACACTCATCCCTTTGTCATTGGGACGTAGATGACGTGGAATAACCCTTAAATGCCACAGACTCGGAGGTGTCTGGCACAAATTGCACTGCACGGTTGTCCTAAATTTGTTTCCTTCGAAACTGCCCTTTAAAGGGGTATAATATTACGGAATCTGCCACTGCGATGTGAAAGGGAAAAGAGGGAATGAAGAAAAGCATGCAAATGGGTACAAAAATCAAGGAGAGAAGAGCGAGGCGCGTGTCAAGCACGGTCAGGTGACAGAGTGCGGTCGAATCGCCACATATTATGGAGTGAGGATCCATCCACCAACACACTCACTCTCTCTCCAAAGAGCGGTTTTTGAATGAAAATAAAGAAAAGAAAAACGGGAAAAGACTCCTGGTTTTCTGGAATGGGATGGAAAGCGGTTTTTTGAAAACTGGACACTGGTTTCCGGTTTTGGTCTCATGACTGTGGGCGCGGTTGATGAAAGAGAAAAGCATTAAAGCCAATGGTTTTGGAGATGAGATGGGCGTGTGGGACGTCTCTTTTGGTTCTAATCCAAATTAAAATCACCAAAACTATATTATTAAATCAATATCAACAAAAATACATTAACCCATTTTATTAAATTGCTAATTAATATTTATTCAAGATGCTCCAACTACTCATAAAACTCATATCAATAAAATATACCTTTGATAATCTAAATAAAGGTTTCAAAAGTTAGTCCTGAAATTTAGATAAATTAAATATAACTATTTAAAGTGATTTCAACATCTCGCTTTCATTATCGTTTTTCCATTTTAAGGTATATTTATACATTCTATAAATAAAATTAAATTTTACTCATTTAAGTTATTTCTGAATAATAATTTATTTCAAAATTACATGGACTGAATTCTATGGGAATGATCAAAGGATAATTTTGTTTCAAATACGTGCAAAATACGAAGAAGAAAGACATTTTGGAATTTCCTCTTATTTATTTATCAACATTTAGTGGCTAATTTTAAAAAAATATACAAACTTTTAACAGTAAAAAATCATTTTATTAAAATAATAATAACAATCAAATTACATATAAAATAATATCAGAAGAAATATAATATCATTTTTTTATATTTAAAATTAAAACACACACAATATATATATATATATATATATATATATATATATATATATATATATATATATATATATATATATATATATATATATATATATATATAATTACCTTTTCTTATAGTTTTTTTAAATAGTTACTTTTTTTATAAAATGTATGTTAGGTAGATCAATAATATTCTTAATGGGTGTCTTAACTTGTATGTAAAGTCAAGAAAATACTATCTTAATCTACAAATTACCAACTTCAATTTAGGCATACAATTAGTCAATTTCAAATAGATAAAAAGTAAAATTTATTAATGTAACGGTGGTGAGTTCTTCAATTCAGACCGATCAGTTTCTTCGTTTGAGTAAGTTAAGTTTTAATATCATTTCTCTTGTCCTTTCTTTCTTTTGTTGCATTTGGACCCCATTCATTTTGCATGTGATGTATGAGTCTTTTATAAGACTTTATGTTGATCAGTGGTACTAACAATATACCTTGATCGTGATTTTATTGTCTATAGGTACAGATAGAGCTCCTCGAATTGTGTGAGCAGAATAGGTATAATTTACGATTAGTAGTAAATTATGTTGAATTAGTTGAAATATAGATATTTGTTTTAGTCTAACTTGTAATTGAATTATTCTAATTGATATTTGGATGCTTTGTCATGGTGAATGATATTTATGAAATGTGTTGATATTGTTTGGACTTACTTTGGTTATGAGTTTTTGTGGTATTGGAGGTTGGCGGTGTTGAATTTGGTTAAAGGTGGAGGAGAAATGAATTAGTGTAGTTGTAAGTTGTTTTGGTCAAAAGTAGAGGTTTTAATGGGTGATTTTAAAAATATTAGTTTAAGTGATGAAGTGATGATTTAGGTTTTATTATATTATTATTGTTACCAATAAGGGAGTATTGGTAAAACCTGAAGATGAGTTTTGATGATGCTGCAACTTGTAGATTTTGAATGTAGTAGGAAAATATTTAAAAACAACTTGTAAATTTTGAATGTAGTAGGAAAATATTGAAATATTGTAATTCTTACTGGTATAATCGATTATGGTCAAGCTATAATCGATTATCACATGTTTTTGTACTAGAATAATCGATTATCATGAAGCAATAATCGATTATCACAAGTCATACTTGAATATCGATTATCACTTCATATAATCAATTATCACTTTTTGAAAACTTTGTAACGGACTTGAATAATTTATTATCACTTACAATAATCGATTATTCATGGCAGTTGGGAGCTGACCTTTGGCATTCAGTGTACTTGGCTATATATTTGGATTTTGAGAATTCAGAAGGTAACGTTTTTGAACTGAGAAAGCTTATCAGAACACTGTGTGTCAGAGGAACGTTCTTAGAAAGCTTTTGTTCATTGTTCCTTTGCTTGGTCTTGTGAAAGGAGTGGCTCGCGTATCGTGTGTCGATAGTCGAAGCAGACACTCTTCAAGTTAGCAAGGTGCTCTGCCTAGTCTTGTGAAAGGAGAAGCTCGCGAATCGTTGGTCGATTGCCGGAGCGGTTCTCTTCAAGTTGGTAGAGTGATTTCTTTCCATTTTATATTTTATTCACTTAATTGTAATCTGTGAGATTGATTTATAGTGGAACTGTTAATCACTGTTTATAATGATTAACGACTGGACGTAGATTTTGTTGAATCGAACCAGTATAAAAATACTCGTGTGAATTTTCTATTCCCTATACTCATTTTACGTTACACATATCAACTGTTTGTTTAATTTTCTGAAAGAAAATTATCTTTGCTAAAAAGGACCAATTTTGTTTTAACTGTGACCGAACACGCTTTCCGCTTACTCTAAGTTTTTAATTCCGCTGCGCTATACTCTTCGAAAATTACCCCCTCCGATACCAACAATTATGACTTATTAGAGTTGTGGAATGGTAAATTGGTTATCTAGAATAGAAGGATAAGTAGTTAGTTATGTTTGGAATGGGTTTTGAGTGAAAGTTAAGGGTTTAGAGTAGTGAATTTTGGAATTAGTAGTTCTGAGGCGATTTAGAGTGGTTGGAGTACGTCTTTGAGTCATTTGTGATTTGTTCAAATCCCTGAATTGCTCAAATATAAGCTGAAACTAGTGAAATTTATTTTTGGTCTTTAAGATGAAGATTTGGTTGTTTTAACTTGAAATCTTGTTGTAGAACCTTTGCAAACTAGTTTAAGTTGGGTTTAACATAATTGTTTAGGTTTATAATAGTGTAGAATCCAGTCTAGGAGTGTTAAGAAGTTGGTAAAAGTGTTTAGGATAGGTCATGGGGGGCGGGGGAGGGAGGGGGGTGGAGGGAGGGGGTTAAGGTGCAAATTACGCAGTTTGGTGCTGCAGAATTATGTAGCGAGGCTGGGTGAGCAAGAGGGGCTCGCTGGGCTTGGGAGCTTGTTGTTTTGACTCTCGTTGGGCAAGTGAAATATGCTCGATGGGTGAGTATATGAGGTTTTTGGCAAAGAGTTACAAAGGCTAAGCGAGCCATCTTGTCGGGCTTGGGAGGCTTGTTGTTTTGCCTCTCGCTAAGTGAGTAGAGGCTATTCGTTAGGCGAGTGGGTCTTAGTTCTTGGGTGTTTTTGAATCCTTTCTTTTATGTGCATGATTTTAAAAGTTATAATGGTTTGTTATATGATTTGTGGTAAGATTTGGAACATATGTTTGAATGGAATGAGGTGCGTAAGAGTTCTAAGGAGAATTCTTAATGGTTATATCAAAGTACTATTGGTATAAATGCATGGAGCTCAGTCTTGGGGGTTATCTTGACACTCTAATGATCATTCATTCTCAATTATAAAAGATTGATACATGTGGTGAAAGTAACAAGAAGTCTTAGTCGAAGTGCTTACAGTATGGCTTAAGACGCAATACAGACTAACCTTGTGAGTGTGGTAGGGTAAAACTCATTGACAATGACTCTATAAAGCAGTAGAGACTACCACAGGTGCACGACCTGCTATAGCTCAACATTCATACTAAATCCCGATAGTCTAGTCTAGGTCAAAGACATAATTATGATGTTTGAATTATTTTATATGAAAAACATGATATGTGTGTGTATGTATGTATATATATGTGTGTGTGTGTGTGGAGTTTTAATATTTTATTATTGGTTCTGTATCACTATAGTTCACTTTTGTTTTTGTATTGTCTGTTTGTGTGTTTGTTTTTTTTTTGCAACGATCACCTTAATGATGTGAGTTTAGAGGAATGTTAGTGGTGAACAGGTACTAAGAAACAGTGGAGATAAGATATAAAATAGAGAGTTTAGTGTCAGTTTTCTCTGATTCATATAAAGATTTTCATTTAAGTGTATTTTTTTTTATTACATCATGTTAAAAATTAGGAAAATAAATCATAATAAATTTAAAAGATACTGCAAAATGTAGAGACTAAAATAAAAGGTGTATAAATAGAATATAAACATTTTATTTTATGTTTTTTTTTTCTAATTTTAATGTTCTTTAAACTCTTTCCAAATATAGAAATATAGTACTGTGTTGTTAGAGTCTATAATTAAGTTTTTGAATAATTTGTTTTTCCTACACAACAAAATACACATTAAAGTGTGCTAAATTCTTAAGTTTTGCTTTGAATTATGAGAGTCGAACAAATTTAATTACTGCAAAAATTGTAAACGTTTGATTATGATTCAATCAATCATATATTTATGCAATTAAGCGTGACTAATAATTATATAGAGATTATTTGGTTTAAAATAACATTAATATTTATTAGCGTTGTATTCTTGAATATGCATCGCAATCCCCAAAATTTATTGGTTTTGGTACAAAAGAATAATTTCTTTTAATAATAGAAAACATCAATTATAGTTTTTTTCTTTATAGAGTCAATCTAACTTTATTATTCTTGAAAAAAAAATAGAAAATATAGAAAGACAGAAACAAGTTGCATGAACATGCAACTCAAACTCGATTTGTATACGGCTCGTGTAGTTCAGTCTTCTAATTCCATAGTCAAAGATTCACTTATATGACATTGTGATATTGTCTACTCTATGCTCACAATTTTGTCATCTTAATATAATATTTTTTAGAATTAAAGGATAAAAAATGCATTTATAATTAATTTTTTTTATCTGAATGCAATTTTTTTATTTAGAAAAATTGTAAATGCTGCTTACCTTCTAAATATGTTGTCACAAGATAAAAAAAAAAGTGATAATTACTTAGCAATTATAGTTCACTGTCGATGCCATGATTTTCGTTCTATCTAACACATCTTAAAAATACAATTAAACTTGTATTTACTGTAATAATTTGAGTGGGTCTTAATTGTCAAGTTTAATGTATGATGGTCATTAGCAAAAATATCTTCTTAATAGTATTGAAAATATCTTTTTCTATAGTGTAGGTGAATGCAAAAAGAGTATAAAAGATAAGGATGAGAAGAAAAATGAAAAAAAGTTGGGGCCAAAACAATAAATTCAAACCCATAATTAGTTGAAAAAGTAGGACAGCTACAGCTTCCAGATTTTGAGGAAAATCAAAGTACAACGTAGCAAAACTTTCTACTTTTTTTTAAAATATTATCTATTTTGTTTCATAGGTTTCTCTTTTATTTTCTGTTCACCCTATAAAAAAAAATTACCGAAAAAACTTTAGTGAGAATAATGAGATAATTATCAATATTAGGATACATTTTAAAATTAAATCTTTAAGTACAAAGGATAAATTAAGAAAGAAAGTAAAACTGCCTTTTTAACTAATAGTTTCTTAGTTATAAAGCATCACATTTGCAATGCTTCCTTATATAAAGCAGATAATTAGATTAATTATTTGACTTCGTTAAATATAGAAAATATATTAAATAAAAAAACATTCTTAATATTAGGGAAATTTAATTTATTTGCATTTACAGAAAACCATTTTCTAATTTTACATGTTTCTTATTTCAGAGTAACTAAATGAAAATCACATGACACGTGTATCCGGTCAACGGTCAAATAAATCTTTTCCATTTTATCGTAAATATAATTATTTAAAACAAAATAAAACATGAAAATGTGCTGAACTCCCTCTTTATTTCATCTATTTTATTGGTATGACGAACACTTATTTTTGCTTAATTGTTTTTCAATTTAACAAATTTTTTTTAATATATATATTTAAAAAAAAAAACTGATAAGGTGACAAATTTTGAAAGGAAGGACACGTGTGAGAAAGGAAATGAAAGTGTGGTTGGGGCAATGGAATTAAGCATTGATAATGATTTAATTAAGAGAGCGCGTGGGCGTTTAGCAATTACTATTAGGTTGGAATGTCAGAATTGCGGCCTTTGAAAAATGTTTGCCAATTTACTTGGAATCTCATCCTCTTTCTCTCTCTCTACTTTAGCTCCTGGTTTTTGGGAACCATCTTTTAATTTAATTAACTTAATTAATTATTGATTATTGTTGCTAACAGTGGTTTTCTGAAAAACCAATGACTGGTTTCTGGTTTGGATTGAGTCCTATGGGCGAGTCTGCCCTGGACAAAGGGTTTCTGTGGTTCCCACCAAACTCTATTTTCAATCTATGTTCATTGAATTTAATGCTTCATTAATTGGAAAACCTTCATCATTAATCATCATTATTTAATCTTAACCACAATTGTTTAATGGATTGGATTTGGTCACCACCATATCCACTTCAACCTCAACTTTTTCGATCTTGCTAAATGCTTAAATCCTCCATCTATTTTTTGCATCCAAACGTTTTCTGTTTTCCTTTCTTATTTCTCAACTTCATTTAATCTCATGCTTCGGCTTTTTAATTATCATAATCACCCTTTTAATATAAGTGTATTAAATATATCATATCGTTTTTTATTTATATATTTGTAACTTTTCCAAGTTGTTAGAGTGTTTAATGATTAACCCATGCCTGGTTTAAGTTAGTCTATGTCATTTCTTACATGGACAAGTTTATGTTTTTTTATGGATTATTTTTAATTTGAATTACAGTTTTTTTTTTCAGTTAGTCATATTTTGTGGAATTAAACAACATCTTAGTAAATTTATTTTATTACAATTTCAAAAGTTAATTAAATTACCATTTTTACGTTATTTAAAAATCAAGATAAATAAATAATATTATTGTTAAAAGTTCAATGAGTTGAGAATCTTATATTGAATAAAAATAATTAAGATGAATAATATATAAGTACAAATCTTTCATTTTAGAAAAAAAAAGTATCTCATTACAAAAATGCTTAAATGAATAAAAAATAAAAAAATTTAAAATAAAGTTTCTTAATTGGAATTTGTCATACTTTTTACCGGTAACCTTTTATAAAAATGTATCTACTTAATACAATTGGCTATAACTTAATGTAACACTAAAAAAATATTTTTGACAATTAAAATTATAAATTTTAATGGCTAAAAACTATTAAATCTCATGAAGCAAGAAAGTGAACTTACAAACGGAGTATATGAATTGTTTCATATAATGAGGAAATTATAATGAGTAATTACAATGCTACTGAATGTTATGATTTTAAGAAGTAGAAAGAATGTTGAAACTTGAAATGATTTAGATTAAAATATAGTGTGCATTGCTTTGAATATGATCATTCCTAACGAGGAATATTATATGATAAGTCTAGTGTTTATTATTGAATATCTAACTTGTAATAGTTCATATGTAAATAAGATAATTTTAGATGTTAGAAAGTTATGTTCTCATAAAAATAATAAAAGTAGTTTCTATTCTACTTTCATTTTTTGTTTATAAAAAAAACACATTAAAGAAAATGTAAGACTCGATTTTTTCTAAAAAAACTCTTAAATAGATAAAAAAAAATAGAAAGCTTTAAAATAGAGTTTGTTAACTAAATTCTATCATGCTTTTACATGTGATTTTTTCTTATCGAACGTATAGGTAGATTATATCTTAATAACATAATGGATAATATTATTAATAAAAGATAATAAGTTGAATTTTTACTTACGTTTACTATCATCAAAACTTTTGAGACAAAACATAGTATTTTTAAACTTTATTAGATCAAATATAGGTCTAAAAATGATTATTAAGGTAATTTAAAAAATACGTGAATTTACATATTATTTAATTACTTAAATATATGATTTTAAAATTTATTTAATTAATAAGAAATGGAAAGTTTTCAATATTTGAAAATTTGAAACTTTTTCTTTTAATGTTATTATGAGTTATTTTTAATTAGAAATATTTATTTATAATCATTCGGTGAGTCATAGTCTGAATTGTAAATTATAGTCAAAATGGTTAATTAGTAAGCTTGGTTAAACACCAGATAGGCCACCGACCACAAACCAATCTGAATAAGTTAACTTGTAGATCAAAAGAACAAACCAACGAGATACATCAGCTTAAATGTACATCCCACCATTTGAAACACAGACCATTGAGACAATTCGGTCACCAGACTGTCAAACCAGTCACGTACTAGCATGACGAGCAAAACACCGAACATAACTAATCACTAAATAGACCAGACAGTCATTACTAGTTTGGAGAGCAGGCTATCAAGCCTGGGTGATTACTAAGAAATTTGTTCGGCCTTCAATTGGATCGATCGGAATGAACCATGCCATAATAGATTAATACAATAACTTATCAACTTAAGGGTAAAGTATAATTACTCAGAATTGAACTTAAATATAGGCCAATGTTAATCAAAAGCCCACCATAAAACCTATACATAAGGGTTTGAGTTAAGGAGGTAGGTTAAGTACATTAACTGTTACATGCAAATGCTATATTCATTACATACCAGTTTTGACAATCAAAATATTGCCTTTTGACCACATATATGGACTTCAAACAATACAACACAACATCAACCGTTGACCTTGATCTTCTTCTTCTTGGTAAAGAACATCATTTTTCTGTTTAATAACATTTTTTATGCTTAATAACAATCTCGTGCTGGTCATCAACATTACGATCAAGTAATATTATAACTTCTCCAGCTTTACCACGATGACTCATTCTACAAGCAGATGTAGTGGGCTGTTTTTTAGCTTCACATTATTCAAAACTCTTAGTTTAATATGTAGAGACTTCTCATGTTATTGCCATTTCTATAATAAACAAATTAAAATAAACATTAAAAATAGTACATAAGAAATAACTAAATTTAAAAAGAATAAATAAAAAAAATAAGATCACATAAAATAAATAAAATTAAAAATGAAAACTAACAAAATCATAAGCCATTAAAAAAAATAAAAAATAACATATATATATATATATATATATATATATATATATATATATATATATATATATATATATATATATATATATATATATATATATATATATATATATATATATAATTTCACACCTTTCTTAAAGGGTTTTCAAAATTTTGTACCATTCTTAATCTAGTTTTTCAAATCTAATACCTTCCTCTAATTTAAAACATTTCATATATCGGATTTCAAAATCTAATATCTTACTTAATTGGATTTTGAAATTCAGTTCTTTGTCTAACATGATTTCAAAATCCAATGCCTAAAATTCAAATTCAATTTTCATTTCCAAATCAGTTCTAAAGTTCAACATCCAATCAAATATTACATAAATTTCTCATTAGAATATTATTCCCAAATAAAGAATAAAAAAAGTTAAACAAAAACATACTTACTCAATTACTTGAAGTGAGCTTGGCACAAAAAGGAAAGGGAAAAAAGATGTTGGAGCAAATAGTGAGAGTGAGAGTGAGTTGCCATGAAAGTGAAAGAGGGAAAAAGCTTAATGTGGGATGAGGATGGGGAAAATGGTGAAAAGTGAAAGAGAAATTAGGAATGTGTTGTGCGGCCGTTGGGGGGATGGGTCAGTGTTGTGAGAAAGTAAATATAAGAGAGAAAAATTAACATTTTGGTTTTTTATCCTAGTTAAAGATCAAAGATATTTAGGTGTTTTAGAAAATTTGTGGGTGCAGAAAGAAAGCTTCCCGTTACATTTAATGATGGCCCGACCTCATCATGGGCTCACCATCCTATTTCTAAAATTTACTTCAGACTCTTTATTTTAATATTTGTAATTTTTTATTTTTTATTTCAATTGATTTATTCTATTTTCTTGTATCAAAAGATTTGACCTACAATTTTCTAATTTTAATTTACGGTGATTGAGATATTTTGTTATTTTCTATATATACAGAAACAAAAAATAAAAAACAAACCACTAAATATTTAATAAGAACACGTTAGCTTGAACGTACCATGATTTTGGCCCAAAGTATTTTAATATTTTTCACGTATTAAAATCATCTTCCTTTTACTCTAACTCTTATTTACTGATTAATGAAAAAATAAAAAATAACCGATAAGGGTGGACTAATTAACAATAAAAAAATATAAATATTTAAGTAAAAATAATAAAAATAGACTTTTATCACTGTCTCCTGCGTTCCATTGTCATCTTTATCTCAACATTTTTAAAATTTTATTTATCAGAATAAATGACAGTGCATTACATGATAATTTTATTGCTATGCATTTTCTTAATTTTTTGCTTTATCAATTAAATAAACTATTATAAAAATTACCAAGACAAGAACACTAAAATAGACATTGAAAATATGACTAAATGGTTAATTTTTTATAATTATTATTGTATATGTTTTATTTATTATTATTATTATTATTATTATTATTATTATTATTATTATTATTATTTTATAAATAACACTAACGTGAAGAAAATAGCATGGAAAGAAAGAGTAGTGATCAAATCAGGAACCCTAACTTGAAGTTGGAAGAGGAAGAAGAAAAAATGTCTGGTGTGAAAGGAGCAATGAGGCGGTTTACGTTCGGAAGCGGCAAGACCGCCGGTCGCAACTCGTCGGGGCGCATAACGTCGTTTCACAGAGGCGGCGGAGCTAAGCGGCTGCAACGAATCGTAGATTTCAAAAGGAACACCACTTCTTCCTTGGGTGTCGTCGAACGGATCGAGTACGATCCTAACCGTTCCTCCGACATCGCACTCGTTCGCTGGCTACAAGGCGTCCACCACCACCAACGTCGAGCCGGCGCCGGCTCCGGCGCCGCGGCCTGCTCGTCCAAGCTCCTAGTCCTCAATCCCGCTGTCACTAACAGTGACAGCATTCGTGGCGTGTTCGCGCTCAATTCGATGTTGCCGCGCGTTGGAACTTCCTCTAGAGAGGTTTTCCTGTCTGCGTTCTCGTCCAAGGCCAAGGGACGGGATACGAAATCGGAATTGGAATCGGTTTCTTCGATCGGATTGCCGCGGATGGCGGTTGCCGCCTCGAGAGCTCCGTTCTTCGCGCCACGTGGGAAAGGGGAGGAGACGTTGGAGGTTCGGAATTGGAAAAGGAACAGCGACACTTGGGCGCACAGGAACAAGCGTAGAGTGGCGGTCTCGTGGCAGAGCATCGCGCGTTGAGTTGGTGCTATTTTGAATTGTAAAAACTAAACTTCTGGCTCTCTGCCTTTAATTTTGTTTATGGCTGATGAATTGTTGGTTGGGATTGTGCTTCTCTGAATGTTGAGGCGTAAGGCTTTAATTGGTGAGTAGTGTTCAGTTTGTTTGCTCTTGCCCTGATTGGTATCGCATGTGAAAGCGAGAGAGGGATAGGAACTGAATGGTTAGTTTTGTTTTTCTGAACTGGAAATAATCAGTATCTTTGGAACAGAAATGAAGACCGGTAGCTGCAATTTTATTGCTGTACGTAATATTATGAAATTTGAAGTGCAGAACAGATGGCTGTGTCATTTCCATTCCATTCTCATGTTTTGAGTGAATATGTTGGAGGAAAGACTTGCTTCCCATTTGGGATTAGTAGAGACAAGTCAGCCATGCTTGTGGCCCTTCCCCCTAGTTTGTGAGTTAATATTTTAACTGGAGATAATATAGCCGTTTCTCCTTTTCAATTTAAGTTCACCCTCATCCCTTTGCCTTCCATTGTAAAATATTTTGAAAGGTGGTGGGGGTTTGTTACTTATCGGTTCCGGGCTCTGGAACTTTTGAGAAATTTTTAATTTTTTTTAATGATTCTATGAAGCCTCTCATCCACTTAGGAATTTAACTGAAATTTCGTAATATGCCTATTGGAACGAGGAGCCACAAGAAATAAATTGTGCTGCAGAACTTGTTTTTGTGACTGAAATTTCATATTTTGTTCTTTGGATTATTTTAAAACCTTGGTTGAAAAAGTTTTCTGATTATGATTCACTTTATTCTTATGTCTCATTCCTATTTTCATGGTAAGGGTGCATTGTGGCGGGTGTTGTCACCATGGGAATATTGGAAATTATCCTATAATTCTTTTAATTATTTTTGTTGGATTGAATTGATGATTACTAGGTTAAATATAGCTAATAGTTAGGATGTACCTCTTTCAGATTGTTACTCGATCCACCTCAAAAGACACACTTGATGCAACTCACAACAATCTTTCCATCAAACTTGTGACCTTCTCTTTAATATTAATTGTTAGCTTGAATATTTGTCACTAGGCCAAAAGTAGGCCAAAAGTTATAAGTAATAGTTAGGGTACAAGTTTGTCTAAGGATAATTGAAGCAACTTACAACAATCTCTTTATTGACAATTGTTCCACTAAAATTTGAATTTGTGACCTTATCTCCAATATCAATTGTTGAATTGAGTGTTTGCCACTGAGTTAAAAATTATAGTTAATATTGGAACGCAATATTTTCTACTTAAAAGCATAAAAGAACTGAAGAGTCATTGTTTGATTGTAACTTGATCTACTTATATTCCTCTTTGGATAATTGATGCATCATCTAGTAAATTCATTCCCTTCCAACTTGTTTTCTTGACATTTTTGGATTTTAAAGTATTCCCATGAATATTTAACTCTTAACCAACATGTTTTTAATTTACCCAGGTAAACCATTTTCGTTTTTGTATTCCTGGAGATGTCATTGTTGGAATTCTAATTATATATTTTGGATAAAATGCCCACCTTAAGTCTTAAGACCTAGTTGAGGAAATAATGGGAAATCAAAAAGATGAGTGCAAAATTATGGATCATGTTTCTATCCTGCTTGAGGAAATAATGGGAAATCAAATGCTGCTGCTACTACCTGCTGTTAACGTCTAGATGCCACTGCTCTAATATTAAAAGTTTATTTTGGGTGAATAAATTGTTGATAAATATAGCCAAAAAAAGGTTCAGTTGTCTGTTGCTAGCTGAACAAATAATTATTTTCTCTTCATCGAGTTATTATGGCATGTACTGAACTTTTTAAGAAAATTAAATGTTGTGAAAAGGGTTAGGCAATTGATCTAACCAGCAAGGTAACCTGTTCAGGTGGCTTATTAGACTGCTTGATTCCCAGAAACTGGAGAGTGGACTAGCTTTAAATTGGGTTGCACTGGTAGGAAAGGAAAAAGGAGAAAAAACCCCTCCAGAAAATTATTCTTAATCTTAATTGAAAGCCAGCCTCTTGCATTGTTTCATCTAACTTGCATAAAGTGTTCTGGCATTTATCGCTAGCAATATATCTGGTCTGCTAATTAACTTTTAGATTCTCAAGTAAATGATTTATATTTTCAGTGTATGTTAATGATAGATAGACTATATTGTCAGTTCAGAGTCACATTGTGTCACAGCTTTGCTTCAATTAACCTTGTATTAAGAAGTACACAGTGGCAATGTTTTATGCAATTCCAGTGTTTATTCTTTTGGATGCAACGCCTATTTGCAAGTAGCGTTATTTATCTCTTATCAGACTCTAATTCCTAGGCTTTATGGTGAGTACAGGTTTGATTTGAATGGAGAGAATATAGGTTTCGTAAATTTTAATGTGATCTGAAATACTAGACGAAAATTGTATTTAGAAATTGAATTAGTTAACAAAGTAATTAAAGATTCAGTTATAATCTAAATTCAAAATAACTAAAAACTGTGATCTGCTATTTTTAAAGAGTAATTTAATAACTAGTTGAGAAATCTATTCGATAATAATAACAATTTCGAGACTAACAATTCTAATTTCCAAATCGGCTTATATAAAAGCTGTTTCTTTTTTTTCTCTAAATCAATTTCTGTGTAATAATAATCCTCAAATCTTCTTTTTTATTCTTAAATTCATGTATAATATTCTTATATTTTTTTTTTCTTTGGTCCATTGAATATATATATATATATATATATATATATATATATATATATATATATATATATATATATATATATATGTTTATTTATTTATTGATGTCGATGGTAGTTTTTTTTTATTATTTAAATAGTATATTTAATTTTTTTTGTTGGCCATTGCTATTTTTCACTTGATAATGTAAAGTCTTGAAAAAAAAAATACACTTTGTAGAAACATACAACTTCCCTCCTCCTTCTTCTTCTTCATTCCTCTACCTTCCATCTACCATAACTCAAAATCTAACCATTGGATTCTTAAATTGAAGTTACCTAAGCATTCAAGACTCCAATAGCTACGTTTCTACTGATTGATTTTCTGTTTCATCCAATCGGTAAGAAAGTCCTCTTTCCCCTTTGCCATAGGGTTTCTAGCATGTGAATTCTTGTTGCATGCAACCCATCTCGTTTTCTTTCTTAATTTAACTTCAATATAATCCTAAAATTCGTCTTCCATCATCAATTAATGATTTTAGGTGATTCTCACACCTTGGGGTCAAATTACTTGGTCTAGGATCATCCCTGGAGTTGACCGTGCACGCTAGAGGTAAGGGGAGCTAGTTTTACTTTTCATTTTAGTTGTGTGATGTGAAGGCATGATGATTTTCGAATTGGTATGTTGTTGGAAGCATAATTTTGATTTTTGCTAACTTGAAATGCATGTATGAAAGTGTGAGTGTTATGTGAATTTGGTGATTGATGGATATGAACTGTTTGGAATGATTTTGAATGATGGATTATGCATGTTGGAACTTTTTTAGTGTGAAAAATCTGTTGTGGTATTGTAAGGAATGAAAATCAAGTGTCTTAGGGTCACTTTTTGGTTATTTTAGAGAAAGTGAGGTAGTGATTTTGAGCAAATGAGGTTTGTCACGTTTTTGGACTGTTGAGGCAGCTTAGGCAAGTTAATTATAACTTGTTAGAACTATAAAATTGGTTTAAGTGAGGTTCTAAATGGTAGAAGTGAAGTTGAGTTCTTAGGTTGAGGAAAAACTAGTATTTTGGGGGAGTTTAGAGGAAGTGAGGTATTGGTTTTGAGCTTAGGGGTTATAACTTGAATTAGGAAGTTAAGACAACTTATGTAAGTTCAAAGTGACTTGTGAGAAGTGTCAAAATAGCCAAGAACAGTCCTCAAGTGTTAAATCTAGGTTTGAGCCCATAAGTTGAGAGAATTGAGGTTTTTGAGTGTAAATCTATGCATAGTTGTTAGGAATTGAGGTTAGGAATGTTTATACACCTTTAGACAAGTTTAAATACACCTAAATTTCGAGTTATAATGATTAGAAATTCATAAAAAGGTCTAAAACGGAACTTAGGGGTGTGAGTTGTGCAAAATCTGCATAAAACCTGCAGAATCCACGCCGAGCGCCACCTAACTTGCGCTGGGCGCCATTTGGTTCTGTTTCCTGGCGTTGGGCGCCACCTGAATGGCGCTGGGCGCCATTCAGCACACTGTTTCTGCTGTCGTTTTTGTTTTTGACGTTTCGGGAGTTCCGGAGGTCCGTTTTAGACGTTCTCTAGGCTGTTATAGGGGGTTTTTGACCCTTCCGAAACCATTGGTGAGGGTCTCAAGGCTGTTTGGGTTACTTAAGTATTAATAACTAAAAGTCCTAAAGAAATTTGTGTTAATAAGTGTTGGTTTTGTGAAAGTATGTAATGCATGAGTTGTTTTTATGACATGGTTGATGTTGTATGATGGTATATGGGTTTGGTATGAGACAATTTAATAAGAATGCACTTGAATTACTATGAAATTGTATGTTTGCTGAATCAAAGAGGTATATCATTTGATTAAAGTGGTTGGATTTGGTTATGAAATTATGATCTCTCGGTGAGATCTGTTATTGTATTGATTGAATGATGAGAGGCTTCCATATGGGGGGTTATCCCTAACGCTCCAACGGTCTTTCATTCTCACTTAGAGAGGATTGACGCGTGTGGTGGGAGTAGTGGGAGGTCCTAGGGCAGGCGCTTTCACTGTAGGCCTATACCACGGTAACGGACTAGCCTTGTGTATGGTCGGGTGGAACCCCTCGACAATGGCTTTGCAAAGCAGTAGGGGCCATCACAAGTGCACAACCCGCCCCAGTTTTACATTCATTCTATGTCCGGACGTGTCTAGGAGTCTTTGCATGTTAAGATGATTGATTTTGGTTAAGTGATGAAATATGTGCTTATGATTATGATGACTTGTACGCTTGAATGTAAATCTACGCTTTCGGTAATGTTAGATCACTTTGCTTTGATGTGTATGTTTGTTTAAAACCTAGCTCACCCTTGCACTTGTATGTTGTGTGTGTTTGCCTTCCTCCCTTGCGATGATCATCCAATCCTTTGGATGTGAGCAGTAGGTGATGATGTACCTCTAGAGCAGGCGTTAGAGACCAAGGAAGATCCAGCACCCAGTACTTAGGATGCCTTCTTAGGAGTTCGCCTTGTTTTTATTTCTTTTTGTACTATCATATTTTGAGAAACTTTAGACCTTTGTACTTTCATTATTATTCGTTTTAATTCCCCTCTATTTTGGACGACTGTAATTTATATATATACAATTATCTACTACTCTCACTGCTTTCTATAATTATGACTCTTGCATTCTATATCTATATACATGGTTATATATTTTGGGATGTTAAAGATATTATTAGTAATCTCAAAAAAAATTTAAACGTGAAATAGATTTTTCAATTGATGCCTATCATGATTATTTTCCTATTGGTTATTTCAGTGAATATTTTATTTTTATTATTGACGTAGAAGTTATTCTTTGTGAATAGTTTCTTAGAGTGTTTTTCTAATGTTAACTATGATGCTTTTCGGCAATATTAACTAGATTATCTTTTTAGCAACGCAAATTAGGGAAATTTTCAAATTACATTCATAAAATGAAAAATAAATTCCAATCATCAACATCCTAAAAATAACTATCATCCATGACAATCTAATTAATTGTAATTAATATCAACAAAAAGTAATTCTAATTGACCTCAACCAAAGTTATCTTTTTTATCATTATCCGTTGAAATAATCTTAAAGAACTTTAATTGAAAGACTAAAAAAAGTCATCAAAATAACATTAATTGAAAAATAGCATTAATATTTTTTTTAATATTTGCATGATTGTATTCATTTTATAGTAATTGAAATACTTTATCAAAATAGAAAAAAACAATTCAGTCAATTGAAATTATCTTATTAATCAAAATGTTCATTAATTAATTGAATTGATCTAGGTAATTATAAGCGATGCATTATATATTTAAATTTAATCACTCTTTAATTTTATAAATGATAGATGTTAATATTTAATAAAGGATATCTAAATACTAATTTAGGATTTTTAACAAGCCATTTGGCCAGGTTTTAAAGAAACCAAAAAGGAATTAATCTAATAATAGTTAATAAAAGCAAGTATTTGAGATACGGATGGAGTTTATGTACTAAACACAAATATGTATACTTGTCATTGAAGTCAAAATTAAATTCGAAGGACGAATTTAAGTAAAATAAGTTTTAATTATTTAAAGTATATGAAATAAAATTAAATAGAACATAATCATTCTATTGCATTTATTTGTTTTTTTCTTGAGAGTATCAGATTATTCTTTTTTCCATTGTATAACTAGATTGAAGGAAACAATAATAACTTTTTTCCATTCTAATTTACAACATATTTTTTCTATAAGTTAATTTCATAAACATATATAGCATCGAAACCCACGCTCATCATTTTCATAATCAAGTACATACAAATTATTTTAAAGTTTGCAGAAGGATAAAAGTAATAATGTTTTTTTTTATATATTTAAAATTGTACAATGTTATATTTGACGATTGTATTAAATTATCTTGGATAATTTAAAATAATATTCTTTTAGAATAGTTTATCCACAATTTGTGTTTCTAGTGTTATATTTTTCATAATAACAATATTCATATTCACACACCGTCTAATAATCAGATGTTCTTGATTGGATTTGCATGGAAAAGTTCTAGAAAAAAAATATTATTACTTTTAATCCAGTTTCACATATAAATTTAAGTTTTTTAATTGAACTTTTATTAAAATTTTACTTTACTAAAATATTTATACTTTTCAATTAAATGCTGCGTTTTTTTTCCTTTTTTATAAATTAGAAGAGTGAGTATTATTTTATCTTTTCATATCTTAGATAAAGACTTCCGTCTCGTTTTTAAATATGGATTTATGAAGTTGAAAGAAAGTAAGAAAATGAAAGATTTAAAGACAAAATTTATATTGCTTAAGCGAAAAAATTTAAATGTAAAATATATATATATATATATATATATATATATATATATATATATATATATATATATATATATATATTCATAGATGTGATAGATAAAATATTATTTTAATAAATAATATTAAATATTACACATTTGTCTTTACAGTTAAAAATAATATAAAATAAATATTTGATAAGTTAAAATTAATTTAGAAAATTAAGTTGATGATTAAATTTAAATAAAAAATTAGTAATCTTTTTATTGAATTATTATTATTATTATTATCCATTTCAATCGGGTTTACTACAAATTAAAAAATTAATAAACCATCAACGTGATATCTCAAAGGAAAAATATATTTTGACAGATTTTTATGCAATATTTTAAAATAATTCATGTGTCATTTTTTTTATTGTGTGCATTACTTATTTGTTACTCTAACCCACTGAGAAAGAAAGTACTACTTTATCCTAATTTTGAGGTTATAAAACTATATAAGCATTGTTGAGTACGTTTAAATTAGTGATACAAAAATCAAATGATTAAATAAATGAGAGAAATATTATCTACTCGATTTAAATATTATTTAAAGAAAGTATGCAATGTTCTAAATATTGAAGTTTTTAAGCAAATCAATAAATTCTATTTAACTCAGTGTTTATTGTTATTGAAAATATTTTTCTCGTCTTTCCTTGTCATCAATCTTCACCAATTACGTTTGGAAAGTATTCAATGCTTTAAATTATATTCAAGTGAATACTTATTTGAAAATATCTCTCTTGTTTCTCCTTGTTGTCAATCTCCACCACCTACATTTGGAAAGTGTTCAATGCTCTAAACATCTCAGTTTTTAGTAAATCAATAAATTCTATTCAAAGTATTTATTGCTATTGAAAATATCTCTCTCCCCTTTCCTTCCTCTTGATCTCCACCACTTACATTTAAAAAGTATTGAATACTATAAACATCTCAATTTTTTAGTAAATCAATAAATTATATTCAAGTGAGCGCTTATTTCTATTGAAAATATATCTCTCGTCTCTCCTTGTCCTCAATCTCCACCACCTACGTGTGGAAAGTATTCAATGCTCTAAGCATATCAGTTTTTAATAAGCTAATAAATTCTATTCAGGTGAGCGCTTATTGTTATAAAATATGGCTCTCGCCTCTCCTTGTTATCAATCTTCATCACTTACATTTGGAAAATATTCAATGTTCTAAACACCTCAGTTTTTAGTAAACCAATAAATTCTACTCAAGTGAACGCTTATTACTATTGAAAATATTTCTCTCGTCTTTCCTTGTCATCAATCTTCACCAATTACGTTTGGAAAGTATTCAATGCTTTAAACATCTCAGTTTTTAGTAAACCAATAAATTATACTCAAGTGAATGCTGATTTGAAAATATCTCATTTGTCTCTCCTTGTTGTCAATCTCCACCACCTACATTTGGAAAGTGTTCAATGCTCTAAACATCTCAGTTTTTAGTAAATCAATAAATTCTATTCAAAGTATTTATTGCTATTGAAAATATCTCTCTCCCCTTTCCTTCCTCTTGATCTCCACCACCTACATTTAAAAAGTATTGAATACTATAAACATCTCAATTTTTTAGTAAATCAATAAATTATATTCAAGTGAGTGCTTATTTCTATTGAAAATATATATCTCGTCTCTCCTTGTCCTCAATCTCCACCACCTACGTGTGGAAAGTATTCAATGCTCTAAGCATATCAGTTTTTAATAAGCTAATAAATTCTATTCAGGTGAGCGCTTATTGTTATAAAATATGGCTCTCGCCTCTCCTTGTTATCAATCTTCATCACTTACATTTGAAAAATATTCAATGTTCTAAACACCTCAGTTTTTAGTAAACCAATAAATTCTACTCAAGTGAACGCTTATTACTATTGAAAATATTTCTCTCGTCTTTCCTTGTCATCAATCTTCACCAATTACGTTTGGAAAGTATTCAATGCTTTAAACATCTCAGTTTTTAGTAAACCAATAAATTATACTCAAGTGAATGCTGATTTGAAAATATCTCTCTTGTCTCTCCTTGTTGTCAATCTCCACCACCTACATTTGGAAAGTGTTCAATGCTCTAAACATCTCAGTTTTTAGTAAATCAATAACTTCTATTCAAAGTATTTATTGCTATTGAAAATATCTCTCTCCCATTTCCTTCCTCTTGATCTCCACCACCTACATTTAAAAAGTATTGAATACTAGAAACATCTCAATTTTTTAGTAAACCAATAAATTATATTCAAGGGAGCGCTTATTTCTATTGAAAATATATCTCTGGCCTCTCGTTGTCCTCAATCTCCACCACCTACGCGTGGAAAGTATTCAATGCTCTAAGCATCTTAGTTTTTAATAAGCTAATAAATTCTATTCAGGTGAGCGCTTATTGTTATAAAATATGGCTCTCGCCTCTCCTTGTCATCAATCTTCATCACTTACATTTGGAAAATATTCAATGTTCTAAACATCTTAGTTTTTAGTAAACCAATAAATTTTACTCAAGTGAACGCTTATTACTATTAAAAATATCTCTCTAGTCTCTCCTTGTCGTCAATCTCCACCACTTATGTTTAAAAAGTATTCAATACTCTAAACATCACAGTTTTTAATAAACCAATAAATTTTATTCAAGTGAGTGCTTATTGCTATTGAAAATATCTATCTTGCCTCTCCTTGTCGTGGATCTCCACCACCTGTGTTTAAAATGTATTCAATACTCTAAACATCTCAGTTTTTAGTAAACCAATAAATTCTATTCAAGTGAGCGCTTATTGTTATTGAAAATATCTCTCTCGCCTTTCCTTGTCGTCAATCTCCACCACCTATGTTTGGATAGTATTCAATGTTCTAAACATCTCAGTTTTTAGTAAACCAATAAATTCTATGCAAGTGAGTGCTTATTACTAGTGAAAATATCTCTCTTGCCTCTTTGTTAATCTCTACCACCTACGTTTGGAAAGTATTTGATGCTCTAAACATCTCACCTTTTAGTAAACCAATAAATTCTATTCAAGTGAGCGCTTATTGCTATTGAAAATATCTCTCTCGCCTCTCCTTGCTGTCAATCTTCACCACTTACATTTAAAAAGTATTTAATACTCTAAACATCTCAGCTTTTAGTAAACTAATAAATTCAATTCAATGAGCGCTTATTGCTATTGAAAATACCTATCTCACCTCTCCTTTTCGTTGATCTCCACCACCTACATTTGAAAGTCCATCCAAATCGTGGCCTTGCTATCAAACTCATTATGCGCGAGGCTAGACTTGCAGACCATATAGAGTCTTGATTTGCACCACCTTGAAGAGGTACTCCTTGATGCTGTCGTCGTTGCTGTTCTCTTTGCCATAGGCCAGGATTAAGCGAGAAAGGGAATGTGTGAGGGTTGATATATGGTAAAAAGAGGTGTGGGTGTGGAGGGTAGTATAGCAAAAGGTGACCCTCACCCTCAAATCTCCTCACTTAAACGAGGTTAACTCAATTCTTCCATCTTGCAAATCCATCTCAACTAATCTTTCCAAATGACTTGAAGTGTATACAATATTTCCTCACTCGTTGATAATGTTATTCCAATAAACAAGCGAAAATGAATACGATGTAAGTGATACATATTTGAAATATAGGATTCATGTAGAGATATAACTTTCAAATCAAAATTGATAACACGTTTGAGTTTTTTTTTTTTTAATTTTTTATGATACTCCCTTTAATTATCTCTATTTAACATGAAATCTTATACTCACATTTTAATTTTCAAATGAAAATATGATGACAAAAACCGATAACAATGTTACTCCAGTAAACAAATTAAATGATAAAGCCTTAATTAAAAATATACAAATTTTGAAGACTTAACATATAAAAATCTAATAAAATTCAATAAAAATGCTCAATTTTATAAATAACTTAAAACTTTATTAAACCATAATTTAGTATTTAATATTATAGACGTTAAAAGATTATTTATTATAAAAAATAATAACATATATTTCCACTATTAATGTAATAAAAGTTAAAAGAATCTTCATTTCATAAATAGAAATACAATATTTCCTAGTTACCTTATATGAAAATTCATTATAGTTCTTAAATGCTTGAACGTTAAGTTTTTATTTTCCTTTTTGTCTTACAAACTACACGTATTTTCCACCTAATTATGTTACAACACCACTATAAACAGCTACAAAATTCTAGATACTTCATGTTATCTAAATCATAAGGAAAATGTATTTATTTTTTAAAATTATTAATTTAGTTTAATCAACCTCCGATCATTATACAAAATATATTAAATATTTTATTTTTTTACAACAATTTATATACGATTATATGCTTTTGTACCTTTATCACATTATTCATAAGTTATTTTTATTTATTTTATTTTATTTCATATCTCCTTTTCTTTTAAATGTGTAGGACTAGAAACAAAATCCACAAAACTTATCTACGAAATCAAATTTAGATATCAATGATATATATAAGGTAAGAGTTTTGTCATATTCTTATATTTGGAGATCACGTAAGATAAAAGGAAAAAAAGAAGAGACATTTAATATGTGATTAAATGAATTAATAAAGTTTTAATAATAAATATAAGAACTCTTATTTAGTTCAAATATACATTGCCTATGTTTCTTACATTATCTATCTTCTCTAGCGATACAAACAAATATGGCTTCTTTCACTACTTCACCTTCACAGGTTGGGAAGAAGAAGGTTTTGTTCATAATGGGTGCAACTGGCTCAGGCAAGACCAAACTCTCCATCAGCTTGGCCATGCAATTTCCCTCTGAAATCATCAACTCTGACAAAATCCAAGTTTATAAGGGTCTTGACATCATCACCAACAAGATTTCAGAATCTCAACGTTCTGGTATTCCCCATCACCTTCTTGACATCATTGACGACCCTGATTACGACTTCACCATTCATGACTTCTGCTATCATGTCCTTCACGCTCTTGATACCATCGTTCAAAACGGACACCTACCCATTATAGTGGGTGGCTCCAACACTTACCTCACAGCCTTGCTTGAGAACCCTGACGTTGCTTTTCGTTCCAAATATGATTGTTGTTTCATTTGGGTCGATGTGTCTTTACCAGTGTTGTTTCCTTATCTGGACAAAAGGGTGGACGAAATGGTTGATGCTGGAGTTGTGGATGAGATTCGAGAAGCTTTTGTTGCTGGAGCAGATTGCAGTCGTGGGATTAGAAGAGCCATTGGAGTTCCTGAGCTTGGAGAGTTTTTCCTTCGGGAGAAGGAAATAGACAACGAGGCTCAGAAGGAGAAGATGCTACGACATGCTATTATGAAAACCAAAGAGAACACTCATAAGTTGGCTGAGAGACAACTCTCGAAGATCCGAAACATGAACCATGACTTCAAAATGTTCAGAATCGATTCCACACAAGTGTTTGAGGCTGTTTTGAATGGAGTGGATTATAAGCAATTGTACGAAGAGATTGTGTTCAAACCATGCATGGAGATAGTGAAACAGTTTCTAGAAGAGACAACTGATGTGAAAAAGACATCTCAAATTGGTGAACAAGCCATGGTTTGTGTTTAACAAAATCGCTTATTAGACTAAGGACAATGTTAATGGAGTTAGTAATAAATAATAAAAGAAAAAAAAATATAAAGGCAAAATTAATTAGATAGTACGTATGGTGAAAGATAAATTATGATCTAGAATATTTGCTTTTATATATTTTTTTTCTTCTCCTTTACAAGTCCTGTGTACTTAGACATGGTGATTAGTAGTATTATGAATAAAATAAGTTTTTTGTTTTTTCACATATATGAATTTTTTTAGTATTTTATGCTATTTTAGGCTATTAATTTATGAACAGATATTTCATGGCTAAATAATAAATAAACTGGCTATTATGAGAAACACGTACACAATATTAATCAATAAATTTAAAATAAATGAGTTTGTAGTGATTGGATTAAAAGTCTTAAATGATGAGATTTTATTTGTTGAAGTAGTATGATTTTTACATATTCCGTACATGCATATTAAATTCACATTCAAATGCTTTTACGTTTTAATTAATTTTAAATTAAATGTAATGAAGTTTTGATAATGTACATTAAAGAAATAGTTATTTTTTTTTACGTTTTTAGGCAAAAATTAAATCATTATTACGGATTTAGACATTTATTTTATTTACGTAAATGGACAAATAGTGTAATCTTCACACAATTTTTAAATGAAGAAGTAGTGCAATGGTACACGACTTCTGCATTACCATAACAAAAAAATGAAATTGTGCATCTCCCATACGTGTTTAGACATTGGTAATAGATTACGAGCACATGTAATTGATTATACAATGTTAAAGTTGTGAGGAGGGCTACGACTTCATTGGTAATCAATTATACTATTATTGTAATCGATCACTAATGTTGAAATTCGAATAAAAAGGATTGGTAATCGATTACAATGTTGTTGTAATTGATTAGAAAAGGAAAAAAATGGTTAAAACTAAACTAAAATATGGATTACATTGATTACATTTATGAAAATTTGAATCACAAAGGGATTTGTGCATTAAAAAAGTTATATTTCCTTTACACTCATCATAAATTGGATTAATTAAACATAATTGTAAATTGTTTAAATTTAGAATAAATTATTTAATTCAGTATAAAAAGGAAACAATTGATCTAATTTATGATGATGAGCAGAGGATTTAAATCCAGTATAAAATAGGGATGGCAACGAGTCGGGTCGGACATGGATAGTGCTTACCCGCAATCCGACCCGACAAAAAAAACTTTACTCGCTACCCGACCTGCTACCCGCACAGATACCCGCTTAAAAAATATCCACGGATATTTTAAAACCCGCGGATACCTGCAAATATTTTAAAAAATATATTCTTATAAATTATTAAAATAAAATTTAAATAAAATTACAAAAAAATATATAAAATATAATATAAATTAAATTAAATATAAATTAAAATTAAATTTTTGTTTTGGTTGAATTGGTCTGAGGGTCAGTCGTTCTTCTTTGCTTTATTCTCTTTTGATCTTCCATCCTTCCTGATGACGTGCAGAGGACACTCCGATACTCAAGATTTAAAATGGTCTAAATAAATTTTATTAGGATAGAAGAGGAAGATTGTACCTAGACATCAATTGTATATTTATGGAGCCTGTGGCAGGCAAGCCATTAGTGCATATTTTTAGACAATCAAACCCAATAATCAATAATTATTAATACCCCGTATATTTTATAAAGAGTAAGACAATCTCACCTATTAATTAGTGCAATATATTTTTAGACAATCAAACCCAATAATCAATCATCAATACATGCAATCTGACCTATTAATACCTGTTAATTGTGCATAAATGACAATTAATTTCGAATTTTAATTAAATTTAACTTTGAAAAATATAAATTCATGTTAATTTTAATTAAATTTAACTTATTAAAATAAAAAATAAATTTTTATTTTTATTTTTTGTGGGTAGCGGATATCCGCTGGTACAGACAGTATAATATCCGCACCCGACTTGTTTATAAGCGGATATTAAAATACCTGATATCCGCGTGTTTCGAGTAGTAAATATCCGTAAGTATCAACTATCCGTCGCAGATTTTATCTACGAAAATCCGCGGGCGCGAATTTTTTTGTCATCCCTAATATAAAAGAAACTATTGATTAATATGCATATATACTAAATTCATATTTAAAGTGTTACCTATCTATCTATATCTATATATAGTGAAAGTGTTACCTATCTATCTATATCTATATATATAAACTAACATTTTAAATTTAATAATTATAAATGAGTTAACAAGGAAACCCTTAAATCGAGTAAAATCTTGAAAAAATTTCGTATAAAAAATCATTAATGCTAAAACTTCAAATTTTTAAACTGTTCACGAAGCTCAAAACTAAACTTTTAAATTATTAATTCCTTCATCAGCTATCTCTAATGTCACCATAAACTTAGTTCACAAGAGAAAAATGGTGGGCAGGGAGGACTTTGCAATATTAGCAAAGTAAAATATCTAAATACTTCTTTTACACATTAATGCATTTGACAAAACATTTGAAAGAAAACTTCTCATTATGCTTGGAGAAAAATAAGCTTCTGTTACAAGAGAATGAAGGCTTGAATATAAAGGATATAACAAACTAATATAATAGGAAAACGGAAAAAGATATATCTCAAAATGATATCATTTTAAAAAAATATAATAAGATATACTCTAGAATGTTGTTTGCACATTAATTGAGAGGATAAAAATTGCATATTAATACAATGTTGTTTCCAAATTAATATCTTATCCACTTTTGGTTATATTTACGTTGTGTTTTTTAGGTAATGCTGCATAAAAGGTTTTAGTTTTCTTTTTTCCTGTTAAATGATTAGAAGGTGGATAATCTTTTGCTAATTGCTTCACTCCCCCATTCAATCTCCCAATTTTTATTTTCGGTGGAAATGAAGTGAGCACGATAATGGTATTTGCATAAGTATTTTAATACTAAAATCAGTAAATAATTACTCGAATAGTATTAATACAATGACACGTGTATATGAAAGTTATATTTTAAAACTTTATTTATAATACTTATTATTAACTTTTATTTTTTATCGATCTAATTGTACCTTAATTGACATTAACAAATTGATTGTTATTATCATTTTAATTTGACAATTTTGTAATCAGTTGACTTTGTTGTTTGGTTATGCTGATCGTTATATGTGATATGTTCAAGAGGTTGATTTAGAGTGGCCGGTCAAAGAGATCCAGTGAGAATGATTAGCCAAAAATTATTGATCAAAAGAATTCAGTCTAGAAGAGTTCAACCTGAAATGGTTGATTCAGATAAGTTCGGTTCAACATAATCATCAATAATGGTAGGTTCAAAATTATCGACCAAATAAACTCGATATAAAGAGCCATTAATGTTGAAATTAAACTATTTGATTGATGCATATGAGATTAACCAGACATTCATACTTCCATACAGGAAAATATATATCTCTTTTATTGGTCTCTCTTTGATTTGAAGGGAGAATCCAATTGTGAGCAAAGTCCAGTTATAACTTCTCCCACTACATGAGTATCTCACATTTTTTCTATCGCAGTTGTCAATACCTCTTCTGTAATTAAAACATAGTTGATAAAAAGAGCATCCTTAAATACTTAAATTAGTAAGTCCATTTTATACTTTGAATTTCTTTTAAATTTTTAAACTCAAATAATACATTTTTTATGAAATATTCTAAATTCATTTATTATTTTTGCTCCAAGTTTAACCAGAGGTGAAGTCAATTTCCATTACGAAATCAAACATACTTCAATATTCACGCAGTCACGAAGGTGAATCGAACTTATCATATTCTTTAACTAATCATCATTTTCATTAAAAGAATGTGAATCGAACAACCAGGTCATAACAGGGATTTTCTATTGCGATGCACCTAAATATTTGCTTGGTTCTACCTTGTCACAGCAGCCAAATTCACCTCTTTCAATTTTATATAATTTTTTAACACATTGAACACACTATGTATTCCCTAGTTAGAACGCAGCCACATAAGAAAATGACATTACTACGCGCCTCAGTTTTCTACCATGGTGGCTACCAAATGCTGTTCAAATTTTCTACTTTTCTTAAAAATATTAATATACTGTTATATATGTTTTCTTACCAAGACCAATCCTACGCTTTTCTACAACTTCTTCAACCAGCATAGGACTTATGGCAATAATATAAGGTTTTTGACCTTTCCAATTCTAAACTAGTTGCATGAGAATGGGTCATATCCCTAGTAGTTGTGGACCCTTTTGAAAAACGACCAGTTTCCAATGGAAATGATCAGACATTCTAGTATTTATGTTCCAGAAAGGAACCAGATAGGAACTACTCAAACATAGGTTAGGCCAATTCAAAACAAAAAATGACTGTCAAACTCATATTTATTATTCTGGGGACGATTTCATTTATATCTGACAGACAACAAACATTATCTCACAGAATAAAGTCTCAACTCTGCAACTACAGTCGTTTGATCATAAAATCCTTCTTTCATTCCTCACCCCTTTTGCACAAAAGCAAGGAATCACCAAATTCCATTCATAACATAACATGGGTTTGCTTGGAAAAAGCTTCACTTCCAAGATCAAAAGCATCACCACACTTGCTGTTTCTAGGATTGTTATCTTGAAGAATCAGCACAAAGCTCGAGCCTCTTATGCTCGCTCTGATGTTGCTCAACTCTTAAACCTTGGTTACCATGACCCTGCTCTACTTCGTGTAAGTTATTGCTAATAACCACACTCTCTAAACTCAAATTGAATTCTCTATTGAGTTTTTGGTACTGTCCCTCTACTCTGTCTTCAAAATACATTGATGAACACTGATTTTTATGTTTTAAAAAGAACTTTAATATACCAATATCAGCATACTTTTAATCAGCAGAGAATCTGAACTCTAAACTCTTCTCTTTCTCTCTTACACGTAAATATATTGAATTTATCTATTACTTATTAACAGGTGGATCAATGGTTAATAGAACAAAACATGTTGGAAGTGTTTTCTATGATTGAAAACTATTGTAATTTCCTGAGAGAAAGAGCTGAAGCTCTTGAAACCAACAAGTAAGTTTTCTTCTCTCCTTGCTTCTATAGCTGTTGAGTGAATCTTTGAAGAAACACCAAACTGAAGTGGTGATGGATTATTTAACGATGCATGCATTTCACTGTCTTAGTTTGCTAATTTAGCATTTTTTTTAACGTGTAGGGAGTGCCCCGTTGATCTCATGGAAACAACATCTAGCCTTATCTTTGCATCCTCAAGGTGTGGAGATTTTCCAGAGCTGCACAAGATAAGAGAGATTTTAACATCAAGGTTTGGGAAGGAGTTTGCAGACCATGCTGTTGAGTTGCACAAAAATAATAGAGTGAACTCTGAGGTGCTGATTAGTTATTGCAAGAGAACTCCCTTCAAGAGAATTTCCCATTATTCTGATAACTTTTGCTTGGTTTGTGTAGATGATACAAAAGCTTTCACCAAAACGCCTCACCATGGAAATCAAAATGAAAGTGCTGAAACAAATTGCTTCAGAAATTGGAGTCACTTTGCGTTTGGAGCAGAAGCCTGTATTGATCAATAAAGTAAGAGCACCTTGTCTCAAAATAACAGTATGCACTGAATTGTGATATTTACACTGAAACGAATTCTGTTACACTATTTCAGGACAAATTGAATGTTGAACGAAGACAAGATGAACTTGAAACCAGAAAAAATAGTGTTGATGATCATCACCACAAAGTTAATATCCAAAATAATCCAGAAAAAATAATTCAGCGTGAGCTTGTATCTGATAGGAATGAAGAAAGGAAGAGACACACTGATACAGCTGCTGCGGCAGCTGAAAAAGCCTTAGAATCAGAATCTTTTGGGATTGAAGTTAGTAAACACTCAAATCACGATATTGAACTAAAAGCATCGGAAAGGAGGGAAATTAAAACACTTGCATGGGAAGACTTTCATTTAGGTCTGAATCCAAGAGGTAATATGACAGCAATATCAAAGAATGCAGAGTTAATTTCCAAGGAACATGTGAAGGAAGGGAATAGAGAGGATAACAATGATCACAACAGTAATTCTGATGCAGCTACAGAAAATGAAGACTTCAAATTCAACGAAGAAAGAGTTCATGCTTCTTCCAACGCCATAAGATGGAATTCACAGAGGTCTCAATCTGATCCCACTCAACATAGTTTGGCAACAAGACATGTGATGGAAACTAGGGATCCAACACAACTTCAAAAGCAGATACATACACATCATGAACATGTGGATTGGAAGATGATGTCAATGAGGAGTAGATGATCAAAAGGTGAATAACAAAAAGTATGGAGGATTGGAACATGTATTTTCTTCATAAGTGTACAAAACGCAAAACCTCAAAATTATTTAGCACTTGAAATAAAATAAACAGCCAATTTGTAAGGAGAGATGTATCAGAATATTTTTTTTTCATCGGCAGAAAATATATAAAATGAAAAATACTTAGAGATGTTACAACCCTCTTACATAAACAGCCGAAGTTAGGTTCGAAGCATAGAAAAACAAGTTAAAAGATATAAAATAAAAACTACAAAAAACTGTGTCAGAGAGAATCTTACTTTCATTATATCATTTTAACAAATCCCTACACAACTTACTTAGTCAGAACCTATTAGAACCTACACAACTCAAGATATGAGCCAGGATGTGCAAGACTTTGTTGTCCATGTGTTCTGCTGGTTTTATTTCTAATTTCTGTAGAAAAATTAGATTCTATAGTGGTAGCTCCGTCTGTCCTGCAGCTTGTACTTCTGCATTATGACCTCATAAAAATTTCAGAAGAATATCCACACCTTGCATCCAAGGTTTTGTTCCAGAATACGTAAAATCCAATTCAGATTCTAATGGCTGCATTTTGAAGACAATTCTTTTGACATGTGGTTTCGCTCTAATAGAATAACAGGGTAACAATTTAGCTTGCTGAAGCCTGAAACTTGTTCTCCTCATGAGTGTCAGATTAGCTGACCAGAAAGGCAACATTAAGAAGTTGCCGTGGGACAAAAGTAAAAATGTTCAAGGGAGCAAACCATTACTTGCATGTAAATTTTATTCTATTTCAATGATGGTGAAAATCATTGATGCGAGATGATCACAAAGCTTAATCATGGTTGTTAGCATAAGGGATATTATAAAGCAATGATCTTATTGATAATGATGACATGGTTTACTATATGATCTCAAATAAGGTAATTTAGGTATTAAGGGGCTTCTTTACTTCAGTACATGACAGCATGTCAATAGGCTATATACAGCTCTAGATACAGTTCTAGAAAAAGATTCTACTATACTAAGGTACGAAGAAGAATTTGAATTAGTTAAATAAATACATGACCACGGCCCACGAGTGGGAAGTTTTTGTAACAATATTTCATCATTATTCATGTTATTTAGAGTGAAGATGAATCAATGAACGACAAATCGAAGCAATCAAATTCCTGTTATTTTTCATCTGTCAAGTTACACTATTAGTCTCTGTACAAGCAACAAAAATCTCTACAAATAGGTGCTGCATCTCAAAAAAATATCTGAGATCAATACATCGATGGATGAAAAAAGCTTTAATCAAGGTTAAGGGTGAAACATCCATCCTTGTCAAACGCTACGAATTGTAAAATAAGAACACAGGATGTAATTTCCCTTCAAAACTAATGAGACAACAACTAAACTTCAAAACATACTCTTGACTCCCGAGTCTTTTATTTTCTTCTGATAATACGTGCACATGACTAGGTCCTTAAGAGAGATCCGAGCATCTAAGCTTATTTTTTAACCGAAATGTTTATGGTAAAATAAAGCAGTGACAGAGAGGCTTGCAATTAAAATTTACTCGTTGAAATCAAATAGGTTAGTTAAACAATTCAAGTTTTAATTTCTACACAAGAAAACAATAAACTTTAGACCTTTCAAAGCCTTTTCAGCAACATTGATTACTGCAAGAAAGTTTTTTACAAACAGAATGGCTTCTCTTGAATTAGAGAGGGACCAAAACTAAGGCGGACAACTTGTAAGGACTACAACTCAACATTTTATCAGACAAAATCTAAAACTCCATGAGTACAAGGTTGAGAGAACATTTTAACTAATAAAATGTGACAGACAGGAAACCAAAGGTCTGAGAGAACTTTGGGATAAGTTGATTAATAGTAATATTAATTAAGCTTATACAAAGCCAGATAAAGAACATACAACAGAAAAAACATGAACATTAACCGGAGAAACATCTCATTATTACAAAACATCACCGATTACCCCAACCCAATAATACAGGAGCAAAAAATGTTTGAAATATGTTCGAAAAGCAGAATTGGGATCAGGATAAGTTGCCACCACTCTGCTGCCACAAATTGATGATATCAGTGGCTTGATTGAGTAGAATAATCATCTGCTTTTGGGAAATCCAAGGCTTGCTCTCAAGCAACTCCTTGAGCTCTTCCCAAGCATCTTTTCTGGGCCAAAAGTAATACGGGCTCAGTGGAATGGTGCCATGCCCCGGTATCGTCTGGTCAAGTGCAATTCCGATGTTCTTCTCCATCCAAATGAACTTCAACACAAGTCTCGGCTTCTCTGCTGCCTTTACAACCACTCCAAGCTTCTATTAATCAGAAATAAAAATAAAAATATGAGATTTTTTTTTCTAATTCTAAAAGAGGTGGATAAATGAGAGAAATTGAAAGAATTATTTGAATGTTTGGGAGCGAAAAGTGAGAAGAGAACCTCGGATTGGGGAGTGGGAGGGGCTTCTTCTTGGGCAACGACGGTTTCCGCGGCGGAAGCGGCGACGGTGAAGCGTGCGGTGGTTGAAGAAGGGCGGTGGGAGCGTGAGATGGAGAAGGAGAGGGAGGGTTTGAGTTTGAAGGAGGGAAAGGTTAAAGCTTTGGAATTGAAGGATGGAAGAAGATTTGGGTGAAGAAGTGCCATCGATAAGGTCTTAGTTTGCTGTTGCTGATGCTACATTCACTCTCACACTCACATTTCAAAACAGGCAACAAGATAACACCAGACCCGTTTTCTGCCCCGTTGTTCCTCGGGTCACCCCAAATTTCTATACGGATTTTCATTTTAATATAAACCCTTTTCTTTTTATTTGCGATTTTTCACTTTTCCTTTTTAATATATGTAAATAGTTTTATCATCAAAATTGAATTTTGGACTATTTTCAATACATTGGTAAAGTATTAATTAAGATAAAAATATATATATATAATTAATATTAATCTAAAGAAATATTTTTGACTCAGGTAGCTAAACTTAAGAAATATGTAATGGTTCCCTCATATATTTTATGATAAAATATAAAATATATCAATTAAATTACATATATAAAAATTTTCTATTAATTACAGATTATGAAAGATTAGAAACGGAATGCTAGGTATGCTTTTAGAACGTTAAGTGCTAAATTATTAGGATTTGAATTCCCCGTAGTTGAATTGTAATACATATGGGAATAAATGAATAATAGGTGAATCTCAACAATTTTTAACTTTGGGTCCCAAATGCAAGTGAACTAATTTCACCATCAATCTTCGTAATGATATTCATACTACTTGAACAACTCATGAACCAGTTCTATTACTTTAGGCATAAAAATATTTAAAATACTATACAAAATATCTTACTAAAAAAATCATCTTTTAATAATACCTTTTAAATATTTTTTTAAGTCCTAGAAAACAGAGCCAAGACAATAAAGAGTCAAGACCCATCTAAGAGGTAGGACAAAATCTTACGTGCTTAGAAAACCAAAATTATTAGAAATAATCTTATGATAAACAACCTTAACAACTAGCATAATATCACGTTGATAATAGGAAGAGATGAAAGTTTTTCTTTTCTCCTTTTGAAGAATCGAAAATTAATAACGCGAATCTCTTTGTAAATAATTTCAATAAACATTCATACAAAAATAAACTTCTTTCTTAAGTTGAAATTAACTTATAATTGTAAGTTATGAAAGAAACTTTTCTTATTTTCTGATTTAAGGCATCTGATTTTCATTTCAAGTTTGAAATGGAATTCGGGCGATAAATCACAGCACCAGTGTTTTTTGTTCTTAAGTATTACTATGATCACAGATTTCTATTATCATCATGAAACAGTAAAAAAAGGCCAAAACAGGGTCTCGATTATAGTTTCCCTACCACACATTATTTGTACATAAAGCTGGTTGAAATTATTAGCTCTAGATTAAGTATCATTCTTCGTTTTAACTCTCAAGCTGAGTAAAACGCTTGATTACAGACCAAAAGTATTGTTTTGTTGTACAAGAACGAATGAGCTTTAGACCTTAGATGGAATGTTGGCTTCACCTTCCTTCTTGCTCTTGTCAGATTCAAACTTATCAATTGCTACCTGCAGTTCATCAGTGCCTCCAACAGCCCTCATGGTGTAGAAGTAGGCACCAAAGACAAAAGCTGTCAAACCCCCAGCAACTACCAAATTCTTTGCCTTCGGTGGAAGGCTCCTATATCCTAAAAGTCCAGCCATCTAGGTCAATGGAGAAAAAAAGGGTTACCATAATTTCGCACAATATAATTACCTTTTGTTGATACAATCGGACAAAATACATAAGAACAATAAATAAATTAAAAGATTCTACATTGTGATGCTGAGGGGAATGCAAACAAACAAAAGAAGTAAACATTTCCACAAACAAATCGAGAAAGAAGCTGCTGCTGAACGGAGCATGCTAACGATACCAAAAACACAATGATCGAGAACGAGTTAAAGTGAGTATTTCCACAGACAGACTACGGCAATGCAATTGAAATAGTTGTAGAAGAGAGTGTTTTGCTTTGACATATTTATCTGATTCTCAGAAAGCTTTTGAAATGCCCTAAAAGTAACCTGAAGACATTAATGTAAGAAATTTAACTGAAAAACATGAAACGAACATTGCACGATTTTTTTTTTTATCAATGTTTAACACAAAAACAGTAGAAGTAATTTCAATTGTATAATAGATTTGAATGATATATTTGCAACACAAACAAAAAATTTAAATATTTCATCAATTGACAAACAATTGCAGTAAAAGAACAAAGTATTTCGCCTTCGCTTCCGAGGAAGGAGTTCGGAGGGAGGAACTTGTGGTTCTCCTCTCCAGCTGCTGTGACGCCCTCGCCGAGGTCGAGAACGAGCGGAGCGATGAACCGAGCATTTTCACAAACAGGATGAGGGCAACGCGATTGAACGATTTGTAAAACGGATTGTTTTGTTTTGCTATTAAATTTGCATTATATGATATGATATCCATCAGTAATTGAGAAATCAAGCGAAGAAATCAAAGAGAGAGATTGTGAATTACCTTACTCAACACAACACAATACCTTAAACACGAACACCACAATTACCCTTTTTTCTGCAGAATAAATAAATAACTTCTGAGTTGTGATGATGATGGAAATGCGAGAAAACAAAAGGCAAACATTTCCACAAACAGAATGAGGGCAGTCACTAAACTATTGAAAGAATATTAAAGACATATGCATTGAGAGTGGCTAAATTGTTTCATCTAACAGAAACAGTTTTAGCAGGCACTACTCATACTTCTTTCAATTCAAGAGAATCTTTCAATTTCAATTAAGTTTCAATTATATGATATGAATCAGCCAACATTAGCAATATCAAAATTTGCAGAAAGGATGAAGCCAAAGAAAGAGGTGGAGAAAGCGAATTCGCATTACCTTACGGAGCAAAAGAAGATCCTCCGATTCACTTCACTTCTTTGGATACTCTTCCTTTTGTGAAGACGAAAAAGAGCGCTGAACACACCTTCGTGAATGTATCTAACTATATAAAGCCTAATTTAAAATATATTTTTAATTTTTAAGAATCAATATAAAGTTTTCACAAAATAAAAAACTAATGAGTTGCAATTTTCAAAGACAAAAATATTTACAACAACAATAATAATATTCAACAATTGTTTTCTTAGTTTATTTATAACAATTGTATTGTCACAACCTAAACTTTTAATAAATAAATAAAATTTTTAGAACATCTGGTTCAGTGATTCAGTAGCTCAAACTATAGTCTCTTTTTAGAAATCTCATTCTCAAGCTTTCTTCTCTTTATCTCTACCATATCCTTCCACTGAGCCTTTGCATGTTCAATTTGGTGGTACTTAGACACTCCTAACGTCGAGAGTTTCGAGTATTACTGATTGTTTTTTCTGTTTGGACATGTTAGTATTTTCCTCCTTTTCTCCACTATTTTTGGAATCTAGGGCATACTGTCGACTGGTTGCATGTGCTCTGTTCCCTCCCCTTCCCGTTTTCCGCAAGATATTGAGTTCTAAGAGTTGTTTTCTACCACCAATTTGGTGGGTTGTATGGTCTTGTGTTGTGTCTTTGTTGTTCAAGGCACTATTGAAGCGTTCCTATAAATTGAGCAGTGCAACCTCCAGGTAAGGAGAGTTGGGTTTTGATTTTTGTTCGTTGAACTAGGATGTGCATGAATTAGATTTCTGATTTGATTTACGAAACAATGCATACAATGCATATGTGTGAATTGTACTATGTATGTTAAATTTTATGTCGTGGTGCTTAATCTAAGTTTCAGTAATTGAAATGGCATGTGCTTGAGTGTTAAGTTGTGAACCTGTGATGTTGTGTTGGTAAACTGTTTTGGATGAGTTTCATTTCTCAAAGGGGGGCATATTGGAAGTGTTTGTGGTAAGAATTCTGTTGTAGCCTTGATTAGATGGAAGGTCGAGTGTTAAGGTAGTGTTTTGGTCATTCTAGAAGAACTATGATAGTGATTTTGGGTATTGGTGGTCTTAGGTACAATTGGGCTGTTTGGGTAGCTTAGATAGATAAATTTTGACTTAGCAGGATCATAAAATTGGTCTAAAACATGTTAAAAGAGGTAAAATTGAAGTGGGTCGTTAAGTGATTGATTTTGGTGTTTTAGAGTATAGATTGAGTCTAGAAAGCTTTATATTCATGGTAGGAAGGTTTAAAATCATCTAGACATGTTTAATTAGGCATAAAACAAGAATTAAGGGTGTTAGAAGTTGGAAAAAATGGTTAGAATTGGTAAGAGGGGTGTGAGTTGCATAATTCTGCAAAATTTGCGTTCTGCAGATTATGCAGACTCGCTGAGCGAAAACGAGTCCTCATAGAGGGGTGCTCTCTGTTTGGTCATTTGCACAGTGAATTGGTGCGTTGTGTGAGTGACTGGATAGTGCTGCTCCCTGTTTGATGATTCGCATAACGAATCTAAGTCGCTTTGCGATTGGTGCATGTCTGGGAAAAAATGCTAAATTAATTCGAGTAGCGAATGAGGACACTTTGCGAGTGTTTGGGGAGTTCAAGCCACTGTTGAGGCTATCGCATAGCGATTTGGGGCGTCATGCGAGGGTTTAGGGTATGAAAATGGGTAGCAGAATTTTCAGTTTAGTTGAGCGCACAGACTTGGTGCACTGAGCTAATGGGGTTTAGTTGAGCGCACAGTCTTGGTGCACTGAACGAATGACCTTTAGCTGAGCGCACAAGCTTGGTGCGCTGAGCGAATGTGAGTGAGTAAAACCCACTTTTTCTGTTATTCGCACAATGAGTTTGGTGCGCTGAGCGACTTGTCCAGAACCTGCTTTTATTCTTTTTATCCTTGTTTTATGATAACCTTGAGCTATGTTTTGATTATTAGGGTGGTGTAGAAGTATCTATGATATTGTATGATCATGTATTATGGTATTTGATTGTTCATGTCTTGAGTTAAGTTTTAAAGTGAAATTATGATTGATGTTATATTGCTAAATTGAAAGTATATGAATGTAAGAGATATGAATGGTGTGGAAAGTGAGAAGTATGGTTGATGGACGTAATTCCATGCTTCTCAAGGAGAGGATTAATGGTGGTGTCCTTATTGGATGTAATTCCATCCTCCTCAAGGAGGGGATTCATGGTGGTGCCCTTATTGGACATTATTCCATGATCCTCAAAGGGAGGATCCATTGTGGTGCCCTTCTAGTAGTGTGTAGAATGATTTGCACGGAAGCTCAATATTGGGAGTTATCCTGAAACTACAATGCTAAATCATTCTCGAATAGAGAGGATTGCACCATGTGATGAGTAGTAGCAGGAGGTCTTAGTCTTGAAGGCTCCCACTATGCTCTAAGGCGCGGAACAGACTAACCTCGTGAGTGTGGTAAGGTGAAACCCATTGACAATGACTTTACAAAGCAATAGATGCCACCACGAGTGCATGACCTGCATAGCTCGACAATCATTCTAGTCTGGACGAGTCAAGTCATAGTGTAACAAGTCTTGTAATTCAATTCAATATGCTTGAATGAACTTTGCATGTTGTGTGTGATTGTGATAACATGATTTTTATACATAGCTCACCCTTGCCTTTGTATTTGTCTGCCTTTGTATGTTTTTCTCTTTTGCGATGATCATCTACTTGGATGGGAGCAGATGTCGAGGAGGTGTCCCTGGAACATATATTGGAGGAATACGATACTGCAACCTAGATTTATTAGGATTCCCTTATTTTAATTTATGTCAATTTGAAATACTCTATTATGTTTAAAGTTTAACTCTTAACCCTTTGAGAATGACTGTAATCCTAAAAAGAAAAAATATCTAAGTATGCGTTAACTCCTTTACAATATTATATTTGATGACACCATATTATATATAATTGCTATATTAGATGTCACAAGTTTTGTTATATTATTATTTAACTATTTTATTATTTTATTAAAAAGTCAAACTTTTAAACAATAATACACAGTTAAATCAGATTGATTTTTTTTCTTCTAATTATTAATTAAATAAAATTATATTTAATCCCCCAAGATATGAAAATAAGCACGAAAACTCTATTTAAAGAAGT